>OV816030.1:70434393-71029393 GCA_929113105.1 Agrypnus murinus | reverse complement strand
AAAGGGGGTGCTCTAATTTAGCGATTTACGCTCTAGAAACAGTCCGCAAAATAGGTCATAATCATGTCATAATCACCCGAGCGGACATAATGTATATTATATATTCAGGGACTAAAATGCATTTTTTAAATTATTAATTAACACTTAAAAAACACTTTTAGTCCAGTGGTATATACGCTATTTTTTGCACGTCTAAAGGACTTAATCGCAAAAATTCAAAATTTCGTTACATGTCATTCGGACAATTGCCAAAATCACATAGTTTCAGGATAATAAATCCTAACATGTACCGCGATTACTTTTTTTTGTTGTTTACTTGTTGTTGTTGTCAAGGAAACACTTTACTCCCTCAGGGAATTCCACCCCAAGTAGGGATTTTTAACGTGCCAAACATCGCATTGACACGGGACCTACAGTTTTACTTCCTATCCGAGAAGAAGGCATGTTTTTAATTTTTCTCCGCTATTAAACATTACCAGCTCAGCCGGGGATCGAATCTGCGGGGCCTGGCCACAACGGCCAATCGCTATTTTGGCCGTTGTGGTCATAACCACAACGGTCTCCGTGACCATAACGGCCAACAGCCACAACGGCCAATTTGACCATATCGCCCAACTCGAAACTTGACCATAACGGCCAACTAGAAACTCCACCCCATCCGCCGTTTTGACCACAACGTCCACCGACGCTTATGTATTGGCGTCGCTGGTGACGATGACCACAACGGCCAACTAGAGTGAGTGACCACAACGGCCAACTATGGAGCGTGACCACAACAGCCAAAATGACCATAACGGCCAACTGTGGCGAGTGACCACAACGGCCAAAATGACCACAACGGCCAACTAGGGTGAGTGACCACAACGGCCAACTATGGAGTGTGACCACAACAGCCAAAATGACCATAACGGCCAACTATGGCGAGCGACCACAACGGCCAACTTTTTTCATACTGTTATTTTGGTTTTGTTAAAGCTCATTTCTCTCTTTTAACTTAGCCTGTATTTCAATAAGGTACGTCCAGAATTTAACAGCGAGGTCTGATGTCAAAGTAGCGCCGATTTAACGTGACTTACCTATTAGCCCAGTAACCTAGTACATTTTACCTTGCATGAAATGTGGTAGTAGATTTCTTTTTTTATATTGTATGTGATAGTACCGAGATGCCAAATCCAATTTTTCGACCTCCGCGACCTTCCGGATCACCGCCAAAAAGAGGTAAAACCGAAGAAAAAAAGCACTTTTTTTAGATTTGGCCAATTTTGACCATGAAGGAACACTTTTCCGAAAAAGACAATTCTATTCATTATTTAAATCGATTTTTTCGGGTGTGTTACATAAAGTATTTTTCTTGCGGCCGTTAAAAGACTCTAAAATATTATAATGCAGTAGCTTAAATAGCATGTTTATTTACAGAAAATGAGTTGTTTTTGATCCTAAATTTAAAAATTGATATTTACTTGGTTATATTGGGTGCTATTGTAGGTAGCAACCAAACACGAGCTTAAGTTATATTATATTATTAAAATCCAGTCATCGGGCACAAAGCACATTAAATTTGCTACAATTTAAGACTAAAATGGTTCCTTAAGGTCTAATAGTTTCCGAAATATCGCTCCTCAGAATTGGTTGAAATTTACACCCATGCTATTTTTCAAGTATTAACCTATAGAATTGAGTTCAAAGGTTCAAAATAAGAATAGAATAAAATTGAATAGAATAGAAAATCTTTAGTCTTATTCAAACAAAATCATTTTTTACAATGGAATCTTAAAAATAATCCCTCGTAAATGGCTCATGTTGTCGAGTGGGTATTACCAGAAATATGAAAAGGCGACAGGGAAAACGCCTTTCAATTTGGTTTAAACCTCTTGGAAGGTCCAGGTTCAAGATACTCTTCAGCCTCTGTGTCCATGTTCTCCTGTACTTCTTCAGCCTGGTCAATTTCCTTATCTGGAGGGCTGTTAGGATATACAAGCAGTCCATCTAGCTCATCGTCATGTAGTAGGTCATCGAGCTTGGCAGTATCCATGTCAACGATGATATCTGGCCGATTCTCGCAGGACTGTTCACTACATTGGCTACATACAATAGAGCACTTCAAGCCTGCTTTTCTGCAACAGCATGCATTGTCACATCCTTTCTTGCAGTTGCAGGAGATCATTTGCATGAGGTGGGAAGGGGCCGCATCCCTCGATATCATAAAGGCCGTGAGCTGTAAGAACCCACCCCCATTGTTAACAATTGATAACAACTTGTTTTATCCCTGACCAAAGAAGCATGACGTAGAATCACATCCACTAAAGGCATGGGTGAAGGGCTTGAGGTGACGGTAAGAAGATATCGAGGTGGTTGAATAGAGGACATCTGGTATTTTACCTCTTCCGCACTTCTGAAAGTAGATGTTAGTGTGTTAGTAGGGACAGAGGATATGGTGAAAGCTCGTGTGTGAAGTTCTTCAGTTCTTCATCCGGCTGTGACACAGTGTTAGGGGGTCAACCGTCACCTGTCTCTTGCCAACAGTCACAGTATTCACAGAAGAAAGTGATACCACTTTATTCTTCCTTTTGAATTTGAAATTTTCGTAGTTTTCCCCTACAACCTTCAACATCGCTTCCTTACCCATATCTCTAGCCATGTGACAGTTGACCTCTTCCACTCCAACAAGTCCACTGCTTATAGACATGACGACATTCGTATTAGGGAATGGAGGGTGATGCAGCAACCAGTCGCAAAATGCGTTTGCATGTTAATGTAACCCGAACCGAATGTTTCATATACTAAATTTATACATTATTGAACTATTTGAGAGGTATTATTAAAGGTTTGATGCCAATTCTATAAGTTAATACTTGAAAAATAGCATGGGTTGAAGTTTTGACCAACTTTGGGGTGCGATATCTCGAAAACTATTAGACCATTAGTAACCATTTTGGTCTTAAATTGTAGCAAATTTAATGTACTCTTAAAATGAATTGACCAGGCTGAAGAAGAACAAAAGAACATGGACACAGAGGCTGAAGAGTATCTTGTACCTGGACCTTCCAAGGGGTTTAGACAAAATTGAAACGCGTTTTCCCTGTCGCCTTTTCATATTTCTGGTAATACCCACTTGACAACATGAACCATTTACGAGGGATTATTTTTAAGATTCCAATGTAAAAAATGAATTTGTTTGAATAAGACTAAAGGTTTTCTATTCTATTCAATTCTATTCTATTCTTATTTTGAACCTTTGAACTCAATTCTATAGGTTAATACTTGAAAAATAGCATGGGTGTAAATTTAGACTAATTCTGAGGAGCGATATTTCGGAAACTACTAGACCTTAAGTAACCATTTTGGTCTTAAATTGTAGAAAATTTAATGTGCTTTCAAAATGAATATAATTATCTTTTTTGGAAAAGTGTTCCTTCATAGTCAAAATTGGCCAAATCTAAAAAAAAGCATATTTTCGGGGGTCTTACCGCTTTTTCGATGAACTCTGAGGAGCTATATCTCGGAAACTATTAGCCCTATAGTAATCATTTTGGTCTTAGATTGTAACAAACTTAATGTACTTTTGAAATGAATAGAATTGTCTTCTTTGAAAAAGTGCTCCTTCATGGTCAAAATTGGCCAAACCTAAAAAAAGTGCAAAATTTCGGCGGTTTTACCTCTTTTTGGCGGTGATCCGGAAGGTCGCGGAGGTCGAAAAATTGGATTTGGCATCTTGGTACTATCACATACAATATAAAAAAAGTCTACTACCCCATTTCATGCAACTGATACCTCATACCCCATTTCAGGTTACTGAACGATATATTGAAAAATGCTTTCTCTATATACAACTGCTGCCCTATGCAGTTGACGACATTTTTCTTTCTTAGTTTCTCGGCAAGTATCCCAGGCAGATTAAATTCTGAAAATTTGATACAGGTACACTATAACTATTTACAGAATCATGATACTTTAGTTCACAGGGTAGTTTATCTTTAACGACAAAAGAAGTTTTTTTTCTATTACTTGTTTACCTACAGCAATCTTTTCATTTTGGGGACGTTTAAAAAAGTACGAAATAGAACTATAAAACAACACGTTTGATGTTTTATTTATATATTTCCATTGCATTGAATTTGAAGATTTCGCAAGATAACTGTAATCTATAAAGGAATATTAAGGACGGGATACTTCTCTGGCCAATGGATGGTGCCCCAAATAGCAATGGTCCCAAAACTGGAGAAACCGCCGTCAGATGTGGCCTCATACAGACCTATTAGTCGTTACCCGTCAATGGTTTGTAAAAAATTGTTCGCCATGCGAATGTCGCCGCTAATTGACGAAAATCAGCGAAAGCCCAACTAACAGTTTGGATTTCGTCGACAATACGCTACAATCGAACAAGTACATATACTTGCATCAAAAATCAGGTTTGACCTGGAGACCAAAACATTCTGTTCAGCGGTATTCATAGACACAAGCCAAGCATTTGACAGGGCGTGGTATGTACGTATGTAGATCTACTCTACAACCTCAAGTGACATTTACCGTATACCTTCTTTCAAATCCTCACGTCATACCTCACTAAAAGATACTTTTTCGTGAAATATTCAGACTCCACTTCAGCCCTTCTATCCACAACATCTGGTGTCGCGCGACTGGTCCGACATTATACCTAATCTTCAACTAGAAACACGACAATAGCAACCTTCTTGGACTACATGGCAATACTGGCTTCCCATACTAATGCAGATATAGTTTTCAGAAACTTACAAACCACCTAAGCCTTTTTGAAAGATGATGGAACACGACGCATTAAAGCAAATATACAAAAACCAACACAGGCCACTTATACTACTAAAAAAACTACTTGCCCTCTAGTTCACCTTAACGGAAACTCACTACTCAAGAAGATTAGGTCAAATATCTAGGGTTCCACCTAGACAGACGTCTTACATGGTCAAAAAATAATTGATACATACCACGCCCTGTCAAATGCTTGGCTTGTGTCTATGAATACCGCTGAACAGAATGTTTTGGTCTCCAGGTCAAACCTGATTTTTGATGCAAGTACTTGTTCGATTGTAGCGTATTGTCGACGAAATCCAAACTGTTAGTTGGGCTTTCGCTGATTTTCGCCAATTAGCGGTGGCATTCGCATGGCGAACAATTTTTTACAAACCATTGACGGGTAACGACTAATAGGTCTGTATGAGGGCACATCTGATGGCGGTTTCTCCGGTTTTGGGACCATTGCTATTTGGGCCACCTTCCATTGGCCAGAGAAGTATCCCGTCCTTAATATCCCTTTATAGATTACAGTTATCATGCGAAATCCCTCATATGAAAGTTCCTTTAGGAGTTTTCCAGTTATTACGTCGAAACCTGGGGACTTCTTCGAATTTATTTCAGTTTCGATGACCTTACTTCGCGCTTGAAGGAAGTCCCGTATGAATTTTTCTTCTTCAATGGTAAGAGAGGCGTAAACACGATATTTATGACGTTCTATAATGCAGCCAGTTGCTTTAGTTGATGTTAGGCAGTGGAAATAGTTCTGGAAATCTTGATTTCTCTGCTCATCTAATAATTTCTTAAACTCTTTGACGGCCCTATTAAACTACGTTTTATCGCCCGGTACGCGAGTAAGTAATCTGTCATTACTTTCTAAGAGCTCGTTTTCTTGTATTTTTTCTCGGATACGTATGGAGCAATACTGTTTTGGATTATTGCGGTTTGTTTCTGGGGTTACGTCCCATGCTGCTCCCTAGATTGATTTTATTAAGTACTGGGCAGATTCGTAGATATCGTGTTTATTTTTTAGGAGAAGATTTACATTTAGTTTAAATTTTAAAACTGATAAAAACAGCTAATTACGTACTTCAAATTCAATGCAATGGAAATCTATAAATAAAACGTCAAACGTGTTGTTTTATAGTTCTATTTCGTACTTTTTTAAACGTCCCCAAAATGAAAAGATTGCTGTAGGTAAACAAGTAATAGAAAAAAAACTTCTTTTGTCGTTAAAGATAAACTACCCTGTGAACTAAAGTATCATGATTCTGTAAATAGTTATAGTGTACCTGTATCAAATTTTCAGAATTTAATCTGCCTGGGATACTTGCCGAGAAAATAAGAAAGAAAAATGTCGTCAACTGCATAGGGCTGCAGTTGTAACATATATAGAAAAAGCATTTTTCAATATAGGTAAGTCACGTTAAATCGGCGCTACTTTGACATCAGACCTCGCTGTTAAATTCTGGACGTACCTTATTGAAATACAGGCTAAGTTAAAAGAGAGAAATGAGCTTTAACTAAACCAAAGTAACAGTATGAAAAACAGTTGGCCGTTGTGGTCACTCGCCACAGTGGGCCGTTATGGTCATTTTGGCTGTTGTGGTCACGCTCCATAGTTGGCCGTTGTGGTCATTTTGGCCGTTGTGATCACTCACCCTAGTTGGCCGTTGTGGTCATTTTGGCCGTTGTGGTCACTCGCCACAGTTGGCCGTTATGGTCATTTTGGCTGTTGTGGTCACGCTCCATAGTTGGCCGTTGTGGTCATTTTGGCCGTTGTGGTCACTCACTCTAGTTGGCCGTTGTGGTCATTTTGGCCGTTGTGGTCATCGTCACCAGCGACGCCAATACATAAGCGTCGGTGGCCGTTGTGGTCAAAATGGCGGATGGGGTGGAGTTTCTAGTTGGCCGTTGTGGTCATGGTGGCCGTTATGGTCAAGTTTCGAGTTGGGCGATATGGTCAAATTGGCCGTTGTGGCTGTTGGCCGTTATGGTCACGGAGACCGTTGTGGTTATGACCACACCGAGGCTGGCAAGTTTGTTTGTATTATTGCTTTTAGAAAGAAAAGTTAGACGCAACATACTCTGCAGACTATTTTTCTGCATTTAATACACCCAATAATTAAATAAGTCATTTATTAAATTCATTGAAAAAAAATTTCATTTCAGATTTAATCTTTAAATGGAAATAGTAATCATTATGAACAAATAAATAACGGTAGGTAACCCAAAATAGTATATTAAGTGGAATTCTGTTATAAGTTGTAACCTCAAACTGATCACCGGATGACGATCAGATGAGGGCTTTCCTACACAACTACTAAATGTTCTCAACTTTCATTGTATTATAAAAGCTCGCAATGAATTTAATTCTTACTTCTCAAGGCAGGCTTATAAAAATTGATAACTATAAGTACCAAATATTACAATCAAAACGTCTCTTTTTAAATTAATATTTAATAAAACTAACAATAAGAATAATTTATTAGAACAGATTTAGAATATCAATTATATTTATTATTCACTATGTGATGATGGATGATGAGGTCGTTCCCAACTTTATAGTCTTATAGACTTGTAATGCCTTCAGTATTGGACCAATATAAAATGTTATATGTTTAAAATGGGGGCACGCCCCCTCGGGGGGTTGAAATCCCCATTTTGTACCCCTAATTTAATAACGCAACCAAATTGAGTGAAATTTATGTTGGGAGGGTTCTTGGAGTCGCTGATTATGAATCCAATGAGAAAATTGAAAAATTCAAAGTGGCGGACACCAAAATGGCGGTCCTAAAATAACGGCATTTGAGATTGAGAATGCGATTTACGCCGTTTCTATTAATTTTAGAGAAAAGCTCAAAGAGTCAAAAAGTGTTTAAAATGTGATTTTGCAAAGTAATACACCATTTTGGTTACCTTATTATGTAATCCTTTCTCTCTGCTCTAGTAGTAGAGTCAATTTTTGCATTAAGTTCTTATTTTTTACTATCTAAAGATAGAGACTTGAAATCTTTTGTAATGCCTTCAGTACTGGACCAATATAAAATGTTATATGTACCAAATTGAGTGAAATTTATGTTGGGAGGGTTCTTGGAGTCGCTGATTATGAATCCAATGAGAAAATTGAAAAATTCAAAGTGGCGGACACCAAAATGGCGGTCCTAAAATAACGGCATTTGAGATTGAGAATGCGATTTACGCCGTTTCTATTGATTTTAGAGAAAAGCTCAAAGAGTCAAAAAGTGTTTAATATGTGATTTTGCAAAGTAATACACCATTTTGGTTACCTTATTATGTAATCCTTTCTCTCTGCCCTAGTAGTAGAGTAAATTTTTGCATTACGTTCTTAGTTTTTACTATCTAAAGATAGCGACTTGAAATCTTTTGTAATGCCTTCAGTACTGGACCAATATAAAATGTAATCTGTTTAAAATGGGGACACGCCCCCTCGGGGGGTTGAAACCCCCATTTTACACTCCCAATTTAATAACTCGGGGAGTTTTACATCAACTTGAGCGAAATTCATGTTGAAGGGTTTTTGGGGTTGCTGATTATGAATTCAATGAGAAAATTAAGAAATACAAAATTTTATATATATTTATACATATATATTTTTAAATATAGTTTATTTAGTAGGTACTTATTTATTATTTTATTATTATGTTGTGAACAATTTATAAATATGACTGATGACATAATGCAACACTATCATTAAAAACATTAAAAAGTATTTTATATTGGTACAATGCGAGGGTTGCGCTGAAAATTGTTATTAGCAAAAAGACCGTTGCATTTTTTAACAAACAATCTTTATTGTTTTTCAAAATAATCTCCATTCAGACTAATACACTTGTGCATTATTTGAAACCACTTTTTAAAACATTCGGAAGATTCATTTTCTGAAAGGTCCTCAAAAATTCTTTGAAATTCTGTAACTGCTGCATCTGCGTTGGAAAATCTTTTACTTCGCATCATTTATTTAACAGTTGGAAACAAAAAAAAGTCGCACGGCGCTAGATCTGGGCTATACGGCGGATGAGTTACCAATTGAACTTCCGTATCTTTCAAAAAATCCAATGTTCTGGCAGCAGTGTGGGACGATGCGTTGTCATGATGGACTAAGAAGTTACGCAAACCGGTCCTTTGTCGACCTGCCTGTAATTTTGCAAACATCTGTGGTAAAGCCACTTCGCAGTACCATTCAGAATTAACAGTTCTGCGATCTTTAAGTGGAATAACAGCAACAGGACCACATCGGCGGAAAAAACAGCAATCATTTTCTTCTTGAAGCTTCTGCCACGAATTACTTTTGTGGGCAAGTCTTCATCTTCGAATACCCAAACACTAGACTGCTGTTTAGTTTCAGGGTCGTAACTGTATACCCAAGATTCGTCACTAGTTACAATGTATGCCACTTGCCTGGAAGCCCCTCCGTCAAATTTTTGCAACATAAATTTACACCAGTCTATTCGAGCCTGTTTTTGACTTTCTGAGAGCAAATGCGATATCCAACGGCTTGCTGGCTTTCTTACTTCAAGATGTTTATGCCAAATGGTATTCACCGCCGAGGATTCAATCTTCACTTCCTACTGAATCTTCCTATAAGTAATATTTCGATTGGAATGAATCAAGCTTGCCACACGATCAACATTTTCTGAACAGGCAGCTTCTGCAGGTCTTGCTTCGTCTTCTAGCCGTTCTCGCCCTCGTCGAAATTCGCGGAACCAATGACTAACAGCGGATAATGGAGGGGCAGCAACGCCAAAATCTGCTATCAAATTTTCATGGCTTTGCTGGTATCCTAACTGTCTTTTATAGTCGTAGAAAATCATAGCTCTAAAGGCAGTTCGCGGAATGCTCATCTTAACTGAATTAAAAATGCACAACTACTTACCTTACAAAATTAACTACGTTTCACAAGAAATCGAAACGTTTGACAATTGTGGGTAACGAATGCCAACTAATGCGACATTCAATTGTTGCAATTGTTTCTAGCCAATTGAGCTTCCATGGCCTGCTACTAACTATTAACAGAGCATCCCTCGTATCAACATCCGTATGTCAGATGCGTTTGTTAATTCTTTGCTGGAACTTTTCGATCCTAAATTTATGATATTTGTGACGGTAGAAATTCCTTGATAGAAGCTCTTTTAGATCAGCAAGTGTATGTATATGTTGTATTATTAGCAACTACATGTTTCACTTGTGCCTATACCAATTCTATTGTAGTTAAATAAAATATCCTCGGTTGAAATGACCTTACCATAAAGCCAATCGATACTACCACTTTGTCAAACTTTATGTTGGCGATTTCTCAGATAGATAGATTAAGGTACGAGTTGCATACAAAGCTTTATGTTGGACTGCTATAATTAGTCTAATCAATTTAGAAAAAATAGCGGAAAGTTGAGGTAAGTCCATGGATTTTTGCATACGGTTTCCTTGTGGGTTATTAAACAACTCCTTAAAAGTCAACACCTGTAGGTGGTGAGCTCGAAGAAATAATGAGGATAAACCACGCCCCCTACCGGTTTTGTCGTTTTTCTCGGAAACCATTAGGGTTATCGAGATAAAGGAGGTTAGGTAAGATAAAGCTTATTTAAAGCCCTACCAAAAGTGTTCGCATTTTTTTCGTACTTCGCCTTCTTTCTGTGTTATCGAAGAAAGGAGATATGTCATACACGGATCAGCAATTTGCACCAGTAAATTTGCTCAAGGAACTTTCTGGCGTAACTTTTTATGGTCCCCTATTGCCATGAAGTAGCTAAGAAAAATTCGTTGAGAACCGGACGCGATCGTGGTATAGTCATCCTTTATCTTAGCATCTCTTCGGCAAAATCCATCAGGCGATATTATCGATATTCTTGATAGCAGTCGGCTGAAAAATTCGTATTGGCAAGTTAATTTTAGAAGAGTACCTGCACTACTGAATTTTTGAATCTAACCCAATATGCACAAGGTGTTTCGCCTTTTTTGATATCCTAATTTCCTTTATTTATAAGTTCTTGGTACTAATCATTACGCCTTAAAAGGAGAATTAACGGTACGTTTCAAGCAGTTTTTATGGAATGCTTCGTGTTTAGCTCTGATCAATCTTTTGCGAGAGTAACTAACGGATACACCAGACTTTAACTAGTTGATGAATATGACCTTAGACCAGCATTTCTGCCCAGGACAACTTAGTTTTAGCCCATGCTACTCGTCGTTTTGCAGATACTTGTCATCGTTAACTATGCTGTTTATGAACTAAAATCTTCTTAATCCTCTAGATAACATACAGCCTCAAATCATTATGTCTTGAGGAAACTTAACATTAAGCAGTTTTGTTCTAGTTTTACTCTCGCAAAAGAGTAATCAGAGCTAAACAAGAAGCATTCCATAAATACTGCTTGAAACCTAATGTTAAGTTTCCTCAAGGCCTAATGATTTATACCTATATGTCAGCTGGAGGATTAGTAAGATTTGAGTTCATAGACGGCACAGTTAATGCTGAAAAGTCATTCACAATAATTATTGGTTGGTTAAATTTAAATGGCAGATTCACATACGGTTCATTACAAGCATTTAAAAAATAACTAGAATTAAATATTAAAAATACCAAGAGCGATATTAATCTTATATCTTTTTACACGGAAATATAGATTTTATATGCATTCTTTTTGGCCTAATAAATACCCTAAATATAGAATAACCACTTTTCTTTGCTACAAGCCAAGATCGGTTTAGGTAGGAAGATAAATACATATATTCTTTTTAACACGTACCGTAAGGAAATTACAGACAAATTTTTAAATTTAATTAAAAATGAGATGGAACAAACTCAGCATTTTAAATTAGGCGACAATATTTACTGATTTTACTAGCATTTTCAGAATAATTAACATATTATACAGATTTACATCTATAATTATTAGTGAAACTAATCTAACTATTAATAATAATTAATTATTAGGAGTAATACATTTAGATTTTAAAGTAAAGTATGTGGTACTTAGCTATCAATTCACTAATCTGTCCCACTAATAGCAGGCTGTTAATATTACTAGCACAATTACCATTAAAATGATGAGAAACACCAGAATCTTAATCAATAGTTAAATCTAATTTTTCGTCTAAATTTAATTGATCTAAGCGGTCAAGCATTCGTTTAAACATTCTAGAAGGCAATGGAAC
This sequence comes from Agrypnus murinus, assembly GCA_929113105.1. Taxonomy (NCBI): domain Eukaryota; kingdom Metazoa; phylum Arthropoda; class Insecta; order Coleoptera; family Elateridae; genus Agrypnus; species Agrypnus murinus. The sequence goes on along the minus strand of OV816030.1, from coordinate 71,017,450 downwards.
AGCCAACAGGAAATAGTTAAGTTAGGGAGCCAGTAAATAATCCAAATAGTCTGGAGAAATAGTCTTACGAAGAAAACAGAACAGACATTTTTTATAGAAAAATTAATTATCTATCTATTTTATTTAAACAATTTTTTTGTTAAATTAATATTTTAAGAGTTATTACACTGCAATGTTTTCCTGTTTCAGTGAGATGTTAGCCGTTTGCGAATTATTTAGCAAAACTAAAAAGTGAAAACTTTGCTGTGTAATAACTCTTAAAACATTAATTTGCAAGCAATTAAAAAATTGTTTTAATAAAAAAGATAGATAATTTATTTTTCTACAAAAAAGTCTGTTATATTTTTTTTCGTAGAACCAACCGTTCTCGAGATGTTTTCAAAAACGGGTTTGTTAAAATGGCTACGGAAGCATACCCGTCTCCGCCACATCAAATTAGTTTTATACTGACGACCGACCAACTAACAAATTCCAATAATAGAATAGCATGCCTTTTTGCTGATGATAATGAAAGCAAATGATGGCAACAGCGCCGGTCCTCATGTTATACTTAAAACCTGTGTATAATTTGATATTGGGGCTCACTTTGCGATTAAATCGTATCTAATTATATGGTCCTCACGTCGTCAGTAGTATAGTGTAGCCTCACTTGGTATTATTATACACAGCAAATAAAACTTTTTTAAATTCAAAGAAATCTGTGTATATTTGCGAGATACATAACTAGAACAAGTAAACAAGTGATGACAAAAAAATTTGCAAAGCTGTGACCATTTATAAGGGTGGTCCTCATTAACTATGGTTCATGATATGTCCTCACTTTGATAAGTGGCCGTAAATATATATATATATATATATATATATATATATATATATATATATATATATATATATATATATATATATATATATATATATATATATATATATATATATATATATATATATATATATATATATATATATATATATATATATATATATATATATATATATATATATATATATATATATATATATATATATATATATATATATATATATATATATATATATATATGTATATATTGTTGTATTATTTGTTTTGGATAGTTTTTGCACAAATAATAAACTTTGCTGAAGTTGTTTATTTCTTTTTTTTTCAAGCTAGATTATATGTTTTAAATATAAGAAAATCATTTTTAAAATAAAATAAAGTAGAAAAATAGTTTGTGCAATTTATTTTTGAGTTGTCCTCGTATAATATAAAAGTTTATTTAAAAGAGGTATACAATAATTTTAACAAGCTGGTCTGATCGTGGCAAAACAAGATGCATTTATTTAGTTTGATTATTACAAAACCTTACATGTTGATAAAATATTAAATTATAGCTCTGACAACATTTTTGTTTAATGAAAATTTTGATAATGATATAGTAAATTATGATATTTAATTTAAATAAGTTTGTACAGTATGGTTATTGATTACATTATTTTATGTAAATTCTACATTGTTTTAGTTAGTTTGTTACATTTCTTCTTTAAAATAATTTGGTTGTTGACCTGTAAAAATAAAAAGAGATAAGAGTAGAAAATGCATTGAAATGAAATTGTTATCAAAAAATGTTTGAGTTTTAAAAAGGATAGTATGGAAAGATAGGTGGTGCAAGTCAGTTGAAAATGACATGCCCGTAAAAATTGTATTAATATTTGTATGAATTTCTAAATGAGAATTGATGGTTAGTTTATGGAAGATGTAATTATTCAAATAATGTGGTGGCCAAGATATAATTGGTTTAAAAAGTAAATAAGTGAGATAAAGTTATGTGGCGAGGAGAAGAAGTGAATAAAATTTAAAAGTAGAAAGTGATAGTGGATATAAAAATCTACCCAGTTTACAATCACTATTATAAATGATTTTTTTGTTAGATCAACTTATAATTAAATTGAATTTTTATGCGTAAGAAATTAGAAGGGTTAACGAAAATTGTTAATTTATAAAATTTTGGAAATTTTGTTTTGAAATGTGATTTTGTTTGTGCAAAGCATGAATTGGAAATAATAAAAATTTAATTTCTTTTATAAAAAGTGTCCTTATTGAAAGTGAGGAATCCTGAATAAGTAAAAATAAAAAAAATACTTACCAAGAAGGGGATCATCCTGGAACCATCGTGCACCTGGAGATTGTATGCAGAGGCGACGACATATAAGCTGTCTTCACATCATCAATAGTGTAAGTAATTAATAACCTATACCGTATTTGTTTTATTTTTGTGGTTCCAATGCGAAAAGTCAATAAAATTATTTATTTTTGCAAGTTTTAGTCATCACAGAGGTGTTTTGTAGAGTGATAATTTAATTATATCATTGTACTTATTTCGAACCTTTAATTTTAAAAGACCCTGATTTGTCTATTGTCTCTTGTTCTGTAATCTTAGACAAGCTTAGTCGAGATCACAACAATATATATATATGTATATATATATATATATATATATATATATATATATATATATATATATATATATATATATATATAAACATGAATAGAAAGATTAATGCGCGTATATAAACATATAACAAAGGGATAATAATGGGAATTCGCGCAAGAGATTTATAAGAGAAAGTTAGTTGCAGCCGTATACACGTGTTTCGCACTTATTAGTGCTCATCAGTACGGCATAGCAGATAGAAGAAATAGAATTTAAGCAACAAACTAGAAGCAATGTATAATGTGTTATACATTGCTTCTAGTTTGTTGCTTAAATTCTATTTCTTCTATCTGCTATGCCGTACTGATGAGCACTAATAAGTGCGAAACACGTGTATACGGCTGTAACTAACTTTCTCTTATAAATCTCTTGCGCGAATTCCCATTATTATCCCTTTGTTATATATATATATATATATATATATATATATATATATATATATATATATATATATATATATATATATATATATATTGCTGTAATATCTCATTTAAAAAAAATATAGTATTTTGCCCGACATTAACAAATGCCCCGCGTTGTCAGCGACATAAATAAATGCAGTGATATTGGATAATTAAAATAATAAATTATTTTTAAAAATTTTATTATATATTTTGAAACTGTGAATAATTGCCGTTCGATCGTAGATAATTACTTTATAATTAAATTGATTTTTTAAAATGACTGTGAACTTTGGAAATGCTTCTCAACTTCCCTCTTTTATAAATTCTAATATGATTTGAAATTACCTTTTAATAGATTTAATAATGCAATGGTTATATAAAATTAATGTTACGTTAGTTCTTGATTAACTCAAGTTTACGTAAGAGAGTTGGGCGCCAGTTAAATAACTTAACATAACAGAATTAAATTTAATAAAGACTCATCTCAGGGTGAATGTGGTTTCTTGTGGTATTAAAAATATACAAATTGAAGTTTGTAATCACTTTTAAAATTGAAATCTTAATTAATTTTAACTATTACTAAATTGTTCAAATCACTTTACTACACTTTACAAACAATAGTCTTTTCTTCAGCAAATGCCAATATAGACGGAAATAACTTCCTACCTTTTTTATAATATTCTTTCTTTCCTTTAACTATAGATGTCTTCTTTCCCAAACCATTGGCAGAGTAGATCACTTTATGTTGACCCAGGGCTGGTCTCCAATTCAGGGTTGACTGTCTTCCTTTTGGATGGATTTTCCATATATCATCCAGACACTTGATTTTGGAACTCACTTTTGTTTATTAACTGCGGGTACAATTTCCCTTTTTCGTAGAATACTTATAGTTGTTTTTTTTTGTTTGTGTTTAATTAAATAAAACACCCGTTTATGGTTTTAACGTAGATTTATTATCTTGCTTAACTTTAGCAAGTAATTTATCTTAAAGGTGGTTCTTTATAATCATATACACTTTTACAATTTATACTTTTTACACCTTCGCCGTATTCAAATCACCAACTAACTTGTCTATTTAATTCTAGACTATTTACAATTTTATAATATTATCAACCACGACTTTACTCTGTCGCTTTATATTGGTAAGTGTCTATTTACATTTTACTATTGTCTTTATCACGACTTTACTCTGTCGCTTTCTATTACTGACTGCCTTAAACTTATGATTTTCTAAACTTATATACTATTTGCTATTTACATAATTATATTACACAATTTGACGTCACCTTATCATCTAATACAAACTGTACACTCAAATAATACATAATAGCAGATTAATATTCTTTATAAAAGTGACACATCTATTACAGATTAATTACACAATACTTTTACGCAATAATAACGATCTATTTACATTAACAAAAACCTTAAAGAATCACATAACCCGTCGATATTACTCATTTGAAAGTATACATAATTGAATTACATCATAACAAAAACTTGCGAACAACTGGATGTTACGTACACTTAAGTAATCAGTGAGTAAGCTATTTGATACTAAATAGAGAAACATGTATTATTTAACCTTATTAAAAAGTATACACATTGATTTCAAAATCAATGACACACCATAAAATACCTCAAATTTATTTTTAACTGGAAAAGTTGATAAAAATATTTCAAAAGTGTTAGTATTTAGCAAAGATTTTAGATTTTTACAAAATTGTCAAAATTTTCCAAAATTTTGAAACTACCATCCACAGCAATATATATATATATATATATATATATATATATATATATATATATATATATATATATATATATATATATATATATATATATATATATGTATATATATGTATGTATATATATATATATATATATATATATATATATATATATATATATATATATATATATATATATGTATATATATTTATTTAAGGAGGTTAGGTAAATTAAAGTTTATTTAAATCCCTACCAGAAATGTCCAAATGTTTTTTTGTACCTCGCCTTCTTTGTGTGTTATCGAAGAAAGAAGATATGTCATACACAAATAAGTAATTTTCTGCAGTAAATTTGCTCAAGGAACTTTCGGATGTAACTTTTTGTGGTCTCATATTCGTCATGAAATAGATAAGAAACATTCATTGAGAGCCGGACGCGATTGTGGTCCAGTCGTATTTTACCTTAGCATCTCTTCGGCAAAATCCATCAGGCGATATTATCGTTATCCTTGGTGCCAATCGGATGAAAATTTCTTATTGGCAAATTAATTCTTAGGAGAGTACACTGTGCTAGTCAATTTTTGTATCCAACCCAATACATACAGGGTGTTTTGCTTTTTTAGAAATCCTTAGAAATATTTATGTAGGTGCAATTTTGTTGTAAACTAGCAACCAAGATACTAACGCAGAATGTTTTGTATCTTAAAACGTCTGTTAACAGATAATTATAAAGATTTTGCTCCATATTTAGCATGCATGCAACGTACTGTATCAATATTAAATTGTAAATATGGACAATACCAAGATCTTAGAAATAAAGGAAATTAGAAGGATTTCTAAAAAAGCGAAACACCCTGTACGTATTGGGTTAGATACAAAAATTGACTAGCACAGTGTACTCTCCTATAAGAATTAATTTGCCAATACAAAACTTTCATCCGACTGGCACCAAGGATAACGATAATATCGCCTGATGGATTTTACCGAAGAGATGCTAAGGTAAAATACGACTGGACCACGATCGCATCCGGCTTTCAACGAATTTTTCTTATTTATTTCATGACGAATATGAGACCACAAAACGTTACATCCGAAAGTTCCTTGAGCAAATTTACTGGAGCAAATTGCTCATTTATCTATGACATATCTTCTTTCTTCGATAACACAAAAAGAAGGCGAGGTACGATAAAACATTCGGACATTTCTGGTAGACATTTAAATAAACTTTAATTTACCTAACCTCCTTCATCTCGATAAACTTAATAGTTTCTGAGAAAAACGACAAAAACCGTTAGGGGGCGTGGTTTACCCTCATTGTCTCCTCGAGCTCACCACCTACAGACGGTAACTTTTAGGGGGTTATTTAACAGCCCTCCAGGAAGATTTATGCAAAAATCCACGGACTTCCCTCAACTTTCTGCTATTTTTTTCTAATTTGACTGGACTATACCTAAACTTCATTTTTAAGGTTAGATTGAACTGCTTGTCTATTGGATTTGTATCATAACAGACGAAAGTTATGATCGGACGCTACTCCACAGACCAGGTGTATTTACATAAATGATTGATAATTTAGGGCAGATATTCTACAATTCTTTGACAATAAAGATTCTTAATGGTTGGGCAAAGAATAATTTTATTAGAACAAATAAACATAAACAAGGTAAATTACGAACTAATTTGCACTTTTTCCGGTATGGAATACATTTTGTTCATCTTATAACATTCAAAAATACCACAAAACACTTATCAAATTCAATTTTTCAAAGTAATTTTGACGAATGAAGCAAATATTTCTGCTGTCATTCTAATGTTTTCAAAGTATAATTGATTTTTGAAGTTGTATGGAATGGGAAGTGAAAGTTTTATTTTCTTTACTTTTTCAATCAAATGCGATCTGTGATCAATATTGTAAAATAATTAGGAGAGATAATATTAGGGTTTGAAATAAATTACACGTAAAACTGTTTTGAGCGTCAAGTGATTCTACACCCTGTACTATAGTGGTAATGGAAATGACGAAGAGGTAATTGTTTCAAAACAAAGATGAAAATAATAATAGGTAACCTTTTAGTAGGTATGTATAAGATGTTGGGATCACGACCTTCTAGATTTAACGAGACGACGTCTCTTATCCGGCCTGGGCACTTTTACGATTTCCCATATAAACTTTGTTTCTGAGAAAACGCAAAATTTCGCCGTTTTGGCGCTAGCTGACACGCTGATGTTTATTTGTCACTTGATGATGTATAGGTTAGGTAACCCTTACAAATGTCAAGCGTTGCATGTTTACGTAAATATTTTGGGAATTAATTAAATAAATTTATATAATTAAATTAATTACGTTATTAAAACTAATTTACAAGTTGGAGAGTGGTTTAATAACGTTATTGAAATTACAATTTTATAACTTCCGTGATCTGGGTTTAGGATATAGAGAAAGTGAGCAGTAAGTACATTGTTCACGTTTTTGCAATGTTTCTGTTTGCCAAACAAGGTTTTAGCAATTTTTAAAGAATTATATTAATAAGTTCCTCCTTGTGGTCGTGGCAAACAAAGAACTGTGAAGAAGCAATTGGAGTTAGAAGTACCTAGTGATGTTAGAATATTAGACGGATTACATTCTCCAGGTAAATGTTCTACAATCTGTATTACAAGTTCGATTATTTGGTTGAATAAAAGTGTAAATCTTCTAGTGGAGTATTTTAATGCACCTCTGTCTTGAAGATTTACAAATCCTATCAGTGAATTTGAACAGGAGGCAGCTAACAGAGAATCTAACAGGCTATTGACATTCAATCCTTTCTTCAGTTTTTTTGCAATAAATCCTGCCAGATGGGCTACAGATGCTGAAAGAATTCCGTAATCGAGATGCATAGATAAGGTGTGAAGTTCTTTTATTAATTTTGTTATATTTTTAGGAAGTTCGATGTTGAAATTTATTCTTTCAGGTATCTGTAATTGTTGATCTGTCGAAATAAGGAAGTATATATTATTTTGCTGTTGAGTGTTGGCGTCCATAACTCCAACGTAAGATTTTAAACCATTTTTATCGTAAGGTAAAATTTGAAGAAAATTCATGAAATGATATTGTAGGATCACTTCCTACTATTATACATTTCAATGCTGCATTTATACTTTTTTCTGCTAGTGCTTGCCATTACTAAAGTGAACGAAAAAACAGCAACAAAACTACAAAAATTTAAACAAATAACAAGGAAATAACGTAATTATATTAAAAAGTAAAGAAAACTCCCTTACAAGATTAGGAAAATATAATTTATTGACGATACGCCGCGCAAAACCGACAAAAATATAAAAGCGCGAAGTTAGCGTAGTTTGAAATTGGCGTTTACGTGTTATATATTCGTTTCCGCCTTTTGCGTGTTTGGTGGCGCCAGCGGAGAAACACTTGAACTAATTGAGTGCGCAGGCCGGATAAGAGACTTCGTCTCGTGAAATCTAGAAGGTCGTGGTTGGGATAAACTGTATTTTTGAGTAGAAACATATCACTTGGCGCATACATTACTAAACTCTGAGTAAATATTTAAGATTAGGACCCCAGAAATATCTCTCTTATTAGGATCCAAAATGGCAGAAACTCCCATAATGATGTTTAGTTTGAACAGAAGAGTTTAAAGTATGCTTTATTTACGATTTTTAGTGAAAGCGGTTTGGATAAAAAATGGTTTTTTGTTATTGTACTTTTATTGTTAAAATTAGGGACATTTCTCTTTATTTATTTATTTATTTTGTATTCGCCATATTACCATGTTTCTGTATTCGCCAAGGTGTTTGTGGTAGTAGTAACTATTGTATATTTTATTTAACTTTTTTGTAATTGTAGCAGTTTACATTTCAGTTTAGTTGGCTGTTGCATTACCAAAATGAAGGTTTGTGGAAAACTAAGGTTATAATCTGTTGCGTTACTAGAGATGAAGATTCATGGACGACGAGGCTTTAGATAATTTCTCGAAACGATGTGGAGCTGTTATTAAATTCTACAGCTTCATGTTGTTTAGAGAAATCTATATAAGCATTAGCAGCTGTGTAATGAAACATATCAGGATTACAGTTGGTGGATATGGAATAGGATTCGTTGGTTGGATTTATTCGAAGTAGCGAAGACAACCACCTATGCTAGGTGTTGTACTTTATAATGTGTGGTTATGGAAACAATACTAAAATTTTTCGGGTGATATTTAATAGTAGTAGAGTAGAGAAAATAGTAGAATCTAAAAGAGAAAGAAACATAAGAGGAAGTGTGTGCACCAGGGGACACTTTTAAATATTATTTATTTTTGGTCAGTAAAGGATATCAGATTTATTCTTTTTTGGAAAAACTCTAAATTTATTTATTTTTTAACAGAAGTCTTGCCTTGAATTTGTTTAATTTTAAATATTTAAATTTTGACATAAATATGTAATGAAATGATATTTGTCCCTTGGCACAACATGCGGATATACCAGGGGACAACAATTGAAGGGTCGGCCATAACAACGTTGTATGTAACATTTTGCTGAAATGAGGTATTGCCGTAAAAACAACGTAAGTATATCCGTATTGGAAGGTGTTGGGGGTCATAGAGATATAAAATCTTCTTAAACAGATTGCCGGACAGCTAGTTTTTAAAGCTTGAATTTTTAGAATGCCATTTAACAACGCTGTACGTCTGCTGTCAGTTCGTGTTGCTGTTAAATTTTTTTGTTACATACGATGTTACGGCCGACCCTTCAATTGTTATACCAGGGGACATCAATTGTTTTGCAAGGGACCATTAATTGTTATACCAAGGGCTCAATTATATAAACATTTAAATGGAAATATAATGTATTAATAATAATAATAAAATTTATTGTCAAATAGATTTACATAGAAATATATGGCTAGTCAAAATACAACATCTACAACTTTTTATGTACAAATAAACAATTAACAAATAAAACAATACCAAATACATGTAGTTCAAACTAATATTCCAAAATTCAAAACTTTTATTATGCGTTGTCATAATAAAATGATTGCATTCGTCAATACAGTCAGTCAAATCATTTTTACAATTCCATGGTACATGGTGCAGCGCAAAATATAAGCAAGTTAGGTAATAATTACAGATTTTTTTTCTTTTATTAGGTATATAATTTAATTAGTAGGTACCTGAATAAAAAGGCAGTGAGGTGGATTCATATTACATATAATTTATATTAGAGTAGATGCAATACATGTATTAAGTATCAAAATTAAAAGCAAGGTATTCTTTAAGGCTGTAACAAGCACTTTTTTATAAAAGGTTTTTGGCAATTTGTTATATAAATAAGTTCCCATGTATGAGGCAGCGTTTTCATATTTAGTAGTATTATGTTTTTTATTAGTTAGATCCTGGTTATTTCTTATTCTATAGTTATGGATGTCTAAGTTCTGTTTATGTAAATGGATTTTTTTTTGGTCATCAAAAGTATTTTAAATATATAGTAAACTGAAGGAAATGTTAGAATATATTATTTCTTTGTAATGTCTATTAAGACACTTTCCAGATACTGATGAAAGATGTTCACCAAAACATTTTGTTAATTCATTTACCTTGGTAATTTCTCGCCCTTCTGCGTTAACACAAATTTTAGTTTTGTCTTTACTTCTTCCAATTTCTTTCCAATTGTTTGATGACAAGTGTATTGAATTATCAAAATATTCTTTCTTAGCTGTTTCTAACATTTTCTTACAATCCTTTTCTTTTTTATAACGTTGTGCAAGAGTTTCACTTTTGCATTTACTACTTAACCAAAGACTTTTAAGTAACTGCTTTTATTTTTTATCTTATTAGATATCCAAGGATTTGTTTGTTTAAACATGTTTGCTTTACATTTATATTTTATAGGGCAAGTGATATCAATAGCATATGTGATAATTTCCATAAATGTTCTAAAAATTTCATTTCTCCACGACCACTATGGAATTTGTAGATTCTGAAATTGATTTTGATAATAAAAACTTAATATTCTAACTCTTGTTTTAGAATAAATATTCTAAAACACTACCCTACTTATGTGTTTTGCATGTATTTCATTCCATCACTAGATATGGAATGAATATTCTGTAACAGTATAATAAAAAAAAAAACGGTTAGCCTTGATTTCATTGTTTACAATAAATGTCATACTTTTTTTAAAGTTATTGTGCTTGTTTTCAATTGCAAATACTGCTAAGTTTAAATTTTCTTGTGGTCTTGGAGAAAGCAAGGACTGTTACTCGGTTAGAATCGAAATTCGATGCTCGTGGTTCCTTACGCCCGCCTTCGGAATCTTCCACTCGCATTGAATTTCTTCTAATCTCGTTACAGAATATACTATTACATCATTAGTATGAGGATGTAAAACATCTGAAAATGATTCGTTTGATAAAAAATTTGTTAAATCGGTTAGTTGAGAATTACTAAACCTATAGGTAGTTTTTGTACTGTTAATATCAGTTTTTACATCCTTCACTATGTTTAACTTACATAACATACATAAATGGTCCCCAATGTTACCTTGAAATACTATAATTTTACAATTATTATCATAGTTGGCTCTAATGAGGTGCATTTCAAGTTAAAATTTCCTAGAACATCCTCCCATAATTTGTGTGTTAAATCCTTAAGTAATTAATGTTTACATCACCAGCAAGTACAAGATTAGGAGAGTGTTTATAACAGTAGCGAAGAATATCATTCATTTTGATTAGAAAACTATATGCATCTTTCTCCAGAGACCTATAAACACTTAATACACAGCACTTGAATTCATTCATCTGTAATAACACTGCACAGCATTCAAGTAGTTTTTCTTGACAGTAATTGTTCAAATTAATTTTCCTCACACTAAAATGTGAATCGTTAGCAAAATAAAGACTTACTCCACCATGTAGACTACTATCTTCGTGGCAATAAAAAGCTTTCAGTTGGTATCCTTCCAGTCCAAATGATTTTAATTTGATATCTGAACACCATTGTTCCATTATGCTAATTATAGTAGGTTGATGTTCTTTCATGATATCTTCAAGTTGTTCTTTCTTATTTGAAATAGACTGACCATTAATCTCCACTATACTAAAATTATTTTTTTTATTTATATCTGTGCAAATAATTCCTTGTTTGATTTTTAAATTGGATTCTTGAGAGGGCTCATTCCTTGAAAATTCTGGTTATCTTTTGTATTCTTACATTTATTGTTTTCGAAAAACTTCCGAATTGCAACACCACTGGGCCAAAATGTTGAATTTAATACTTTTGAAAGGTAATTAAAATCAATTGTTACTTTGAACGAGCTATAAATATCAGGATGCTTTGATTGCAGCTGATCTATTTTCAAATCAGGTGTTTCTTGCATGAAGGAAGAAATTCTGTTGACAGCATAAGTAACAATGTTGTTTTTATCCACAGCTGGGTTGTTTTGTGTTAAATGCAAAGATGAATATTTTGTGTTAGTGTTGGTTTTAAATGTTATTTTATAATGTTGATTTTTCTTAGTATATGTGCAATTCTTTCGGATATTTTGCCAAAATATGGTATAGATATGTAATTTGTGTCTTCTGTTTGATTGTCAATGGGATATATTCTTTTGCAAGCTAACCTATACTGCCGTGCTTAGCAAGAAAGCAGTATGTGCACAAACTGCTATCTAGAAATATACTATGTGGAATTGTAATGAATTCTAATAAAGAATATGGTATATTTCTTAAGTTGCTGTTGTGGAGATACTGCTTTCTTGCTAAGCACGGCAGTATAATCTTTTTGTTTAATTAAAGTGTCAATCATGTTCGGATTGTAATGATTTGCATGTACTAGTTGTTTAATGGTTGATATATCTTTGCTAAAATCTGGCTTTGTTAGTGGAATAGTTAAAGCTCTGTAATAAAGATCTGTAGGCTGCTATTTTATGTGCTTTATGGTGACAAGATTCATTTGGTATTGTTATGTCCGTTTGTGTTGGTTTTCTGTATATGGAAAATTCAAATAGATTGTCTGTATTAATCTTGATAGTTAAGTCTAGGAAGTTTATAGCCCTGTTTTGTTTTGTTTCTAGTATAAAATGTATGTTTTGGTGGATACTATTAATAAAAATTAAAAATTCATTGATAACCTCAAAAAAACTGTCAAAACAACTGAAATGTCATCAACATAACGAAACCAGAAGATAAATGTGTTTAGAAAGGTTTAATTCAAATATTTGATCTTCTAACTTGTCCATAAATATGTTAGCAAATAGAGGACTTAGAGAATTATCCATAGGTAAACCATCTTTTTGTAAATAAATTATGTTATTACAAGTGAAATAATTTTGACTTATACAAAGGCCAAATAATTGAATTAACTCTAACCTTTTAACTAATTCTATATTACTATTAATCAAGAAACTATCTAGTAAAGGAATACATTCTTGTGGGGGTATTCTGGAGAACATGTTACAAATATCAAAACTAACAAGTTTTGAATGAGGTGGAAGATGTATGTTTTGTAGCTTATCTACTAATTCTAATGAATTTCTAACAGAGTATTTCAATTTGTAACCTATCGTGTTAATAATCTGGTTCAGGATAAAATGTGATTAGGTGCATTTATGTATGATACAACTTGTCTTATAGGCATATTCTCTTTATGTGTTTTGACGAGTCCATACAGTTTAGGTGGTTGTGGGTTTTTATTTATGATTTGTTGCTTTTCTAATTCTGAAAAGCAGATATTGCAGTTTTCTAAAGCTTGTTTTTTTCTTTTTGGAATTTTGTGGTTGGGTTTTTGTTTCTAAATTTTCTTTATTAATAAATTCATTAACTTTTTGTATGTAAATATCTTTCGAAAGATTACCAAAGTGTTACCCTTATCTGCTTTAACAGAAATTAGATTGTTCTCTGTGATTTTGCGTTTTATAAATTGAAGAAGTAATATGTTAGATGTTGTGTTGTACATTTTGTCCTGTTTCAAAGACATCCCTTTCAACAAATTCGAACAAGTTAGAAGATGAAATATTTGAATTAAACCTTTCTAAACACATTATCTTCTGGTTTCGTTATGTTGATGACATTTTAGCTTGTTTTGACAGTTCTTTTGAGGTTATCAATGAATTTTTCATTTAATAGTATCCACCAAAACATAAATTTTACACTAGAAACAGAACAAAACAGGGCTATAAACCTCCTAGACTTAACTATCAAGATTAACGCACACAATTTATTTGAATTCTCCATATACAGAAAACCAACACAAACGGACATAGCAATACCAAATGAATCTTGTCACCATAAAACACATAAAATAGCAGCCTACAGATCATTAGTACACAGAGCTTTAACTATTCCAGTAAGAAAGCCAGATTTTAGCAAAGAGATATCAACCATTAAACAACTAGCACATGCAAATCATTACAATCCGAACATGATTGACACTTTAATTAAACAAAAAGATTATAGGTTAGCTATCAAAAGAATATATCCCATTGACAATCAAACAGAAGACACAAATTACATATCTATACCATATTTTGGCAAAATATCAGAAAGAATTGCACATATACTAAGAAAAACCAACAATTATAAAACAACATTTAAAACCAACACTAACACTTTTTCATTTTTATTTAATGCTAAAGACAGAACACATGATATCATGAAATGGGGCATTTATCGTTTAAATTGTTCTTTTTGTAGTTCGGTATATATTGTGGAAACACTTAGAAATTTTGACATAAGATATAAAGAACACATACGTCATTACAAAAATAAACATCCTGAAAAATCTAATTACGCCAAACACCTTTTAGAACAAATTCACACAATGACTCCTCAAAATAATATTAAATTCCTACATTTTTGTAATAACAAATGCAAATTAGACATTTTAGAAGCCTTTGAGATATACAAACACAAACTCAGGGTACCTTTAATGAATGAACAACTTGAGCTCAGTAATTCTCCGTTACTGTAAGTGTTAGATATTTAATTCTGATTATTATTATTTTTATCTAGTTACCTATTTTTGTATCTACCTTAGCGATGTGTTTGTTTATATTTATATTACCTTTGATAATGACAACTTAGCTGTCGAAACAATATTGTCAGGTTATATTTTAAAAAATACTGTGAAACTTTTTAATAATCTTTATTTATTTCATATTATTTTTATATTTAATCATTCTACACATCAATCCAAACACTTTGGATGAAACACCATGCTACAAATAACACATTTGGGGCCATTTATAGCCCTTTATTTACAGTGTAAACACGAACGTGGCTTTTCACTCGGCACCATCTTGTACTCAGGGAAGTTATTAACAAAATTTGTATAAAAAAAAGCATAATTTACACACTATCAGCCAAAAACTAACTGAAACTTATACATATGTCATTAACCGATAAAAAAACTTGTAAAATAAACAGAAGAATTCAGATGATTTCTGCTTTTTGCTGTGACTCCAACTGCACAAGGTAAAGGAAGCTTACTGACATCTCTTGAAATAGTAAATATTTGTGCCACTTTATCTAAAATGTCCCTTAGTACCACTACATGTGTTGTCCTCAGGTACAACAATATGTACTGTAATAAAACAAACGAAATTCTAAAGCTATAGGTTATGAAAAATGTTGGTCTTCGCCACTAAAGAGAAGTTAATAGTACCTATAAACTATACATACCCAGCTAAGTCGTAAAAGGTCATACTAAAAAAACTAATTGCACTCATTTTGAAAATTTACGCACGCAACACTTATTAGCATTATGCAAGGTATGTTAGGCAGCATGTTTTACGTGGGAGCACTTGAAATTCAATTTTGTCTAATTTAAGGCTACTGTCCCTTAGTACAGACATCCCTTGGTACACACACTTCCCCTACCTAATCCATGTTTCAATTTCTTAAATTGTTTTTTTGTAATTTATTGTATGAGTATCATACATTTATAGTTTTATATTTTAATTTAAATTACTGTTTTATTACCAGAAATGAAACACGGTAAACAGCGGTCATAATCTGTTGTAGACATGATTACGGCTTAGGCAATTTGCCAAAACGCTTTGATGTGGTTCATAATTTATACAGCTTCAAAGCGTTTTGGGAAATTATGCAAGCAATAGGCCACCTTTTCATGATTGGGTTAGCTCTTATTGCACGAGAGAACACAACAAGTCAAACTGAATAGATTTGAATCGGATGTCATTTCTGTAACAAGTGGAGTCCCCCAGGGCTCTCATTTAGGTCCTATTTTATTCAATATTTTTGTCAACGACATTGGTGATCATTTTAGTTCCCCTTTCTTGCTTTTTTGCGGATGATTTAAAGCTTTTTAGATGTGTAAATTCTTCTAATGACATGATAGCACTTCAAAAGGATCTGGATCTGCTTGATGAGTGGTGCACTACTAACAAGTTATCTTACAAGTTATCAAACCCTAGTAAATGTTCTTCTATAGTTTTCTCAAGAAAGAAGGATGTAAATAAGTATAATTATAAAATTAGGGATAACATTTTGAAAAATGTAGACTCTGTTAAGGATCTGGATATTGGACATTGTCTTGGATAGTAAACTTCAATTTTGTGACCATCTAGATTATATTGTGACAGAAGCCAATAAAATGTTGGGTTTTGTAATAAGGGCCTCTAAAGACTTCAATAACTTTCGATCCTTTATGGTGTTGTTTGCATCCCTTGTAAGATCTCGTTTAGAGTATGCTTCTACTATTTGGTCACCAATTTTTAATGTTCATATTGTTCGCATTGAATCTATTCAGAACAGATTTGTTCAGTATATGAAACATAAGCTTGCCATGCATGGTATCTTGTTAAATACTTTGCAAACAAAACAATATTTGTGCTTAAAACCGCTAGAACAGAGAAGGAAAAACAAAGATGCTGGTTTTTTCTTTAAGATTATTAACGATAAGATACAGTGTCCAGAGATTTTCACATGTTTTAATTTAAAAGCTCCTGTGAGGGATTTGAGAAATGCTCCTCTTTTGGAGGTTGCTATGTGCCACTCTGTCTATGCCAGCAACAGTCCTTTAAATCGAGTTTCCAGGATTGTAAACAATTTAACAGCTTTAAATTTTTTTTCTAAATCCTTAGATTGTTTTAAAAGACAATTAAATTCTATAACTTAATACCTACATATGAAGGCTGGGATGGCTTAGGGATGAGAGTGGCATATGGGGACTTCTAAAGGTAATTCGATAATTGTGATATTTAGCTTTCTGATGTTCTTGTTGTTTTAGTTTATGTTGGTATTAATATAACTACATTATTTATTTATTTAATATTTAATCAAACTTCTCAAGTTACTTATTTATATATTTTTGTAATTGCTATATGGCGTTAATAAACATATTATTATAACACCTGGGCAGTTAACCATATCAGCAGTACAGTTGGTGGATATGGTGTATTGGATTCCTTAGTTGGATGTATCTGAAGGAGCGAAGATAACCAAGTATGCTAGGTGTTGTACTTTATAATATGCAGTTATGAACACGATATTAAAATCTTTCAGGTGATAACCCTAATCAACCCCACCATTACTTCTACCTTGCACATACTTAAACTGGTAATCAGGTTTACTAAGAAAAGTTGCAACTATAATACTATTGACATACGTAAACTAAGCATCATTGTAAACTACCTTTCACTATAGTTGGCAACCCCTTCTTTTCTCCAAAGTTTGTTAAAGAAGGTTCATAGTCAGAGACTAAATTGATACTTTAGAAACCTATATAAAGGTCCTAAAAATGTTGATAAGTTCAAGCACAAGTTAGATGCAATTTTTCTACAAATCGTTTCAGATTCGAAAAAGTCTTAAATAAATTAAATTAATAAGTTATTAATAAATGGTACCGTAAATTGTTATAATAAGCCCTCTGGTTTGAGATTTTCCAGAAGTTTTTACACAATCTTTTAAATTAGACCATGCCCACTTTTCATCTATTGTCAGGTTTTTAGAGAAGTGGTGATCCTTTGTTACAGCAAGTATTTGTAGCCCAATAAGCACACCCTCCATTAATCTTACAACACTTAGGTCAGGTTTTTTCATCTCCTTTTAAAATCTGGAAGTTAAAGAAGTGGTGATATGGTTACAATTGTATCTACAACTGCATCTACTATGGCTATTAACCGTCGGATAAAGTTACAAGGAGGTGAAAACAATGGCTCTAAATTAAAAAATTGTTTCTTATAAAAATAAACAGAAAAATCATACAGAGAAGGCCATTACACGTACAGATGTAGGATCCCACACAGCAAAAGTTGACTACAAATTCTAGTTATGTTACTATCTGTTTACTATTTCTTTACGATTCTATTGTAATGCCACTATTTCTTTACAATGTTGCCGGTTATTAATTGCTATTTTACCATTTATTTACTATTATGTCACGCATCTGTTGTAAGATGACAAAAAAGTCACATTCGATAGACAGGAAATAGTTAGGTGCCTGCAAGTCTGTAAATTAAATTAAACCAATTGTGATGTTACTATTTTGTTACAAGAATGCCGTAAGATAATAGTAACTTTACTACTTTCTTACGGCAAACAATAATGTTACAATTTCTTTACTATTTTACCACTACTAATTGTTACTTGACTGTGTAGTACCTATTCAGTTACAGCGAGTAGTAATTTTACGATAAATTAACGTTTAACCGGCAAGAAGTAGTCACATACCTGCAAGTCTGCAAATTACAGTAAACTAATTGTTATGTTACTATTGTGTTACTAGAATGCCGTAAGAAAATATTAACGTTACTGCATTCTTACGGCAAACAGTAATGTTACAATTTTTTTGCTATTTTACCATTGCTAATTGTTACCTGACTATTTATTACCTATTCAGTTACCGCGAGTAGTAAGTTTACGACAAATTAACGTTCAGTCGTCAAGAAATAGTCATATACTTGTAAGTCTACAAAGCATTGTAAACCATTTGTAATGTTACTATTACGTTGCTACAATGCGTAAGAAAATAGTAAGGTTATTGCGTTTTATTGAAAAACGGTAATGTTACAATTTCTTCAGTATTTTGCTACTGATAATTGTTGCTTCAATATTTATTACCTACTTTACGTATTATCCCGAGTATAAGTAATGTAATATTACAATAAGCTTACATGCAGTCGGCAAGGCATAGTGAAAACAATTTTAAATAATCATTAAATAAAAGGTCGGCTGTAACCCTTCAAAGAGGGATTGTTTCTTATCTATAAAAAATAAGTTTTCTTTACCTGCGTTTACTGCATTTTACAAGAAGTTTCTTAAAAGTGATTTAGTTAGCAGTGTGTTAGAATATTTATTAGTGTTAAGTATTTTATTTATTTTATAAAAGATGAATACTGACTAGTGAATTCTAGCTTGCCAACAACGACACAGGAAAAAAAATTCATAACAGAATTTAAGAATTAATAACTACACTTAGATATTCAACTTTTCTAACCTAAGTATAAACTATAATAAATTATTTAAATACAATTAGCAACCTAACTTTGATAGAACACTATATATTTTTATTGCTTATTCCAAAAGCTGGTTTGTCAGTATATACGTCGAAGGTTTTAGAATTTTTAAAACAATGGTATTATCCAAAGAATTCCATAGTTAGATATTCACTGTTGAGTTGTTTTTCGTATGTATTGTGTATAAGGGATGAAAGACACTGGGCGAGTAGGCCTTCTACAAAGAAAACATGATACTTTACAGAGTGTGAATGGTCAGTTAATATTAGTTTTTCGTTAAAGACAGGAAGTCTTAAATTAGGATAAATAATAGTTGACACTTTTAAAATACTTAACGTTTTAGTTAGTTGGTTAGAGACTTTAAGAGAGTCGGAGTGACCGTTCGTGCTTGTAGATACAATAATAATGCATTTGTAATTAATTATTGTATGTGCGTAGTTCTGCAGTCGTTATAATATTAAAAGATATATTTCTACATATTTCTACTTTTGAATCTCTCATTTATTGTAAAGGTAAGTAATTTTTTATTTGCAATTTTTTGAGAAAATGTATAAAGGGAGGCAGGAATTAAGTACCCGACAGCGCCAGAGGCGCTTAAAAACGGTAGTGGAAAATATTGTAATTGCATAAAATATTCTATTGCATTTTGTTAAAAAATGGCTCATACTTTCTGTTTGAATATGTTTTAACTGATTTTGCTTATCAAGAAATACATGTAATAGGAAAACAGTTACTTCGAAAACCCTTTACGATAGTAAATTTATAAGTGTAAGTGTTTGTTCTAATTTAAGTAAAGATTTATCCAGTGTTTCCCTACAAGAAATAGAAAATAAATGTTTTAAGATATTAATGTCCGATAATACTTATTTAGTTCTGCCACTTCTTCATATAATTTCAGATGATATATAGTAAAACGCTTTTAATTGTTTATCCTGCTACTATTTTTTTGTATTGTGAGTTCCATTTTAATTATTTATAATAATTATTGTTGTAAATATTTTTACGTTTTTACCTAACATCCGGATAAACAATTAATTTAAGGGACTTTTTTACTATTACATGCTTTTATTTTAATTTGAGGGTGTACGTTCTTGTCGAATTTCCGGAAACAAATGCTGTTTTCGCTATGCACGAAAGTTGGTTGATAAACGATGAACTGTGTTACTGGCCATTCAAAGACCAAACTAAATGCATTCAGGAACAAATTCCCAAAAATGAACGTTGGCGAAAATGCTCCATACGTGTGTTTCGGCATGCGAGTGGCGAACCAAGAAAATATCGTGAGTATTCACATTAAACACAACAATTATACAAATTGTATTAATACATAACATTTTACTTGTTTTAGCTTCATACGATATGGCTAATAACAAAGCCATGCAGTTATTAGAATCATCTGATCTTAGCAGTACAGAATCTGAAGATATTCAAATTCATACAGACTCACGAACGAGGCAGAAACATGTTACGATTCCATTTCCCCCTAAACCATCATCCTTTTTTTCTATCAATCCATTAGAGTCTTTGCTTACGGCTAACAATTCACCACATAATACTATAAATGACAATTTAAATTCCCATGAAGCGCACCCAAACAATCCACATCAAAATTATTCTTACGCCTCACCTCCAATTGAAATACGACGACCTGGATTGCCCGCCTTCTCAAACCACGGAAACTATTCGTACCGTCAGAATTCAGAAGACAGCAGGGAGAATCCTACAAATGCAGAGTTATTAGATGGTATGATTAATTTTATAATAAGATCCACCAGTTTATACATTTAGGTATTTTATATTTTAGCAATAAAAAATTTATCCGAAATCTTGGTAAAAATGGAAAACAAAATAGAAGGTGTAGGAAAACTACATTTACAGTATCAAGCTTCGCCGTAATAATCCCGAAGCTCAGAATGAAGATTCTATGTTACCAAAACTACCCATGACGACAGTGGAGGAAATCGCAGCTTTGGAGCAGTTTATAGAGTCAGCGGGAAATGCTACAGTCTTGGTAAGTATTTTAATGTTTTTCTATTATTTCAATTTTACTCTTAACATGCCGTTATCAAACCATTTTTTGTAAATTACAATAAATAAGTACTACAAAAGATTCAACAATTTGCTTTTTTAATTTGTGATGATGTGATTGTTAGGAATAATCAGATTTTAATAATTACAGATGTCCCTTTTATGCTGTGTCGGCGATGATACCGTGGAAAGGACTACAAAATTAATTTTAATGAAGCTTTTTACCGATGATGGTGCAAGGCTTGTGATATGGACGGGAGCTAATGGCAAACTTCAATTACAAAAAATGAAAATTCTTCGAATTATTTATTGTAAGTATTTATAAATGTACATTTTTTACCAAAAATGGAAATACGTTTGGTAATTTTTTCGTGTTTTCAATTTTTTTAGAATGTTCAAAATTTTGAACTAGAAATTGAAAATTTTTTGAAATAAATATTACATTGCACGAGGTCTGCTTAGAGTGGTACGGCATTTCATATCTTATAAATTTTAATTTTATATTTTTATCAATTTTATATAAAATTTCAATTTCATTTTTATATTAATTTCAGCTTGTGTATTTGCTGTAAATTTAAATTTCAATAAATTTCAATACATTCATTTAGTTAACGTACTCGAATACAAAATTATGGTTTTAATTCTGTAACATGTCAGGTCTATCCTCGGATGTATTTTATGAATATTTCTTAATAGTATACTACTTATTCTAATACAATTACTTTGTTTCAGCTGCTACAAAAAAGCTACACCCCATCGCCACAGAGGCTTCTGTACTGGGTTTTACAAAAATTTGGATATGTCGTACTGGAGATAGGATTCGCTCTAAAAATAAATCAAAAAATATATATTATATGTATAAATATATGTATATTGTATATATGTAGTTGGTTTTCAAATTTTGTTGTAGTATTTACTGTAAAATCTTTAGTTTTAGCAAGTAGGATTGAAAATCAAGTTTTAGTTTAGATTAATTTAGTTTATAGTAAATAGCATTAGGAGTATTTACTGTAAAATCTTTAGTTTTAGCAAGTAGGATTGAAAATCAAGTTTTAGTTTAGATTAATTTAGTTTATAGTAAATAGCATTAGGAATAATTAAATAAATGTCAGTTTGGAATGAATAAATCAATTTTATAAATTGAATGACTTTTTTATATATGGCAATATTAAAATAGCATTCTTACGTAAATTACTTTTTTGTTAGAATAAAATAGCTATTTCCTTACTATAAAGAAACAATTTCCTTACGAAAAAGTGACTACTTTTTAACAATTTCTTTACTGCTCCCTTACTACAAATTAACTATTTGTTGGCAATTTCTTTACTATAAAGTGTCAATTTTTTTACTATTTCCTTACAACGAATTAACTATTTCTTGACAAGTTCCATAATACAAAGTAACTATTTTGTAACAATTTCGTTACTATTTCCTTACAACAATTTGACTATTTCTTCACAATTTCTTTACTATCTACAGTAACTTTACAATGTATAGTAACATTATTGTCACTTATTAGTCACTAAATTGTAAGGAAAATTATGACATTCCTGACTATTTTCTGGCGTTTTCTGTACAATTTCCTTACAACAAATTGACTATTTCTTGACAATTTTCATACAACAAAGAGACTATCTTTTAACAATGCCTTTACTAATTCGTTACAACAAATTGACTATTTCTTTGCAATATCCTTACTATCTACAGCAACGTTACAATTTGTAGTAACATAATAGTCGCTTAATAGTTACTAAATCGCAAGGAAAGTTGCGACATTCCAGACTATTAAGTAACTCTCTGCAGTTACAACATAGTAAAGAAATAGTAAGGTTTTGCTGTGTGGGATGCAGAATTTGTCTTGATTTTAAGTATGTATGTATACCTTGTACAAATAAAGTAAGGAATAAATTCATATTTTTGTATTATCACTGTTTGGAAGAAAAGCTTGGACACATCAATTTTATTTTTTCCTGCTGATTTTATAGACATCAATTTTAAGTTTTTAGCTTAGTACTGTGAGACCTATGACGTCATCGACTTTTTTTTTAATGGAACCCTGGTATTTCTTTGCTAGAAATTAAAAGTATATTCTTTTCATGCAATACCTTATATGTGGTATTAAAAATTAGTATTTCTTGAAATATGGCGGACCAAATGTGATAACTTTCACAAAAATAATATACTTGAAAACTCAAAAGGCAAAAATACTAATTTATTTCATTAACAACTACAACTAAGTGTTACCCATTTGTTTCCTGGCAATAATAAACATCAATATGGCCATTCTTCGTGGCCTGCTGAAAATTCCATGTGTCAAAAGTTTTTCAATTCCGTTTTTACCTTATAAAATTGATTTTCAATTGTTTTCAGATGATATCTTCCTCTTGAAACAGGCCCAAAAATTCTCAATTGGTCAAAATTGAAGAATGCCAGAATAATTTTTTTGTTTTTGTGATGTTCTTTGATAAACTTTCTTATGTTTGGGAGACATAATGAATTGTTACAGCTAGTCCACGCTTAGAAAACACTAGTTCTGAAATTCTCCCCTCGTTAATGCTAAGCATAATAAAACCTTTTTGAGAAAATTTTCTTTTTGAATATACTTCGCTGAATCTTCAGTAGTAGACTGTACTTCATAATAATCCTGTAGCTGCTATTCATTGCTAGCTAAAGTAAAATATGATCTACCGTCTTAAATGACAATAACATCTTTATTGGCTTTTAAAAATTTTTTTATATTTTATGCAATCTTTTTTGCTTGGGCAATGGAACTCTTTGGAGTAGTTTGTGTTTCTATATATATTTATGAATTGTAAATATTCTTTCACAGTATTTTTGTGACAATTTAGTTTGCGGCCTATCTCATAAGATTTAGTGATCTTCCCCACTGTAATGTGTTCCAGTTTACGTTGCCCTTCTTTTAGAGATAAAGTACATACCCTTCCAGAGTCGATCTCTCATCTTGGTAGTTCATTCCTGAATCTTCTAAGTTCTAGTATGTTAGCATACACCATATTTCTTTTTATTCTTAGTTTTAGCAAGTACTTTACTAACTCTGATGTCTACTAAAACATTTTGTATTAGTGGCACTATTATTTGTAAAATTTTGTTCAGATTTCTTGTCCATGCGTTACTGTTCCTAATTGGCTGCACTCTGGGTTACGTAGTTCCCCCTACCGGGCAAATGCACCAGGACTTCACACCGATGATCACTTTTATTATCAGTTTCAATATTACCCAAATCAAGCCTAATGTTTTCATCATTTCCAAAAAAAAAAAATTTTTTTCCTAGACATAATTGTTGCAGTGTTGTGTATGCAAGAACCCCTAACAGAACAAAATTTAAAATAATCAATTAGTAAACTTTATTGACTTTAAAAAGTGTTCTTATGTAAAATTGATGTAGCATATTTATAAGAAGACTGTTACACAATAAAAGTACATTGGGTAGGGTTATTTCTTGTGCGGAATAACTAGTAGGAATTTGAGTTAACACTGGTGCCTTAGATAAGATTTCGTATCCAAGGCAACAAATATAAACAAGTCAGATTCACAAGTAAAAACCTTAATTCTCTCGTCTTCAACAGTAAAAGAATAAAGCTTATAAACCACAATTCGTCTTTTACTTGACGTAATACAAACAGATACCTATTACACGTGGTAACCGATGACACGTGATTCAAACACTCAACTATCTTCCATAAGAATTTATGCATATTTCAAAGAATTATGCAATACTTTGCCATTTTTGGACTCGCTTGGGCCCTTTACTCGAACCCAAATCCCGTTACCAGATCCATTACTGATAAATAAGATAAGCAACACGTAATTTCCTTCACATAGTTCAACCTGTCACTCAGAATTTAACAAGCATGCATAATATTCCAAAAGTCAAATTTCCAAGTTTCAACACAGACGTAGAATTCTATTGTAGCATAGTAGCACGTTATTTTCAGTTCAATCACATAGTCACACAGAATCGGAAATTCGATTTAGTAATTTTGCACCTTCCAGATAATGTTTTGACCCCTTGTTTTATAAATTCCTATCAGACTTGTTTACATTTGTTGCCTTGGATACTAAATCTTATCCAAGGCACTGATGATCATCACAGCACTTAATAAAAACAACTTATTAAAAAAAAAGTTCAATCTGTTATAGGGAGACAAACCATTATAAAGTTCAGCGTATTTTGCTTTTTACCAGTTATAAATTTCACAATAATTAGATTGTTAATGAAATTTGCAGATTGAACTAAAGAATTACAAAAAGTATTCAAACCAATGTCTCCCACTTATTTCCCAAATTTCAATAATCTTACTTCTACTTTTTTACATGGTTCTTTTTATTTTTTCAAAACAGAAACATTTAGTATTAATAAAACACAAATTTATAATGGAAAAGGTTTATTTAAAATATAGTACAAAACATTATTTACATTTATCACAGCCTAACATCTACTACACATCTCCTATAATACTTTGGCATCTCAAAAATCTGAAGTAATAAGTATTGACTAATAATTTATTCTTAACTATATACATATTTACAAATTAATCTACTTCTCCTATCGTAGGGCCTCGTCTGCTAGTATTGAAGCTACCAGCTTGCTGACCACAACTTCCTGGCATACCTGATCCAGCAGTATTCGATGCATATAATTTCGCCATGATCGGACTGCAGATTGATGTTAGTTCCTTCTGGCGATGTTCGTACTCTTCCTTTTCCGCTAACAAGTTGCTGTCCAACCATTTCAGACACTCATCGCAAGCTTTCTCTACTATGTTTTTATCTTCTGAGTTTAACTTATCCCCCACGTCACTCAAGGACTGTTTAAGATTGAAAACATAACCTTCCAGTTGATTACGAGCTGCAATCCTCTGCCTTTGTTTTTCATCCTCTTCCTTATACTTGTCAGCATCGGCCACCATTTGATCGATATCTTTCTGTGATAATCGCCCTTTGTCGTTCTTGATGATGATATTTTTCTCTTTGCCAGAACTTGTATCCTTCGCAGAAACATTCAAGATCCCATTAGCATCCAAATTGAATGTAACTTCTATCTTTGGCACTCCTCTAGGTGCTGGAGGTATTCCCGTAAGATCAAAGGTGCCAAGCAAGTTGTTGTCTTTTGTCAGGGCCCTCTCGCCTTCGTAGACGTGAATGGTAACTGCAGGTTGATTATCCGAGTAGGTGGTGAAAGTTTGTGTTTGCTTGCATGGAATACGTGCATTACGTTCGATGATCTTCGTCATGACGCCTCCTGCAGTTTCGATGCCAAGAGATAAGGGTGTGACGTCAACCAGTAAGACATCTTGAATCTTCTTGCTGGTGTCACCACTTAAGACAGCAGCTTGAACTGCTGCACCATAAGCTACAGCCTCATCTGGATTAATTGAGAGATTCAATGGTTTACCGCAGAAGTAATTCTGCAACAATGATTGAATCTTTGGAATGCGAGTTGAACCTCCAACCAAAACTACATCGTGGATCTGTCCCTTGTCCATCTTAGCATCAGTGAGAGCCTTTTCTACTGGTTGTAATGTACCTCTGAATAAATCAGAACATAATTCTTCAAAGCGTGCTCTAGAAATTTTGGTGTAGAAATCGACTCCGTCGAATAAGGCATCAATTTCTATAGATGCCTCTGTTCCTGAAGAGAGGGTGCGCTTAGCTCGTTCTGCTGCCGTTCTCAAACGTCTTAAGGCTCTTGGATTTCCACGGATGTCCTTCTTGAATTTATGTTTGAATTCTTCTACAAAGTGATTCACTAGTCTATTGTCAAAGTCTTCACCTCCAAGATGAGTATCACCTGCGGTGGATCTAACTTCAAATAGGGAGCCTTCGTCAATAGTTAGAATTGATACATCGAAGGTGCCACCACCCAGATCGAAAATAAGAACGTTGCGCTCTCCTTTCAGGTTCTTATCCAAACCATATGCAAGAGCGGCTGCTGTTGGCTCGTTAATCACTCTCAGTACATTGAGGCCAGCGATTACACCAGCATCTTTAGTAGCTTGCCTTTGGGAATCGTTAAAGTAAGCTGGTACAGTGATTACCGCATCTTTAACAGGCATACCTAAGAAAGCATCTGCAGTTTCTTTCATCTTCGTAAGAACCATCGAACTGATTTCTTCAGGAGCAAATCTCTTTGCTTCGCCTTTGTATTGTACCTGAAGCTTTGGTTTTCCGCAATCATTGACAACTTTGAAGGGCCAGTGCTTCATGTCATCTTGAATTTTAGGATCGTCGAATTTGCGGCCGATTAGGCGTTTCGCGTCGAATATTGTGTTGTTAGGATTCATTGCTACCTGGTTTTTAGCAGCATCCCCAATGAGCCTTTCGGAGTCGGTGAAGGCTACGTAGCTGGGTGTTGTGCGGTTTCCCTGATCGTTGGCGATGATTTCCACTTTTCCGTGTTGCCACACACCTACGCAAGAGTAGGTGGTGCCTAAGTCGATGCCAATTGCTGGAGCGTTAACCATTTTATTTTCTTTTTTATTGATTTATTTGAAAAATTCACCGGTTTAACTTTTTAAATTATTGTTTAAATAAGTTGTTTCAGGAACTCAATTGATTTGATTACTCTCGAAGTATTCACTGGTTTAGCTTGTAGTAGAACTTGCACTTAAACCACTTTTTGTTAAATCGCTTATCAACCTTCTTGTTCGCTCATATAAGTTTCAAATTGAACTGAAGTCCCGCTTGCACGATCTGCTTTTATAGTAGCCGCTCGTACTCCCGAAGGTTCTCGAACGAATGGAACAATCGAGAGGGTTCTCTTCAGGGTGTTTCTAGAAATATTCTAGGAGTTTCTGGAATTTTAATAATTTCGCAGGATTCACGTTATTAAACATTTGTAATTATCTTTTATTTACGATTTGAAAGAAAACGTTATAGAACAGTGTTTCTAAGAAAAAGTAATACTAACTAGAGATTTATTATTGTAAAAATCGAATTAAAGTAAATAAGAGTTGCTTTTAAGGCCCTACAATCTAGCGTTTTCTATGGGCAATCTTATTGATCTTTGGTATTTTAAACACGAATACGGGGTTTATTTTTACTTGTTCTTAATATAACATCAGATTCTGTTTAACATAACCTTTAAATTGTAAAAATATAGTACTTGGAACTGATCTCGTTTTTATTAATTGGTAATCAGTAGGTATAAAGTAACAAACTTTAGAACAGAATATGTAATTTTGAACCGTAATTATTATACAATAAATGATTACATACATGGTATAAAATAGCCCAACGCACAATACAGTTTTACTTGCATTTTCTTTAAAACTTTATAGTTATATTATTTCTTCTAATTATTTTAAAATAAACATATTCCGGACTGTTCTAACGACAATTTAAGCAATAAAGTCAGTAAATATTCACAACGGTAATAAATCTCTAGTTATTATTTTTTTTGTAGAAACACTCCTATAATAATCGTAAACTTTTCATTATTGAAATGAAGCTAAACTAAAAAGTTTTCTTTCAAATCGTAATAATAATAAAAGATAATTACAAATGTTTAATAACGTGAATCCTGCGAAATTATTAAAATTCCAGAAACTCCTAGAATATTTCTAGAAACACCCTGAAGAGAACCCTCTCGATTGTTCCATTCGTTCGAGAACCTTCGGGAGTACGAGCGGCTACTATAAAAGCAGATCGTGCAAGCGGGACTTCAGTTCAATTTGAAACTTATATGAGCGAACAAGAAGGTTGATAAGCGATTTAACAAAAAGTGGTTTAAGTGCAAGTTCTACTACAAGCTAAACCAGTGAATACTTCGAGAGTAATCAAATCAATTGAGTTCCTGAAACAACTTATTTAAACAATAATTTAAAAAGTTAAACCGGTGAATTTTTCAAATAAATCAATAAAAAAGAAAATAAAATGGTTAACGCTCCAGCAATTGGCATCGACTTAGGCACCACCTACTCTTGCGTAGGTGTGTGGCAACACGGAAAAGTGGAAATCATCGCCAACGATCAGGGAAACCGCACAACACCCAGCTACGTAGCCTTCACCGACTCCGAAAGGCTCATTGGGGATGCTGCTAAAAACCAGGTAGCAATGAATCCTAACAACACAATATTCGACGCGAAACGCCTAATCGGCCGCAAATTCGACGATCCTAAAATTCAAGATGACATGAAGCACTGGCCCTTCAAAGTTGTCAATGATTGCGGAAAACCAAAGCTTCAGGTACAATACAAAGGCGAAGCAAAGAGATTTGCTCCTGAAGAAATCAGTTCGATGGTTCTTACGAAGATGAAAGAAACTGCAGATGCTTTCTTAGGTATGCCTGTTAAAGATGCGGTAATCACTGTACCAGCTTACTTTAACGATTCCCAAAGGCAAGCTACTAAAGATGCTGGTGTAATCGCTGGCCTCAATGTACTGAGAGTGATTAACGAGCCAACAGCAGCCGCTCTTGCATATGGTTTGCATAAGAACCTGAAAGGAGAGCGCAACGTTCTTATTTTCGACCTGGGTGGTGGCACCTTCGATGTATCAATTCTAACTATTGACGAAGGCTCCCTATTTGAAGTTAGATCCACCGCAGGTGATACTCATCTTGGAGGTGAAGACTTTGACAATAGACTAGTGAATCACTTTGTAGAAGAATTCAAACGTAAATTCAAGAAGGACATCCGTGGAAATCCAAGAGCCTTAAGACGTTTGAGAACGGCAGCAGAACGAGCTAAGCGCACTCTCTCATCAGGAACAGAGGCATCTATAGAAATTGATGCCTTATTCGACGGAGTCGATTTCTACACCAAAATCTCTAGAGCACGCTTTGAAGAATTATGTTCTGATTTATTCAGAGGTACATTACAACCAGTAGAAAAGGCTCTCACTGATGCTAAGATGGACAAGGGACAGATCCACGATGTAGTTTTGGTTGGAGGTTCAACTCGCATTCCAAAGATTCAATCATTGTTGCAGAATTACTTCTGCGGTAAACCATTGAATCTCTCAATTAATCCAGATGAGGCTGTAGCTTATGGTGCAGCAGTTCAAGCTGCTGTCTTAAGTGGTGACACCAGCAAGAAGATTCAAGATGTCTTACTGGTTGACGTCACACCCTTATCTCTTGGCATCGAAACTGCAGGAGGCGTCATGACGAAGATCATCGAACGTAATGCACGTATTCCATGCAAGCAAACACAAACTTTCACCACCTACTCGGATAATCAACCTGCAGTTACCATTCAAGTCTACGAAGGCGAGAGGGCCCTGACAAAAGACAACAACTTGCTTGGCACCTTTGATCTTACGGGAATACCACCAGCACCTAGAGGAGTGCCAAAGATAGAAGTTACATTCAATTTGGATGCTAATGGGATCTTGAATGTTTCTGCGAAGGATACAAGTTCTGGCAAAGAGAAAAATATCATCATCAAGAACGACAAAGGGCGATTATCACAGAAAGATATCGATCAAATGGTGGCCGATGCTGACAAGTATAAGGAAGAGGATGAAAAACAAAGGCAGAGGATTGCAGCTCGTAATCAACTGGAAGGTTATGTTTTCAATCTTAAACAGTCCTTGAGTGACGTGGGGGATAAGTTAAACTCAGAAGATAAAAACATAGTAGAGAAAGCTTGCGATGAGTGTCTGAAATGGTTGGACAGCAACTTGTTAGCGGAAAAGGAAGAGTACGAACATCGCCAGAAGGAACTAACATCAATCTGCAGTCCGATCATGGCGAAATTATATGCATCGAATACTGCTGGATCAGGTATGCCAGGAAGTTGTGGTCAGCAAGCTGGTAGCTTCAATACTAGCAGACGAGGCCCTACGATAGAAGAAGTAGATTAATTTGTAAATATGTATATAGTTAAGAATAAATTATTAGTCAATACTTATTACTTCAGATTTTTGAGATGCCAAAGTATTATTTTTTTATAAATATTTATTAAACGAAATAGGAGATGTGTAGTAGATGTTAGGCTGTGATAAATGTAAATAATGTTTTGTACTATATTTTAAATAAACCTTTTCCATTATAAATTTGTGTTTTATTAATACTAAATGTTTCTGTTTTGAAAAAATAAAAAGATCCATGTAAAAAAGTAGAAGTAAGATTATTGGGAAATAAGTGGGAGACATTGGTTTGAATACTTTTTGTAATTCTTTAGTTCAATCTGCAAATTTCATTAACAATCTAATTATTGTGAAATTTTATAACTGGTAAAAAGCAAAATACGCTAAACTTGATAATGGTTTGTCTCCCTATAACAGATTGAACTTTTTTTTTAATAAATTGTTTTTATTAAGTGCTGTGATGATCATCAGTGCCTTGGATAAGATTTAGTATCCAAGGCAACAAATGTAAACAAGTCGGATAGGAATTCATAAAACAAGGGGTCAAAACATTATCTGGAAGGTGCAAAATTACTAAATCGAATTTCCGATTCTGTGTGACTATGTGATTGAACTGAAAATAACGTTCTACTATGCTACAATAGAATTCTACGTCTGTGTTGAAACTTGGAAATTTGACTTTTGGAATATTATGCATGCTTGTTAAATTCTGAGTGACAGGTTGAACTATGTGAAGGAAATTACGTGTTGCTTATCTTATTTATCAGTAATGGATCTGGTAACGGGATTTGGGTTCGAGTAAAGAGCCCAAGCGAGTCCAAAAATGGCAAAGTATTGCATAATTCTTTGAAATATGCATAAATTCTTATGGAAGATAGTTGAGTGTTTGAATCACGTGTCATCGGTTACCACATGTAATAGGTATCTGTTTGTATTACGTCAAGTAAAAGACGAATTGTGGTTTATAAGCTTTATTCATTTACTGTTGAAGACGAGAGAATTAATGTTTTGACTGCTTGTTTTATGAATTCCTATCTGACCTGTTTACATTTGATGCCTTGGATACGAAACCTTATCTAAGGCACCAGTGGTTAACTCAAATTCCTACTAGTTATTCCGCACAGGAAATAACACTACCCAATGTACTTTTATTGTGTAACAGTCTTCTTATAAATATGCTACATCAATTTTACATAAGAACACTTTTTAAGTCCATAAAGTTTACTAATTGATTATTTTAAGTTTTGTTCTGTAAGGAGTTCTTGCATAATGGTTTTAGCTATAAACACTGCAACAATTATGTCTAGGGAAAAAATATTCTTTTTTTTTTTAAATGATGAAACAACAATAGGCTTGATTTGGGCACAGTATATATAACAATCAGTAGATCTACTTGTGTGCCGGTACTACCATTGATGTCTTTCAGCCAGCTTCGAATATCACGCCCATAAACGAAGTAATGTACCGAAGTTTGTCGGTCGAAATCGCCTGCGAATGTATGCAAATAGTGCTCAGAAACGTATTCAGAAGAAATGATGTTCTCACATTAAAATCTCTTGTTATGTATATAGATAGTAAAATAGGAAATAGAATTGTGTGAATCAACAAAATCAATTGACGCCTTTGAACAATTAGTTTGTTATTAACCGAACTTAAATTAACGTACATAATTCACTATTAATTTACAAAACAAAAGTTAATTATGTTTCAATATAATTATCTTTTTACTACCTTTGGATGATTTAAAATTTCTGTTAACGTCTTTTAAAGTGTAATACCCCATAACCTAAACCAAGGCCCCAGAAGCTATAAGCTTGTGCGGGAGGGAGGGGGCAATTATTATTATTATTATGTAGGCCCAATGTGCGGCTGCAGCCAACTTATAGATGGAACAGTGCAAATCCCACATTTGTGTTACAGCTAAGGAAAACTGCAGAAAACCTTAACCAGATCTGCCAGCGCTTTACTACAACCTTTTGTGATCTACTGATTAAATAGCTTTTAATTAGTGGCAACACATTTGAACCCAAATGCATGCTTTTCAAAACAGTAAGAAGCGTATCATGATTGATTGTGTCAAATGCCTTGCCATTCGAGCAACACGAGAATACTAACATCACCTCTATCATCACCAACTGTAGCGGTTATGATATCACTTGTAACTTTTAACATTGCTGGTTTGTGCAACTATAACCTGAATAAAATCCTGATGGAATTAATAATAGCAGATTGTTTTTGGGAAGGTGAGTAGTGAGTTGCGAGCAGGGTTGGCATGTTTAAAACATTTTGTTTAAAAGTCATGTTTAAAACATTTTGTTTAAAAGTCATGTTTAAAACTAGTTTAAAACATCAAACTAAGTTTTAAACTATTTCTTTTTAAACATGTTTTAATCGTATGTTTAAAACATGTCGTTTTAAAACAGCTTTTTGAAAACTTTTAAGATTAATTTTAGATTCTTATACTGCATTTTCGAATTTAAATGGCCAGTTTCTATCTGAAACGTGTATTATTATATGTAATAAGCATCACAACTATAATTTATAAAATGTAAAAGTATAGACAATTTATTGATTGTTTATTATTTAAATCTATTCTGGAACATGACTTAGATTGAAACTTGTGAAAAGTGGATCGAGGATTAGATTACATTGTATAAAATCAACTAATTTTGCTGCAACAACATTAAACTAATGTTAAATATTTCTTTTAGATGTAGAGCAATTAATAATGAGTTACTATAAATAACGTAAATCTAAATAAACGAAAATACATTAATTTCTGCTTAAACTGCTCCCCTATAAACTTTAGCAGTAGTCATTGATACTTAATAAATCAAACTAATTTAATACGCACATTTATTTTTTGGAATGGATACACTTGGTACGAATTTTATGAGGTAAACAGCATCTTTAATAAAATTGTTAAAAAATGCTGCCATATAGGATGCTTTCGTTGACCCGTCATCATGAATATATAATATTCCAGTGATTTTCTATTTACTAATTCTGCATTCTTTTCAGAGGTCTGAAGACACATTTAAAAAGAATAATGATCCTTTCATTTCTAAATTACAATTTGCAAGATGTTGATTTAACAAGATTTAATACTTTTGTTTTGGCGAGGATTGTAGTAGATTTTTTATTAGGGTACTTTTTATTTAAGTTACTCTATACTAGGAAGTCGTAAAATTAAAAAAGTGATGATATAAGAATAAAAGAACTTTTATTATTGCTTCAGGCATGCATAATCATGATTCATGATGGTAATTTATACCTGAATTTAATAATATGTTTATTAAAAGCTTTCATTAAAATATTTCAAAATCTTTATTAGTTTAAAACAGTTTAAATCATGTAAACATGTTTTTTTATATGGGGTGTTTTAATCTCATTTTCGATAAAAAAACATGTTTAATTTAAAAAAACAACTGTTTTTTTGTTTTTTTTGAAAAAACATGTTTTTTGCCAACCCTGGTTGCGAGAATACAATTTTTTTAAACTTTTGAAGGTAAAATATTAATGAGTCTAAGATCTTTTAATTCAGGCGTATTCTTTATTTTTGGGAATGGTTTAACAAATGCCTGTTTCCAGTGTTTCCAACAGTCAGGAAATAAATTATAGATAAGAGATTCATTCA
The DNA here is from genome assembly GCA_929113105.1 of Agrypnus murinus. Lineage (NCBI taxonomy): Eukaryota > Metazoa > Arthropoda > Insecta > Coleoptera > Elateridae > Agrypnus > Agrypnus murinus. The sequence continues at coordinate 70,982,883 of OV816030.1, read as the reverse complement.
TCACTACCATATGCTTTAAATTTAATTGTTGTAATAATTTTACTGACTTTTAATTTGACTGGCATACTGGCAGGAAACTGTTTTGAATTAAATTTGGTATAAAAGGATTATCACTAGTCGGAAATATTAATGATTGTTGCGTTGGGTGACTATGGCTCACAGAAAGGCTGCCGACAAAGTAGTCATTGATACAATTAACATCTGCAATGTGTGGTGGAATAGCATGTAATTTTTGTTTACCGACGCCCATAAAATTCAACCTTTTTCATAACATTCTACTATCTTTCGAATCTTTCTGAAATTTCGAAGACTGTTTGTAGTAATTCCAGTAGCGTTCCATTTTTGTATATCTAAATTTAGCTTTAGCTTTGTTTCTTAGTGATATAAGGAGTTTGACATTGTCTGTTATCCAATTTCATTTAGGAATAGTTTGTAATCAAGTTCTGGAAGTATATATTTTGAAGCGATAACAATTTTCTCACTATAGGCGCTAACCATAATCCAGATCTGTTCATATTATTAGTGTTTACTAGTTAACTAGGAAGTAACGCATCATGTTTCATATATACATTTCCACACCTCCTCCCCTACTTGACTATATCATTTCTCACAAAGTTATAACCATCTATGTAGATATTCTCATCTAGAATACCAGGTTGTAACCATGTTTCAGATACTGTTAAGATATCAATCTTTTGCGCAACTACCAGCAATCTGGGGATTAAAAATTTTATGTAGCAATGATTAAATGTTCAAGTGAGCTACTTTCATTATAGGATTAATGCAATAGTACGAAAGCAAATTATTATTAAATTAAGAAATATAGAGCCTTATACTACTCACATAATACTTCTGTATCATCTCTATGTGAATATTATCAATAATCAACTTGCTTCATGACTGAATTACAAAAATATAATTTAAAATTCAAAAGTAATTAACTTTTCAAGATGTAGATTACTTCAACCAATAAATAAGAAAAATCTAACAACAATAAATTAACAAATAACGATTAGAAGATAATACACATACATACATTCATACAGGACCCATTACTCCTCTGTGGGACATAGGGTTACAACAAATTGACATAATACAGCCTTGTCGTTCCCCGTACCTGCACTCAAATTCTTCTGAAAGCATGCTCTCATGCATAACTCTACACTTATACTCTGTATACCCTTCCCTTATAAGGGTGATTAATCTCGGTGTAATACCCCTCTTTTCTAATGTTGCCCATATACAATCTCGGTAGATGAAGTCGAACACACGCCTGTAGTCCACAAATACTATGTCCAGTGAAGATTGTAGTTCTATTGATTGGTCGATGATGATACGAAGTGTGTTTATGTGGTCCACACATGAAAAAACTTCTCCTAAAACCAGCTTGTTCTTTTCTAATTTCTTGATTTAATACATCTTTAATCATTATTATTGTAAAGAATACCTTTCCAACTACACTCAACAGACACCTCCAGTTATTGCATCACCTTAAATTACCTTTTTTTGGAGGTTTAACTATGATTCCCATTTTCCAATCTTTGGCAAATTTCTCTTCTAGCCAAATCCTTTGATAAGTGGTTGATGTATTTCTGCAGTTCTATGAATATCAATTTTCAGCATATCAGCTTTAATTAGGTCTGCACCTGATGCCTTACCCAGCTTCAATTGCGAGATTTCTTTAACTATTTCTTCCAGGGTTGGTGAACTGACAATGTCTTCTCTTATTTCATTATTCCCCATAACCTGGTATATTTCTTCATTCTGTTGATTCATTTGTTCGCTGAAGTATTCAACCCATCTTTTTAACTGGTCTTTGCTTTTGATAAGTAGTTCGCCCTCTTTATCTTCGATTGAACAATTCTTCCTGAAGACACCTTTTAGTTTAGTTATTGATTTATACAACTCTTTTGTATTATCATTATATTGTATTATCATTTGCAGCAATTTGTGCCTGTTCAGCGATACTCTCTAAGTATTTCTTCTTGTCGATCTTCTTAATATCTTTATTAACTTTATCGTACTCGTTCTGTAATTGCTTCCACTCTCAGACTTGATATTTAAAATTTTCTGCTTAAGTTTGCGCCTTTCTTATATTTTGTTCCAGGTATTATCACTCATCCACCTCCTTTTACGGAATTTGGCGGGTTTCTAAAGCTTCATCACATGTATCCTTGAAGGCATTTTTACACCTACCCCATACTTCTTCAATTGAGGCATTATAATTAATTGCTTTTGCTTTCCTTTGAAGTACATTCTTATACTGATTTCTAGTGTTTTCACCCTGTAACTTATCAAACTTATATCTAGGAATATGTTTTCTACGTATTAAATTACTTTTTACTTTACCAAAAACTCTTAATTTCATAATTATCAAGAAATTATCCAAGCCGATATCTGCGCCTCTCCTATTCCTAACATCTAGTACCATTTTCTGCCATTTACTTGTATGCACATATGATCTATTTGGTTTTAACCTGGTTATTAGGAGATATCCACGTAATTTTATGGCAAGTTTTATGACTAAACATTGTTCCCCCCTATTTTCAAATCATTAACACCACAAAATTCAATTAATAATTCTCCGTTTTCATTACTCTTCTATTCCCTGTTTACCCATTATTTCTTCTAGCCCTTCATTATTCGTGCCTACTTTTGAATTCAGATCTCCCATTAGAATAAGCACATCTTCCATATTAATTTCTCTTCACACCTCCTGCAACTTATTATAAAACATTACCTTATCTGAAAAATCAGAGGTTTCTGTAGGTGCGTAGCATTGAATAATAGAAATTGTTTGTTTCCCTACCTCATATCTAGCTACTATGATCCTCTCCGAAACTGCTCTCCAAGTCATTAATGCTCCTCGCATTATTTTGCTCATCATAATTCCTACTCCATACATGTGTTCATGATTATCATCTTCAAAACGGGAATATATAAAACTACAGCCCTCCTTTGTAACTTCTCCTTGCCCATTCCACCTACACTCTCTTAAGCCTATTATCTCTAACTGTTACTGCTTCATAATTCTAATTACCTCATTTATTTTGCATGCTTGGTATAACGTTCGATTGTCCCAACTTTATAACATCCCCAGTATTTCTCATTTTTGCTTTACTGTTAACCTCTTTTTCCTTTTCGCACTTCTTATTCATATCCATCAACATAGCATTTGTCATCATCAAGGCATTCGGTCCCACATTTACTAGTTTTTTGATTTTTTTTCTAGTTTTTTTTTTCTTTACATTCCAAGTCAAGACTTGGTTATCAATAATTAACTTTTTATATCCCATTTTAACCTTTCTACCTGCTTTACTTGCTACAGCAGCTCTTCTCTTGATCAGCCACTGAATTTCTCTTTCGGTGGGGGTTAAATCACTATCTATAAACAAGATAATACAATAAATTATTAAAATGATAGTACAAATGTGAGCGTTAATCTCGCAAACCAAAGTGTATCCAATAGAATAAATATTTCAAGCTACCTGTAACTGCATTAGATTATATATATAGTCCGAAGTGTTGATACGTTTAATATTTCTTGCATTTTGAAATAACATTTTGCCATTGTTGACTAAACATTTTTTATCCTATGTTTTACTGCTGCCTTCTTTAGAAGCTGTGCTCTTAGTTTGAGATCTTCCTTGATGATAATATAGGTGTTTTTGAGAAGTTTCTTGTTTGATACACCATATTTCTAGTATTTTTGCTAACAAACTTAACAATTACAGGCTTGTAACGACCCTCTTGACTGGGGAGTCTGTGGCAGCAATCATCAATTTTGAAATTGTTACCCCTAGTTTTTCCTTGCACAAATTTATTACACAACTTTGGTGTTTTCTTTAGCATGCTCCGGGACGTTAAATATTCGCAAGTTATTAATACAAGAATATTGTTCCAGGTAGTCCTTGGCTCGTGTTGCTTCCTTTTTAGTTGCTGATAGTTGGTTTTCCAAGACAGCAACTTTAGTTTTCAATTCTCCAATGCATTGTTCCATTCTTTGTTGAAACATATTAATGAATTTCATCAGTCAATGTCTCAAGAAATTGCAGCATTTATTATATTCTTGACAACACGTTGAATTAGATTTTCTTCCGCAGCAGCGGACCTTGTTAGTGTAGCTGACCTTGTTGTAGAACCAGTTGAAGTCATTTTTATGACGTCATGACGTGTTCACATCACATTACGATTTATTCTTTACAAAGATGAAAGCCAATAAATTAATATAAAGATAAGGTTAGAAGATAACAATTAATACAATACTAAATAAAAACTTATTAATCAGTGGTTTTTGTATTAGTACAGTAAAAACTCCATAATCCAAAAACACTGTATTCTGAACATCCACTAATCCGAACAACAACACTTACAACAAATCTCATTAATCTGAACAAGAAAGTTCTATGTACTATTGCGAGATAATGGGCATGGTGGGTTTTTCATGTTTAAATAGGACTTTCTCCATAGTACTCTCTTCCATCGGTGTAATATGGCAAAATTTTTAAAAACCCGCCTACTTTATAATTCAATGGTACCAATTATTTATCTCGCAATAGTACATACTAAAATTGAATATGTAAAGTTCTTGGGGAATGGGAAGCTGAATATTATAAATGAGATGTTACAACCCGTCGGGTGTAGAAAAATTCTATGAAGATCAACAAACACTTTTATTATTACAGTGAGGCCTCGCTAATTCGGACTAATTAAAACAGGGGTAATCCGAATCATCGCGGTTTCCGGATTACTGCGTCTGCAGAGTTACAATGTTATTTTATTTGTTCATAAATGCAATTAAAACATTCTGCAAGAACATTTGTTTAAAAATAAATAAAACTACAAAAATATTTACGCAAAAACTGTTTTAAAAACACAAAAAATAATATTCCGCATTAATCTGCCGTTAACCAAAAAGGCGTTGATTTTTGCGTGTTTCGTGTTTTTTGAACTTAATACGTTAACTTAATATGATTTTTTTAAATCTTCCGGCATCACAATTGTTTCAAATTTTCTACCGCCCATTGCAAAGCCACCGCTTTGCAACTGTTTCTTAAAGGGCTTCAGTGCGTGCGAAACTTTGAACAGCTTTTCTCTCGCGATTTCTAACACACGCAAATTGTGTCTTTTTAAAAATAAGTATCGAATCTTTACTTGCCCTGACGTCATCGTTTTGAAAACATCTTTTATAAAGCCACAGCAGCGTGCAAAGTATACGAAACAGTGGAACCAGTCGCGAAGCATCGAGAATTTAATAAAACATAAGTTTTAAAAAGAAAAATTGATTTAAAAGCAGTACAAAAAATTATTTACATTTGTCACAACACTATTATTTTTAGCATATCTCCCATTTAGTTCAATACATATGTACTTATTAAAAAAAGTTAATTTCAAACTAGAAACACCCTGACAGTGGTTCTCGTTTACAAACTTTATTTGTACTTTACCACAACTAATGATTTTCATTTAAGGTACCTCCTCAGGTACAACATTTGGTCTGTGTAAAAATTGTTTAATCTGTATGTTTGTCTCTACGCACTATCAGGTATCGTAAAGAAAATTAAGATTAGGTTGGCATGAACACGCTGTCGAAAATACCATGGACAATTGCATCCTTTTTAAGTTAACCTGTTAACCAAAGTTTACCTGAAGATCATCTATACACTGCCTGTAGCTTACGGCAGTCTACAGCTGAAGATTTGATGCAGAAGACCACACAAGAAGAATAGCTACTCTTCTTGTGATGGCTGTGACTTAACGACCCTCAGGAGGCAGGGGGCAGGAAGACCTCTGAAGCAGCTGAAGGCTACATTGAAAAACTGTTGAATAAAATTGATGTGGCTAAGAAAACTCAAAAAGTAGAAGCACCAAATACTTTTAATAGACTATTTTACCCCAATATTCCCAAAATTGAAGTTTTAACATGAATAAATTCCAAAGTTTCACAAATGTTTAGTTTTAAATCCGATCAATGTTACAGTTTACATCAATAACTCTTTTAATTAAGGTGAACTATTTGTTTACACCAAAAAGAAAAATTATAACCGTCTTACGGTCGATTTGATCACTTACACCAGGTATGAATGTCAGCTATTTTCTGATGCATTCTTCATCAATGTTCACCACCAATATTCGTATAGGTATAGTTAAATATTTACACAAATATTGCTCTTTCCTAAGGTACATGATAAATACAATCAAAATTTAAGAAATTCTAATAATAATAAAGACATTTATATAAATAGTCTGATTGTTTCAATTTGGGTATTCTAAAACTAAAGAATAAGTTAGAATCAATAAGAAATATAATAAGATTAGATAATAAATTTGAATAAAGTATTGTCACAACCATAGACGTCGCAAGCATCAGGCTGTATCTTGTAAAATAAAATTTAAAACTTAGTTTTAAGAACTTCATATCTTGAAATCAGTAAACTTTATTTTAACTTAACAAAAAGATATTCTCCGACTTCAAATATTTTTAAATATTATCTGAGGGCTAAATACATTACAATGTATATCACTATATTTCTTCAATACTTTGTAAATATTCTTCGAATCTTTTAAATATTTACAAAACATATATTACATTTATATTTTTTAAATATTAAACAAAATATTGTGTGGAGCCGTGATCATAAGCTAACGTAGGTGGACCACATAAAATAAACTTTGGCTTATATGTGTTCTAAATAGCTAAGATAAAATCTCTAATACCTACATAATGACTTTTGTTGCCAAATTCAATGTTAAAAAAATTACATGCAAATTATTCACAAGAGAGAACTTTTTGCCATTAATCTTCTTATTGTCATATGGTACAGGTGCATGCTTGAGGCCTTATTGGAGATGCATTATTTCGTGATTAACACAAGAAAGATTTTTTAGATTGATTTGATAAAATCAAATACACAAAATCTGATGAGTAACATTATTTTTTGGGTGACTTTAGAAAGTAGGTAAATAATAGTAATGTTAATCCCAAATACAATATGATCATAAATTAACAAGCCACAGGTAGGTACTTTGCCCAACTATGTTATTATGAGAAATAAGCAACGTGATTATTTGTATCATATATGGGTGATTGTAAAACTTAACAACACGTCAAATGCACATTTAGAATTCGACGGTACGACAAAGAATGAATTAAGGACAAACCATTTTATAGTTCACAATATTTACAGTTAATAAGTAAATTTACTACTTATTACCAAATTAAGTTCAATAATATTTAAAACCAATGTCTCTCCTTTTCCCAAATATAGTCTTTTTTCTACTTTTTTACCTAAACCTTTTTGTTTTTCCTCAAAATGGAGATACCTGGGATTTAATAAAACACAAATTAATAAAAGAACAATTTATTTTAAATACTACGAAAAATTATTTACATTTATCATATCCTAATATCTACCTCGTCTACTATTTCATATATTAATTATTTTTAAAAAGATAATACTTTGGTATCTTGAGTAATAAATGCAGACTAATTTATTTTTAACTAACTATATACACGTTTACAAATTAATCTACTTCTTCTATTGTAGGGCCTCGTCTGCTACTATTGAAGCCACCACCTTGCTGACCACAACTTCCTGGCATATCTTGTCCAGCAGTTTTCGACGCATATAATTTCGCCATGATTGGACTGCAGATTGATGTTAATTCCTTCTGACGATGTTCATACTCTTCCTTTTCCGCTAACAAGTTACTGTCCAACCATTTCAGACACTCATCGCAAGCTTTCTGTACTATGTTTTTATCTTCTGAGTTTAACTTTTCCCCCACGTCACTCAAGGATTGTTTAAGATTGAAAACATAACCTTCCAGTTGATTACGAGTTGCAATCCTCTGTCTCTGTTTTTCATCCTCTTCCTTATACTTGTCAGCATCGGCCACCATTTGATCGATATCTTTCTGTGATAATCGCCCTTTGTCATTCTTAATGATGATATTTTTCTCTTTGCCAGAACTTGTATCCTTCGCAGAAACATTCAAGATCCCATTAGCATCTAAATTGAATGTAACTTCTATCTTTGGCACTCCTCTAGGTGCTGGTGGTATTCCCGTAAGATCAAAAGTGCCAAGCAAGTTGTTGTCTTTTGTCAGTGCCCTCTCACCTTCGTAGACTTGAATGGTAACTGCAGGTTGATTATCAGAGTAGGTGGTAAAAGTTTGTGTTTGCTTGCATGGAATTCGTGCATTACGTTCAATGATCTTTGTCATGACGCCTCCTGCAGTTTCGATGCCAAGAGATAAGGGTGTGACGTCAACCAGTAAGACATCTTGAATCTTCTCGCTGGTGTCACCACTTAAGACGGCAGCTTGAACTGCTGCACCATAAGCTACAGCCTCATCTGGATTAATTGAGAGATTCAATGGTTTACCGCAGAAGAAATTCTGTAACAATGATTGAATCTTTGGAATGCGAGTTGAACCTCCAACCAAAACTACATCGTGGATCTGTCCCTTGTCCATCTTAGCATCAGTGAGAGCCTTTTCTACTGGTTGTAATGTACCTCTGAATAAATCAGAACATAATTCTTCAAAGCGTGCTCTAGAAATTTTGGTGTAGAAATCGATTCCATCGAATAAGGCATCAATTTCTATAGATGCCTCTGTTCCTGAAGAGAGAGTACACTTAGCTCGTTCTGCTGCCGTTCTCAAACGTCTTAAGGCTCTTGGATTTCCACGAATGTCCTTCTTGAATTTACGTTTGAATTCTTCTACGAAGTGATTCACTAGTCTGTTGTCAAAGTCTTCACCTCCAAGATGAGTATCACCTGCGGTGGATTTAACTTCAAATAGGGAGCCTTCGTCAATAGTTAGAATTGATACATCGAAGGTGCCACCACCCAGGTCGAAAATAAGAACGTTGCGCTCTCCTTTCAAGTTCTTATCCAAACCATATGCAAGAGCGGCTGCTGTTGGCTCGTTAATTATTCTCAGTACATTGAGACCAGCGATTACACCAGCATCTTTAGTAGCTTGCCTTTGGGAATCGTTAAAGTAAGCTGGTACAGTGATTACCGCATCTTTAACAGGCATACCTAAGAAAGCTTCTGCAGTTTGTTTCATCTTCGTAAGAACCATCGAACTGATTTCTTCAGGAGCAAATCTCTTTGCTGCGCCTTTGTATTGTACCTGAAGCTTTGGTTTTCCGCAATCATTGACAACTTTGAAGGGCCAGTGCTTCATGTCATCTTGAATTTTAGGATCGTCGAATTTGCGGCCGATAAGGCGTTTCGCGTCGAAGATTGTGTTGTCAGGATTCATTGCTACCTGGTTTTTAGCAGCATCCCCAATGAGCCTTTCGGAGTCGGTGAAGGCTACGTAGCTGGGTGTTGTGCGGTTTCCCTGATCATTGGCGATGATTTCCACTTTTCCGTGTTGCCACACACCTACGCAAGAGTAGGTGGTGCCTAAGTCGATGCCAATTGCTGGAGCGTTAACCATTTTATTTTCTTTTTTAATAAATTGATTTATTTGAAAAATTCACCGGTTTAACTTTTTAAATATTATTGTTTAAATAAGTTGTTGTTTCAGGAACTCAACTGGTTTGATTCCTCTCGAAGTATTCACTGGTTTAACTTTTAGTAGAACTTGCACTTAAACCACTTTTTGTTAAATCGCTTATCGACTTTCTCGTTCACTCGTGGAAGTTTCAAATTGAACTGAAGTCCCGCCTGCACGATCTGCTTTTATAGTAGCCGCTCGTACTCTCGAAGATTCTCGAACGAATGGAACAATCGAGAGTGTTCTCTTCAGGGTTCATCTTGCAATATTCTAGGAATTTCTGGAATTTTAATAATTTCGCAGGATTCACGTTATTAAACATTTGTAATTATCTTTTATTATTATTAAAAGTTTGCGATCGTTATAGTAACAGTGCTTCTAAAAAAAGTAATAACTAGAGATTTATTGTAAAAATCGACTTAAAGTAAATAAAAGTTGCTTTTAAGGCCCTAAAATCTAGAGTTTTTTATGGGCAATCTTATTGATTATTATTAAACACCAATACGGAGTTTATTTTTACTTGTTCTTAATATAACATCAGATTCTAATTAACATAACCTTTAAATTGTAAAAATATAGTACTTAGAACTGATTTCGTTTTTATTAATTGGTAATTAGTAGGTATAAAGTAACAAACTTTAGAACAGAATTTGTATTTTTGAATCGTAATTATTATACAATAAATGATTACATACATGGTATGAACTAGCCCAACGCATAATAGTTTTATGTGCATTTTCTTTAAAACATTATAAAGTTGTATTATTTCTTCTAATTATTTTACAGTAAAGATATTCCGGACTGTTCTAACAAGAAAATTTAAACAATAAAGTCTAAATATTCACAACGATAATAAAATAGTTACTTTTTTTTTTAGAAAAAAGTCCTATAACAATCGTAAATTTTTCGTTATTGAAATGAAGCTAAACTAAAGTTTTCGTTTATAAATCGTAAAAATTGTAAAAGATAATTACAAATATCTTTTGTCTGTTTTTGTGCGAGGATTCAGGATGGCGGAGCATCCTTCATACCTCATGGCACCGATTGCTATGATCATTTGGCCGACCCTACTAGAATTTAGCCGAATCTGGGATTGTTAACGTGCCAAACATCGCATTGACACGGGACCTACAGTTTTACTTCCTATCCGAGAAGAAGGCATGTGTTTAATTTTTCTCCGCTATGAAAAATTACCAGCTCCGCCGGGGATCCAACCTGCGATCCTTGGATTATGAAGCAAACATGCAAACCACTAATCCACCGAGGCTGGCTACAAATATCTAATAATGTGAATCCTACGAAATTATTTAAATTTCAGAAACCCCTAGAATATTGCTAGAAACACCCTGAAGAGAACCCTCTCGATTATTCCATTCGTTCAAGAACCTTCGGGAGTACGGGCGGTTAGCGCCGGCTACTATAAAAGTAGTTCGTGCAGGCGGGCGGGACTTCAGTTCTATTTGAAACTTACACTAGTGAACAAGAAAGTTGGTAAGCGATTTAACACAAAGTCAAAAGTGGTTTAAGTGCAAGTTCTACTACAAGTTAAACCAGTGAATACTTCGAGAGTAATCAAACCAATTGAGTTCCTGAAACAACTTATTTAAACAATAATATTTAAAAAGTTAAACCTGATTTTTTCAAATAAATCAATTAATAAAAAAGAAAATGAAATGGTTAACGCTCCAGCAATTGGCATCGACTTAGGCACCACCTACTCTTGCGTAGGTGTGTGGCAACACGGAAAAGTGGAAATCATCGCCAACGATCAGGGAAACCGCACAACACCCAGCTATGTAGCCTTCACGACTCCGAAAGGCTCCTAGGGGATGCTGCTAAAAACCAGGTAGCAATGAATCCTGACAACACAATATTCGACGCGAAACGCCTAATCGGCCGCAAATTTGACGATCCTAAAATTCAAGATGACATGAAGCACTGGCCCTTTAAAGTTGTCAATGATTGTGGAAAACCAAAACTTCAGGTACAATACAAAGGTGAAGCAAAGAGATTTGCTCCTGAAGAAATCAGTTCGATGGTTCTTACGAAGATGAAACAAACTGCAGAAGCTTTCTTAGGTTTGCCTGTTAAAGATGCGGTAATCACTGTACCAGCTTACTTTAACGATTCCCAAAGGCAAGCTACTAAAGATGCTGGTGTAATCGCTGGTCTCAATGTACTGAGAATAATTAACGAGCCAACAACAGCTGCTCTTGCATATGGTTTGGATAAGAACTTGAAAGGAGAGCGCAACGTTCGTATTTTCGACCTGGGTGGTGGCACCTTCGATGTATCAATTCTAACTATTGACGAAGGCTCCCTATTTGAAGTTAAATCCACCGCAGGTGATACTCATTTGGAGGTGAAGACTTTGACAACAGACTAGTGAATCACTTCGTAGAAGAATTCAAACGTAAATTCAAGAAGGACATCCGTGGAAATCCAAGAGCCTTAAGACGTTTGAGAATGGCAGCAGAACAAGCTAAGCGCACCCTCTCTTCAGGAACAGAGGCATCTATAGAAATTGATGCCTTATTCGATGGAGTCGATTTCTACACCAAAATCTCTAGAGCACGCTTTGAAGAATTATGTTCTGATTTATTCAGAGGTACATTACAACCAGTAGAAAAGGCTCTCACTGATGCCAAGATGGACAAGGGACAGATCCACGATGTAGTCTTGGTTGGAGGGTCAACTCGCATTCCAAAGATTCAATCATTAGACCAAGCTGCCTCTGGCAAGTTGTAATCACCAAAAAGATATAACTTATTATTAGGAAATAAATTCACAACTTCTTCAACCGATTCAGCATGTGATACATAGTTGACCTTCATCGCTTGAGGTGGTATATAAACGCCTCCGATTACAAACTTAAATTTATTAAATTCACAAGCCACAAACAGTTGTTCAACTGACTTATGTTGTACTTTGATAATAGAAGATGCAATAGATTCCTTAACATAGATAAGTACACCTCCTCCTTTTTTATTACTTGAGAACTCATTTCGGTCGCATCTAAAAGTGGTATAGTTAGCCATTTTTGTTTCACCCTCCGTAACATCACTGGATAGCCAGCTTTCAATTGGTATAATCAAATCGTAAGCGCTGCCACTCACTGACTTCAACAGATCGGACAACTTTGTACGAAGGCCACCGCAGTTTTGATAATATAACATTAATGGATTAATAACTTGTAATGAGGTTATTGATAGTTTTTTTGAGGCTTTATTTTAGGAACAATCTTTGGGCATCCTTTTACATATTTGATTGTTACCTCTTGACCTGCTTGGACCTTCTCTTCGAGCTCTACTCTTAATTTTTTAAGATGTTCTCGTTGCAAATATGTTTGATCTGGACCAATTTTAGGATCGGTATCAAGTAATTTATATTTATTCTTTAGTGCATTAAGGACGAGTACTGGATTCTTTAATACTAACTTAATCGGTCTGTTCTTATTAGTCTTGATTATGCCAGTGCAGATTACCCTTGATACATCTTCAATGTTGATGCCTACTCGCTTTATGCTTGGAGCAAGTGCCTTTTTGTCGTCTTCAATTTTTTCATTCAGTGTCACTGCTTTAGACTCAGGAACATTATGAACCATTAGATTAAACGATCTAGTTTTTCTCTGCTCCGCTTCGTGAAGAATTAAATCTACGTTAGCTGGTTCATTTGGTATAGAAGTTTTGATTTGCTTCAGTTCTTGTACTTCAATTTGAAGATCATGAACAGCTTTGTTTATCTTGTTATAATAATAATAATATACGTTTATTCCACACATCTGGCAATTATACATGAAATATTATAATACACATAAAGACATAGGTACAATAAAAATCAATACATATTTTACCAAATGTATAGAACTTCAAGGTGCAAGTTCAGCCATTGCTGATCTTTCACTTGCACCTTGTTAATTCCATTCAATACAAAAAATTAAACAGACTAAAGTATTTTGTTGATTAATATAATTAATTAATTAGTGGATAGACAATGTTACTATATAGGAAAAGGCGTTGAATTTAGGGCTGCAAGTTAAATCCAGATTCCAGAAATCCAGATTCGTGGATAATATGACATTTCAAGTTCGGATATCCGGATTCTAAATGAAATCCGGATTTCATATTTCATATGAAATTGTATGAAATCCGGATTCCAAGTGGAATCCGGGTGCAATGTATCTCTAATAGAGAAAAATGTATTTCAAGTTCAGATATACATTAAGGTGATGTCGAACCGATAGCCGATGTTGGATAATCAAAAACTATTCTATATATACAGGGTGTCCCGTGACTCGATGGCTATAGCTTAAGAGCGTATTCTTTGGGAAATTTTCATTGAGTATTTATTTTGCCGACTAACTTTTTTACGGGCACCCTAATGACTATCTTACTTTCTCAATGTGGCGTGTTATATGGATAACCCGCAACATCTAAGCGGATTAATTATTTTTGTCTTGATACTTAGATTTTATAGTACATAATAGTATATTAAAGTATTAGTTTCATAAAACACGTTTTTAGCGCACGCGTCCGAGTTTAGAAAACGACCCGCGTAGCGGGGAGTTTTCTAAAGAGGACAAGTGCGCTAAAACGTCTTATGAAACGAATACTTTATACTATTTTTTTCTATTTGCGTTAGTTCGTTATTAAATAATTAAAAAATTTACTTAGTTTTAAATAAAATTTGTTAGGGATATTTTGGTAAGTAGCATAACAGTTCGCAACACTAGAAATTAAGCAATTGTTTTTACATAACCTTGCTTAATCCGCGCGACGTAGAAATTCTCATTCTTATCTCATACACACGAAGCCCGCTAGTAGTGGGACGCTACTAAGCAACTGGAGCTCGTTCAAATTTGCCAGGTGTATTATATGTACTGTTGAAGATTATTATAAATTCAAAGTAGAATGTATGCCAATATATTTGTGACATAAATTGCTACTTAATGAATTAAAAACTTGGATGAAATAAGAATACATAATTATGTTTCATTTCATAGAATAAATACCTTATTTGCCAAAGAAATTAATGAGGTATAAATTTAATAGTATTTTCAGCAAAGAATGATTTTTGTTAACAAAAATAATTATTCATTGGATCTTTTGGATATTATAAGGTAACAATATATATATTATATAGATATTATAAGGAATATTATACTGGTAAGGTAAAGATATATAATTTTATAAAACTGAATTTTATTACGTTAAGTTTATCGTGAGTTCTTGCACATACACAACGCAATGCATCCTGTGATGACAGTATTAAAATTTACAATTTCGTTAATAATAAAGTAAAAACCGTTACGCCCTTAACAGGGCTATTTATTATTCGGCGCATTTATGTGGCCTGCAAGACTAGTAAATAAGATAAGTTGGACATTCTAAGAACAGCTGTCTAACAGTGATATCAACTTTAAGAATAAAATGTTACTGTTTACAGTATTCTAAAAAAATTCAATAGGACACGCAAAATGCGTGTCCTAATGAAGCCATTAGGACACGCAAATATAAAATAATAATTTTTTTGTGCATGTTAGAAATAAAAAAAAAACGTAACTAATCTAGACTTAAACTAATCGATTTTTAAAAACGTTTATGCAACATAAGGCTTTTTAAGATTTTATTGGGGCAACTATATGTTTCTTTTGATTTTTGGCTTTTGGTAGGACTTGTCAATTATTTACTGTTACCATACATGGTAACTAATTTCACTAGAGATAAACTATTTTAATTTAAAAATGAAAACTGCTATTGTATATACCAAGTTCAAATCCGGTTTTCAAATCCGGATTTCAAATCCGCAGTATTCGGATATCCAAACTTGAGATGTCGGATTCGTTAAATCCGGATTTTTAAAATATCCGGATGTTTACAGCCCTAGTTGAATTATATGAGGTGGTATATGAAAGTGAAACATATAAAACAAAAGTGATGAGAAGATGTCGAAGAATCAAAATTAATGCTAGTGCTAATAGATGCTAGTTTCGTGGAAAAAATTATTTCCATGTGAGCCTGATTAAATTAAACCTTTTCGGCTTGTGCAGCAAAGTAACCTCTTAAGGAGCAAAGTAACTTCACTTTACATATTGGTTTTATAATGTCCTCTTGGCTCTTTTAGATACATTATAAAATATTTTTGACATTAGCGGCGCTCTAATTTTTTAGAGGTACAAATGAAAATCATACAGTCCAAAAAAAATTGCAGTACAACTTTGGTCATTTCAAATATCTGCATGAAAGCCTCAATAATATCAGCGTATTTTTATATTAGGAACTTATCTTGTATGCGAAAGAGGATATATGCCCTGTGGAGATGTTATATTCTATAATTAACTTAACTTAATTAAACGTTGTGGTTACCATTTTAAAGAAAGTTTATAAACTTGTTTATTGTTGCCAGCCTTACTTTGTGAAACTCCATAATCATGAAATAAATAAAGATTAGTAAAAAATTTCACAGTATTTATTAAAATATAACCTGACAATATTGTTTCGACAGCTAATCTGTCATTATCAAAGGTAATATAAATATAAACAAACATGTCGCTAAGGTAGATACAAAAATAGGTAACTAGGTAAAAAGATAATAATAATCAGAATTAAATATCTAACACTTCCAGTAACGGAGAATTACTGAGCTCAAGTTGTTCATTCATTAAAGGTATCCTGAGTTTGTGTTTGGACACAAAATAGATATCTCTACCATATTTTGGAAAATGTCAGAAAAATTTGCACATATACTAAGAAAAACCTACAATTATAAAATAACATTTAAAACCAACACTAACACTTTTTCATTTTTATTTAATTCTAAAGACAGAACGCACGATATCATGAAATCGGGCATTTACCGTTTAAATTGTTCTTTTTGTAGTTCGGTACATATTGGACAAACACTTAGAAATTTTGACGTAAGATATAAAGAACACGTACGTCATTACAAAAATAAACATCCTGAAAAATCTAATTATGCCAAACACTTTTTAGAACAAAATCACACAATGACTCCTCAAAATAATATTAAATTCCTACATTTTTGTAATAAAAAACGCAAATTAGACATTTTAGAAGCCTTTGAGATATACAAACACAAACTCAGGGTACCTTTAATGAATGAACAACTTGAGCTCAGTAATTCTCCGTTACTGGAAGTGTTAGATATTTAATTCTGATTATTATTTTTATCTAGTTACCTATTTTTGTATCTACCTTAGCGACGTGTTTGTTTATATTTATATTACCTTTGATAATGACAACTTAGCTGTCGAAACATTATTGTCAGGTTATATTTTAAAAATACTATGAAACTTTTTACTAATCTTTATTTATTTTAAAAAGTTTATAAAGATTGTGATAACATTCTTGTAACTTGATTAAATTATTATTGGTTTATAAGAAGTTATATAAAGGGAACAGTTATCTCTATCACTGTTATTATAAAACTTAGTCCGATAAAGTTACCAAACAATGGTATTGGTAATCCTTATAGAGTCCGCCATTTAAGCTCTTTAAGGAGTATATAGAGGTAACTGAAACATTCTCAACAATTTATTTTACCAAAGGTTTTATAATTTAGTGATGGTGATATTTCGAGAACCTTTATAAAACAAGAATTGTTTATTGAGTAGTGAAATACATGATGAGCAATTGAGCGTATAGTATACAGCAAGATCACTACAGTACGATTACAAACTTACAATTACAAAAAATAAAGTAAACTGATGACTACTACCATAATCATCTTGGTAAATACATAAACATAGAAAGCAGATATTCTTGCAACTTTAGATTCTACTCTTTATTACTAAAATATCACCACAAAGATTTTAGTAACATTTTCATAACAGCATATTATAAAGTACACCAACCACCATTCTTGCTTGTCTTTGCACTTTCAAATAAATCCATCCAAGGAATCAAATACCATATCCGCCAACGGTATTCCTGACGTGTTTAACTGCACAGATGTTAATGCTTACATAGATTTATCAATTCTTCGAAAAGCAGTGTAAACAAATAACTGCTCCTCGAAGATTTGGCAAATTACCTAAGCTGTAATCATTTCTGCAGGAGGTGAGCAACATACAGCTACAATTACAAAAAGAAAATTTACAATAGTGACTACTACCACAGATACCTTAGCAAATACAGAAGCATGATAAGACAGGTATTCTTCCTCCTTAAGATTCTACTCACTCTATTTTTATGGTCTCAGTTCCTAGAATTGTTCCATTTTAAACAAAAACAACCCCTAATTTTTGTTTTTGGATTTAGGTATGTAGAAAGCCGCTGGGCACTTCAATATTGGAAGAATCTATTTGATTCTGCATATTTAAGCCATGGCTGTAGTTGTTTTAAATAATTTTCAATAAAATTGATAATTAGTTCTTTGTCATACTTAAAACCTTTTCCTGGAACCATGAAGCCCTGAAATTGTAAGAATCTGTTCGATATTACCACTTGTAATAATAACGAATAGTCTCTCTTCTTTGCAAGTGCTAATAACAGAAGAAATAAGGATTCCATCCCAGTAAATTGCAGGTGCGAAATCAGATTCTTTAAATAGATTTTCTAAGTTTCTCTGCATGTTTTTTTACATAAATCTTGTCTACAACATTGAATGGCGGTTCTATTTATAGATAATGTCGAACCACCAAGTAGTAAGTTCTTGTCGTTGATACGAAACAGAATTGACGGATGAGGAACTGGATGTCGATGTGAAACCAACTACTTCAGCTGGAATGAAAAAGTAACATATGACAATAAACACTTTTGTAAAAGCGGAAAAGGCATAAAAATAGTGTTGCCCAAGACTTCAAAAACTTGCTTTCTTTAATTACAAAGTACTGTGGTAATTAGCATGCATTGGATTATAATTTGAAAATCACACATTCACTTTCTCGCTTTACAAATCTGAATAAACAACGTTCTCATTAACTTACAAACAGCCTTTTATTCAAAGTAGTAAGAAACACTACGTAACTATACCTAGTATACTTCGTTGTCTTCATTCCTTCGAATAAATTCAACCAACGAATCCTATACCATATCCAGCAAAAATCTCTTTTGCAGAATAAAAGAGATTTTTATAAGACAGTTGGCTAAAAATCACAATTTGGCCATGAAAGTATCATGGCCAATGTTTAAAAACTGCCAAAATCTGGTCCTAAAAATGGACCTTCTAATCCTGGAATTTAAAAGCAAATCAATGATGTCAGTACGTGACACAAACATATAAAAAAAAAAAAAGTATGTGACACTGCAAAAAAGGTAGAAACGTTAATAGGAATGATCTAGCAAATAAAGAAGTACAATTTAAAAACTTATAAAAATCTAAAAGAAAGAAAAAACAATCTGTAGCTATAAAAAAACTGACAAGAAAACTGTACGACAGCATCTTAACAAAGAAAGACCAGTGTGTTATAATGGACGATAAAACGTATTACAAATTTGATTATAAAACATTGCCAACGCCCCAGTTTTACACTACCGAGAAAAATGCATATGTCAGCAAAAAGAAGAAGTCGGTTTTTGTGGAAAAATATGGGAGAAAGGTCTTAGTATAACAAGCCATATGCAAATGTGGTATGAAATCTAACCAGCATTTACTCAATAAAATTTGAATGCAAACTTATACCGAAAGAGAGTTGGTAATGATTAAAAAGCATACAGCTGCTACTTTATTTTGGACGGACCTAGCTGCATGTCATTTTGCAGCGGCCGCTAGGGAATGGCATAAACATAACACATTGACAGCATTAAGTAAATTTTTTCAAGTAAAAACTTAATCCCCCAAATACTCTGAAGCACGTCCTATTGAATGATATTAGGCTATTATTAAATGACATCTTCAGAAAAACATTGCAGCTGCAACTAACCTAAAGTCCATTTGTGGTAATCTGTCGCAAGGGCGTAAACAACCATAAGCGATGATATTGATCGGCGCGCACCTGGTCTCATTAACGTTTGTACTTTGAAGTTGCATTAACCGAACCCAAGCAGCATTTTTAGTCACCGCTAAGTACCAGCAACCACCGGTGGAACTATAAAGTTTTTGACATTAGTCACAAGAACGTAATTGCTACGGTATTGTTACGTGCCTGGAACCAAAATGGGGAACAATTTTCGGGTAGCAGATACGTTGCAGTAACCTCTCCGGAACTTGTCCAGCTACCTTTAGGCAACGTAGCGGGAACGTGGCGGCGTAGTAATTGCTACTTTCGTGGAACTTTTTTTCTCTTTGACACATCGTGTCACGTAGTTGCTCTCTCTTACTCTTATAACTTAACAAATATTCTTTCACTTTCTCTACTAATGCTGCGGTCGTGTCACAAAATGGATTACTATTTTAATTTTTATTTTTGTAATACGTACATAATACATAAAGAGATGAAATGTTTCGTTATTTTGTCAATCTAGCATACCAAAATTATAAACCATCACAACTTTTCTGTTAAATGCGATGATGATAGATCGAAAAATAACAACGCGCCTTCTTTAAATATATTTTTTAATAAAAAATGTCTTGAATAAAATATGACAAAAATACTTATAAATTGATAAACATGATAGAAACTATTTTATTTTATTCCTAAGGCACAATTTGGCATCGATTTGTTATCTTTATTGACAGTTATAGTAAAATACTTTTTAACAATTGCAAAAAATTGCAAATTGATTAATAGCCTTCAATATTTTACAAGTAAATATGGAGTAGTTTTGAAAAAGTCACCTTAAAGTAGTATTAACTGTAAAATGTGTGTCTAAAGTTTATGTCACTTTATAAATGGGAACTAAACAAATTCTACTTCTAGGTTGTTGTTACCACAAAGTATAAAATAAGTTAAAAAATTCTGGAGCTTTCAAGTGACTCTTACTATAAAACGACGTCAACGTTTGTAACAAGCCGTTACTTCTGTTCTTTATACATTCTGGTAAACAAATGTCCCGTTGTAGGGAGTTTAGTCAGAAGTAGCAAACAATACTTTCTGAGGAGTTGACATTACTATATACTTATTTATTTGCTTGGTGGAATGTAAGAAAAATTATTAATAAATGGTTTTGTTATCTGATTACTCTTTTTTATTTTGATTATGACTTTATTTATATTGGTTATTATGATGACTATCAACAGAAATCCACAACTAGTGATATAGAGACATGAAACTCTTGCAAGGCGTGGTTTATAGGTTCTTTAAGCAGGAAGTATCATATCCAATAGGCATCAGTTTACATATCACTTACCTTTGTTTTAGCAAGTACAAAAGCTTATTTAAATCTTTGATACAAATAAATAGAATTAAATCTCAGAGAAATTAAACATTTATATTCAGCTGACAGAACTACTCACAAATTACTACAACGTTGTTCAGGGAGATAGAAAATTCTTAAAGGTACCTCAGCCGGCTGTAACAAGCTAATAATAACACCCCTTCACTATCGGTTTCTCAAATGGGTTCTATTTTCATAATATCTTAATTCAATAGTAGAGCTGTGTTATTAAGTTTAATACTAAATCTTGGTTTTTTTCTTTAAAATTTTATATAAATTATATCTTTTTAAAAGGTAATTAAATTTTTTATGATTACAATTTTATAGGTATTTTATCCAAAATCCCTATCCAATATAGGACACTATGTCTGAACAGGTACTTTATTCAATCAAAACAAGTCACTGTAATTGCCACTTACTTGAAAGGTAACCACCAATGAAGGATAGGTTATTATAAGAACATGATTATTTCTTACTGATGTCGATTCGATTAATTCCCAGCAGCTATGATAGTGAATAACGTTTTCTTGCACTCATTACAACCAATAATAATAAGCTTTCCAGAACTCTTCAAAATTTTATAACCAGAAAGAATTGTACCCTGACGTAAGGAAGGGTCTGACAGTTTTCACTCTGGTAAAGTTGTTTTGACAACTTTTTAATTACATACAAATTTCCAAGTATTTTTGCTTGGCTTAAACAGTAACAATTTTCTTTATTGATGATCAGGAGTTATCAATTAATTAATAACTTTCTTGAACACAGTATGGCGATAGCTCTTTTAGTACTATCCGTAGTTAATTATTTAATAACTTCTTTTTTTGAACTAACTTGTAAGACAGCTCACAACCTTTACAATTATTATGAACAAATTCAAAACTTCTTGCAATATTAGCAAAGAAAACTTCAAGACTTTCTTAAGGGTAGGGAATTCTAAAGCAAATGCAGGCACGTCGAATTTCATGATAAACTCGAAAATTACAAAGCACAGCGTTTTCTCTTTTGGCCAAGCTATGCTCAATGAAACAGAGAACAAGATGATATAGATACCAAGTCATTAAACTTCCTATCAAATAAAAAAAAAAAAACATGAAATACCGGTATTGTTGAGAGGTGTAAAAAATTTCTTTCGCATACATTTTAAATGAATATGTGACAAAATACATATCAAGCCATCCTATTCGACCAGAGGAATAACACAACGTATGTAAAACGAAAATGCTCAAGCAATTGAAATTGTAGATCATGAAAGAAACTTTATTATGAAAAACGTCCATTTCAACATAGCCGCCATTATTTCCCAATACACTGTACCGGCAGAGTAGTTTGAGTATATTTACCGAGATGGCGCTAAGTAATAAAACTGTTCCTAACATCCTAACCTAAAGTTGAAAATTGTTGTTTTTCAAAGTACGCTTGGGATCGATTAACAAGTATAATGAAAACGAAGATACGGAAACGTAGTATTATGTATTACAAAATAGATGAACGTTTAATGTAATGAAGTCAGATGTAAAGTTAATTTAAAAACCTGTCAGAATGGATACGTATTGTAAAGTAACGTTGTTCTACATTGAAAGATAAGCAATTTCCACTACTGTGTTTAAACGTGCGCTAGTGGGAGCATTAATAGTTAATTACTTTGAATTACTTCATGGATTAATGGATACAAAATAAAAACACAAATGTTTCCAGCCTTGGTGGATATATTGAATGAAAATTATAAAATATAAAGTTAAGTAATTTTTTTGGAGGCTACTTTGTTCTGGGCTTCTTTGATGTAATCAGGGTCTTCACATCTTAAACCGCGTTGCAAATTACCTCTTATTATTTCTGGAAGAATACAGCATTTGTAGAATTGGACCAATTTAGTTTCCATTTGCTCCTTCCAAAACAGATCATCTCGTTTAATTTTTTCTACAAAAAGGTCTGTTTTTGTATTAACAAATACTACAAAATAACATGAACTTTTGTTTGCTATATGTAGTTGACCTTGTACCTAGAAACAAAAGTATGCAAGTTAAGTTTAATAATAATCATAAAATAAGGGCTAACCTGGAAGTAATAATTGTGATTTTTCTTTAGACTTAGACTGTTGTTTTTGAATTCCAAACATATGTTCATCTTTTGTCTTACTGCTTCCTCTAATGTAATACCTAGGTTAGATACCTTTAGGAGGCACTTCACCTCCACAATTTCGTTTTCACCTACTAAGCCTGAAACAAAGTCTTAAAGCAATTATTGATCCCAGATCCTTTTCATTGCTCTAACCATCAGGCGATGCTCCCAAAAAGCAGTGGTCTATATCAATGAAGAGACCACTCGGTGCAACTTTTACACCAAGTTTCTCTTCCAACAAGGAAATAGCCACTGCCTCTTTTGTTTTTCCATACTCAATGGCAGGGGTGTTTACATTTACTGGGTATAATATTCTCTTGACTAGTGAATGACAAGAAGTTTGGTTTCGCCTCCTCACCACATCACCAAAATTAGAAGCGGTTAACCTGTGTGCTCTGTGAGTCCTGTAGATTGGATTATCAAATTGCCCTACTGTACTTGCGGCAATATTGTTAACATCTTCTGCAGTAACCTAGAAGAACATCAAAGAGGTAACAACATCACTACATATTCCCTTATTTACAGTTAAAGTATTCAAATAATGCAAACATTGTTCTGCAAGTTCTTCGTTAGAAAGTTCAGGCTGGATAGCCAATGGACCATAATCAGTATTTTTTTGAGATGTTACATTTTTCTTGTTACTAGTTATCCTGCGTTTGGCCTCTCCATTGTCTCTTCCATAATTTAATTTTCTTTTATATTTATTCTGAGAAGTCATAAATTTTTTGAAATACTTTCCAGGGCTGTTTTGTACAGTCTTCTTCCATGGACTGTTGTGCCAGTTAACTCCTAAAAATGATTTCAATTCAACTTTCTTGCTTAATGGTAATAAAGGTGAAGGACGCACCCTTATTATATCTAAGTGCTGTTAAATATGCTCGGTATTGGAATGAACCTCTTTGGGTTAGATTCAATCTTTTGCCAGCATTGAACCTGGACAATACTGCCATGAATAGCTCTGCCCTATTGTTGGTTTCATTGTCAATTAAAGAATTTGCTTTCCTAACAACTGGATTTAGAGCGCCTAGAAGGAAAACCAAGATATCAAGATAAATGTATTTTTTTTCATTACTGTACCCACCTTGCACTAATCGAAAAAGACCAGACAACTTAACATCCTTTACCTCCGGACCTGTCTCACCAACACAGCTGCAATAGTAATCTTTGCAATTTAGATGATGACCAAAAATGTGACTTGGTCCATTGTTTAAATCCTCAATAAGGGATCCTATGTCACCATGAGCATTGTCATATATTGCTTTTTGTGCAATTTTTTGTAATTCAACAATTCGTTTTCCCGTTAGTTGCTTCCTAGCTGCTAGCGAAATATTCTTCGTGTCCTGTTTGAGAGCATACAACCGTTTTCCATAATTTTTAATAATATGATTTGTACACTCAATTTTTGTAATCTTGAAAACAATGATAGTTAATTAATAAAAAAAACAAGATACCGTTTACCTCTTTGCCATATGGTACTTGTCGCACAATCTTTGCATACACACTCGAGTCACCATCCGCAACAAATTCTTTGTAACGCAAATTGTGCATTGCAATGCTTGAGCAAAATCCTTCAACAATTATATCTGCCTCCATGGCAGATGACGACCCTTCCCAATTTTTAAAACAATTGTGGGGTTTAGCAGCTACTTTCTGGTTTTCCGCCTTGCTGCAGATGATGCAGAATTTATTTCGTACACCCATGTACAAAACCTTTTTTGTTTGCCTCCCTATTATGACACCCTAAAAATAGAGTGATTAAAAAATTAGCAAGTTGTTAATGTTATTACTACATACAATACCAGAAGCTGCATTGTATGAATGACCGTAGCTCCTCTTTGACCAACCACCATCTAAATATACACTGATCCAAGGTATACCATCACTGTCAACATGACCTTTTTCTACAGCTATAGCATGCTCTTCTTTCCCAGCTGCCTCCATGTCAGTGATACTGGAAGCCATCCACACCTGCCAACATTAATTGATTCATATACGGGAAGAACGTAGAGCAAAATAAAATAAAAAAGTACCTGTGACAATTGTTCTTGTAGTGTATAAAACAGTGTATTTGATAAAGAAGGAATGTTCATAACACTCAACATTTCTTGTGTATGATTGTATGTGCTTCCAACAGCTACTGTGGCCCACACTGCAGCTTTATTCAGTGAGTCAACAGTGGAACAAGTAAATGTTTTTTCACACATATCACAGTGTAGGCTGATTACACTTTCAAGACCACTTCGTACTTCCTTGCTTATTTTCAGTGACCCACATGTGCAAGCTCTTGCATGCTTTTCAGCAATGTAGATAGTTTTTTCCAATAAAAAACTAATGTTTACAATTCTGTTTCCTACTACAACTTTTTCAGGTTGCTCTACGCTTTCAACCGGTATTTCCTCAGCCATTATACTGTGATAATCCTCAATGTTTATTCAAACTTAGTCATATGCTCCCAAGTGTTATTCTTACCTGTCGAATTCTTCTGCGGTTCCCCATGCCATGTCCATATCAACTATTGTCTCAGATACTTTTGGAGAGTATTTATTGGCTGCAGACGAACCATCCCATACTGTTTCCAACTCTGTAAGCTCAACAGGAGACTCTGGTCTTTCCACATTTCCAACTCTAACAATTAATACACTTATTCTTAGGTACAGTTTAAACACATATACCGTTCTATCACTTACATGTTTCGTTTGGCATCATTTTCTTTTTCTTTCTTTAAATTCCAAGAACGTTTTATATTTTTGGCTCGGTTTGTTCGACTTCTACTACTTTTTTGTCTACTTAGGCAAGCCTTTGATTTGGGCATTATAATACCTTGAATTGAAATGCAACAATTTCCAATAATCGACATTACAATACTAATATACTTACTGTCTAAATACCAAAGATAAAACAATAATCACACTTTCACAAACTACAAACGAGTAAACCACGAGTAAACTTTTTTGTTGACTGTTGACTCGGGTCGGGTTTGTGAACGGAACTGTGATTGGTTCCTACTTTAACACGCCATCAGTTAGTCGACTCCTACATGTGAGCGCTACATTTGAATATTTATGTTTTATTGAAATAATTATTATTTAAATTATAGAGTTAGTTTTCATATTTTACATATACCCCGGTACGCAGTTTTGTCTACAGTTTCTCCATTTTCTATTTCCCACAACTTTCATATTTCAGTATAATACTCCATTTCACAGATCACGGGAAGTAGCGAAGTCTTACTTCTCTGTGTTCTCTGCACGAGTACACGTGTACTCGCCTCGCGCATGCCCATTACCGAGCAGCCTGGCCGCTGGTGGTTTTTTGTCATTGTGCAGAAATATTATTTAAGAAATTGGAAATCGGGTCATGCAGCGCTCTCTGCGCGGTTTGCGCGGTCCCGATACGGAACTTCCCCAACGTTAATTGTTATGAAGGGAAGAAATTTTTTCTTTCAAAACTTTTTTCTCTCACCCTTTTTTTTTCTTCTTAGCAACCAAAAAACAAAAACAAACAAAAACAAACGATAGTACTTCAGCTACTCCCTTTTCTTTCTGGACCTTTTCTTGTAAATGCAACTTTGAAATATTGAAAACCCTGCCAACCTGTCTTTCTCTCCTTAGGTTTTCTTTTCTTCGGCAGATGTATATATGATTGGTGTAAGCTTTGCTAACGAGTACTCTTCTTGTCTACCACTATACACAGCAACACCATTTGCCTTCGAATAATCTTGATCATTACTAGATACAGTAATCCATTTTGGTAATTCTTCAAAGGTAAGATTGTACCATCTGCGCTGCCTTTGTTTGACTATTGCTGTAAACATGAATAGTAACACATAATCCCTAGGATTAAGTTTGATATACCTAAACATGAAAGGTAATACCATTAAGTTTAAGCACCACTTTTTTCTTGTTTGCTGCTTTGAATTGCTGAACTCTTTCAGCTGTAGAGAGCACCTGTCTTCTTTCGTTACCGACCATACGATATCCCAGGAATAGCGAGCACCACAAAACTAAGTAGCACCCCAACGAATTCATTATAACAAATAAATACACTGATATTCGTTTAAACAACACCAGCAGAAACAACGCACCGTCGGTGTAAATGACATTTAGTTATTTTGCAGTTTTACCAACCCGCAATTTTACATGGTTACCAATCCCCTCTCTTACCGCTAGTGGCGTCGGCTGTACTGTCACACGTTTCCGTAGCCACTTTCTAGCTCCTAATGTCACTGCAAAATTCCCATTGGAACTTAACCTTAAATTTAAACGTCAATCGTAAACAAACAACCAATATTTTTATACTGATTGCTACTTAATAACAATTATTATTTAATTATGGCTTGTTTTAAGTTAAAGTTGTAGACGAAAGAAAAAAGGGGAATATATTTCACCCTTGTTTACTACATGATGGTTTACCAGTGTTCTCATCCCTATTTTTTTTCTATTTTGTATTGTAAACAGTTGATTTTGTTTCCACTGATTTCACCTAATTGCTGTTTTAATTTTCTATAAAAGGTGGACGTATATCTAAAATTCTTCTTTTTTCTTATTGCATTTGCCTTTGACATTTTTATTAAAAACTTGCAAAACTACTACCACTGCAAAAACTCAATTAACCTCCAAATTCCAAACTAACCTACAGGAGTTTAGAACCTAACCTTTAGAAGTTACTGTCACTTCATTGTAAATTTTTTTAATAGTAACTGGAACTTTCTAGTAATTCTCCTGGGTAGCATAAACGTAAGTTTTACTTTCAATACTACTGTATAGTTCAGTTACTTTAAAGGTTAAGCAATGGTTTCAGACCGGTGGCAGGAACTTTCGGTGCTACTTTAATATTTTAAAAACTTTAAAGTAGTTTCGGGCTAGTTACTACTACAATCATAATATCACTTGAAGTTGCAACAACATTAAAGTAATTATACTAAGTAGCAATACCGTTCCACATACTTTAAAAAGCTACTTAGAAGTAATGGAACTACATAGTTCTAATAAATAGTAGAAGTAACTACATAATTACTAAAATATTCCAGATTAAAGTAATTAAACCTATAAAGTCATAAATTTAGTTGTAGTTACGTAACAGCTACTCAATCAAAGTTCCGATCTCAGTTACCGCTACTTAGATGCTGCTTGGGTAAGAGCGAGTTAAGCGCACACGGTACCCAAACGCGTATCATCGTAATGAAGCTTCAAGGCTCAGCTAACTTCAAGTGCGTTTATGTCCTCGGACAGGTTACAGTCCTTATTCTAACCCAACCAGGCTGAAGAGACATAATTTATTTATCTATTTGTAATCTATACGGGAAGCCCCATTACATTAATGTATAAACTTTAATTAACAATAATACATAAACAATATTAGAATCAAAAAACACAAAGTTTAATTAACAATATTATAACATTTAACTGCCCTGCTTCGTAGAGCAGAAAACTACAATTGCCATGAACTGCAGAATATAAAGTAACTACAACACTACGAGTATATTGGTTGTCTTCGCTCCTTCCAATAAACTCAAGCCAACGAATCCTATTCACCTTATCCACCAACTGTACTCCTGATGTGTTTAACTGCATAGATGCTAGTGCTTATATAGATTTCTCAAATGCTCCTGAAGCTGTTTAATTTAATAACAGCTCCGAGAGCTTTCGGGAATTTATCTAAAGCGTGATTGTTTCTGCAATGTATTTATTAAGCTCTGGGATTCTTCATCAACCTTCATATGTAGTAATGCAACAACCCTCTAAACTAAAATGTAAACAACATACTGCTACAATTATAAAAAAAGTTAACTTAAAATTTACAATAGTGACTACTACTATAAATACCTTGTAGACCAAGAGCTGGCGACCAAAAAGTGTAAGAGTTTTGTAAAGGCTAATATTTTAATATTAGCTTATATTTAGGGTGTAAATAAATATCCTACACAAAAGAAACTCGGATATGGGGACAGTCGTTACTTCTAGGGACTGCTGACCAGCTCATTTTGAAGACATGCGACCACCGCATCGGTGTTGGTTCGATCATTACGCTGTCTAACGACTGCTTTCCAGTTTTTTATTACATAAACTGCTTAATGATCAATGAACACTTAAATGACACTTCTTCTTGTTACAATTTTCAAGCTGTGCTGACGCCGATTGTCCCCATATCCGAGTTTCTTTTTTGTAGGATATTTATTTACACCCTAAATACAAGCTAATATTAAAATATTAGCCTTTACAAAACTCTTACACTTTTTGGTCGCCAGCTCTTGGGCTATTGGTGAATACATCAGAAACATAGTAAGGCAGGTATTTTTCTTCCTCTTTAAAAATTTAAACTCTTCTTCTCTCATCCTCTATTACCGTTTAATTTAAACTCTTTATTATTAAAACTTTTGCATGACCTTAAAATGCAAAATCTGTTTTGGTCTTACATTCTCAGAAGTGAAGTGTTGGAATTAAAAATGAGGGTGTTCTTTTATCATGCAAAAAATGTCCGTCACAAATGATGGACCATAACCTAAATGCAGTAGAAGCCAAAATTAAAGTTTTTTTTTAAGTTTTGAGTTTAATCAGATAAAGAAAATAATCAAAGATTGTACAATTGATTGAACAATTGTAACCATAGCAATTAACTTCCAGATAAAAAAAAGGGAAAAAAAGGTTGGCTGTTCAGTTAGGTACTTGTTAGGCTTTACTTCACTTTTTTTAAATATCTGTTAATGTTTTAGTAACATATTCCCAAGATTTTTAAATTGTGTGCTGAAGCTAACCCAATAAGTATAGCAGAAATCAAAGCCGAAAGCTGATAAACTATAATCCAGTTACCAAATCGACCTTAATGGTTTGTCCCTTGACACCAATTGCTGTGTAAGGTCTTCTCGATTTGACAGACAAACTTCTCTTGTACAGCCAGTCGCATTGGAGAAATTCCTGTGTTTGACTTCAGTCTAATGGCATCATCTGTCAAGTCCTGTAATAAATAATTTAATATAAGTTTAATAAATTAAACAATTTTGTTTGGCACTGTTTAATTCCATTTTTATAATTTCTAATTAATGATGTAACTAATTGATACATTCCAGCTCTATTGTCTAAACTTCATCCAGATTGTTAAAAAAAAGCTGTTAAAAAAGGCCTCAATTTTTTATAAAGAAAAAGAATTTCTTTATAAAACTGACGTTAACTGACGTCTCGTCAACTGACGAGAGTCCGATATATTTTAGCCCTTCCTCTCGTGTCCAATTAAATTGAAATACTGGTTTTGTTACATTTCATTTGCCAGAACAATTAAGCAACTTTTAAAACAAATATTCTGAATTCTTACTTTAACTTAAGAGATCTACATTCTACAGATAGCTTTGTTAAAATTAAATTAAAATTAAGTTAAAATTAAAACCTGCACCAGGTATTTTAAAGTAGAAGCTTACAAAAATAATGAGTGGCTAACAGCCTGTAGTAGTTTAAGGCGCTTCTACCCGTTTGCGAGAATAGGGAAAGCCAATGTTAAGTTTTTACAAAACATCTGGAGAACGCCTAAATATTTTTAAATTTGGTTTTGACAGTGATAAAGTCCACATTTATCTACACGAGTTTAATTAAGCAGATTTTGATTTTTGTCTTCTAAATAGCTTTTCTTGACTTTTAAAGGTCAACTTCAACGTAATTAAAAAATCTTTTTTTTTACCCCTCTTATTTGTTTTGAGGAGTTCATGAAAAATATTTAAAAAAATCTATCTTGTATAGTTAATTAATAATTGTGTTAAAACTGTTCAAAATTAGACGAAGTCTGATGAAATCTATCCTTCATTTTCTATCTCTCTAATATTAAAAATTCTTTAAATTTGCAAAATAAATCTAGTCACCGTATAAAAAACGTTACGTTTAAAAAAAGTTGAGAAAAACAGTCTAAAATTTTAATTAGACTAAAAAGAAATTAAATTGATTAACAAGAAAAAAAACTCCAATAACATTAAATTTGCAGTTTTAAATCAAAATGATGAAATGGAGTTAAAACGTAATGACAATTATTATTATTTTCAAGTTCATGGCCAAATTTATATAAGTGGTCATAAATATTGTTATTTTGTAATTTGGACTTCAAAGGGAATGCTATTCCAAAAAATATATAAAGATGATGCGTTTTGGAAACAAATAATGGTTCCAAAACTTAAATAAGTTCTACAAATCTATAATGAATCCCGTCCTGCTTCCTGGAATTTAAAAAAATGAAATATGTTATATTTTGCATGGATTATACCTAAACTGTTTGTAAAACTCTAGTAAAATAATAAATACTTTCAACTTTTGTGCTCAAGATTATGGGGCTATTGCTTTAAATACCTTACCCTTTTATAATGCTGTCATTCTATTGTTAGTGGTACTGGTTTAACTCGATGTAAAAGATAGAGATACCGAATACTGTAGTGTAAGTGAATAGGCATAGTGATGACAAATAGAAAGTTTCAAACAACAAACGTAAATGAAAAATCATACTAAATAGCTTCTCAAATTTACCGTTATCTTTTAGGGAGAAGGCCCTTAAGGCTGCAATGGTTGGACTAAGCCACCATTAACTCTTATCTCAGGGTTCGTTTATTTTGATGCAGGTTTCGGAATATTGCAGTAAGCACTACCCCAGTAGCACACCATATTTCTTTAATATTTAAAAAATATAAAGGTAATATTATATGTGTTTTAAATATTTAAAAGATTAGGAAAGTATTTACAAAATATTGAAAATGAAATATTTAGAAATATAGGTATTGATATACATATTAAATAAATATGTTATTTGTGTGTAATTTTTAATATTTTGAAACGTATATTAAGCAAATCTTTTTATTATATACTACAATACATATTTATTGGAAACATTGATGAATTGTAAATCTTGCTTATGATCGTGCGCGATCGTGTGTCGTCGCGTATGTTCGTAGAAGGCAGGCAGAAGGAAGATGCAACGACGCCATTGTGAATTTGTATAGTTTTTCATCAGTTTTGTGTTTTTTTTCGGATTTAACTGTTTTATGTAGGTATGTATTGATATTAAGCCATAAAGTATTTACCTAAGAAGTGACTATTCTACTCCTACGAATAAAAGAGAGCCTGCATATCCACTGAAAAGCTGCTCATCATCAAATGGTAATAATACATATTACAAATAACATGGTTATTCAACCAGCTACAGATTGCTGCAACTTTGACAAAAAAGGTATGATGATTATAATAAATTTAAACTTTTTCTAACGGGTGATTATAAACCCTCAACATCTCAGTTGTGAAATTTAAAACGTATGTGTCGTATTACTCAAAAACAATAATTTTTTGAACATCAAATAAATTACATTAATTTATTATATGTCTAAAACAGTAATAAAACACATAGGTTTTAAATTTCACAGTAATGGGCACCACTCACGGTGTCTCCCCGACGACGTCGGCGAAAACGTCGTCGACGACGTCGGGGACAAGGTCGAAATAATGAGGTAATGTTTACATTTACTGTAATTTAATGCATGACTGTGTATAATAAAATTAAGAATATCGTATTTCTTTTAAGACATCAAAATGAAAGAAAGTAGTTTTGAGCATAATAAAATGCGTACTGAATTTCTTTAAAGTATTTCAAAATAGCTTATGCAATTAACAAAACTTTTCATAAGCGGAATAATATTGATATCCATCGATAGAATTACAAGTAACCCTTTATTATAAAACGAAAACTCTTTGTTTTTTTTATTAATCTCATTCTTAATTTAGTTTAAAAATGGATATAATTAACGCAGGATTTAGGATTTTCTGAGTTCTGGTGCGCAAATAATGATTTCCTATAAAGGACTTTTGATAAAATTTGGTAGTGATAATCGTCGGAAAAATATCATATTTAAAAATGTAATGGTTTCACCGTCGCTTCCTTTTCCGTGTAGTTTTAAAATTTTATGCTGATGGTACATAACCTTATACTATATCTATCTTTTTCGGGTTTACTTGAATTATTTCATTTTTATTACATTTGTTTACAAACTGTTTACAACTGTGAAAATAAAACCCTTGTCAACTGTAAATTATTATTAGGCAAAATAAACATATACATCTGGGATTACTAAAAAATATATGCTTTCTTTATTATACTTTTTAAGAAAACATTATGAATTCAATATGCTGTGAAACTTTCAAGTGATAAGATGGATTTTTATAAATCATCTTTGAGAAAAAAAATTGCAGTTGGTGTGGCAGTTGCCTTGTGCTTCGAAGAAGAAGAAACTGAAACACCACGAAAAAAAAGAAAATAGGCAAAGAATTGGTTTTTAGATCGCAAACAATATTCACACATGTCCTTGTTAAAAGAATTGCGACAAAATGAGCCGAAGGATTTTTATTATAAGGTTATGTACCATCAGCATAAAATTTTAAAACTACACGGAAAAGGAAGCGACGGTGAAACCATTACATTTTTAAACATGATATTTTTCCGACGATTATCACTACCAAATTTTATCAAAAGTCCTTTATAGGAAATCATTATTTGCGCACCAGAACTCAGAAAATCCTAAATCCTGCGTTAATTATATCCATTTTTAAACTAAATTAAGAATGAGATTAATAAAAAAACAAAAGAGTTTTCGTTTTATAATAAAGGGTTACTTGTAATTCTATCGATGGATATCAATATTATTCCGCTTATGAAAAGTTTTGTTAATTGCATAAGCTATTTCGAAATACTTTAAAGAAAGTAATTCAGTACGCATTTTATTATGCTCAAAACTACTTTCTTTCATTTTGATGTCTTAAAAGAAATACGATATTCATAATTTTATTATACACAGTCATGCATTAAATTACAGTAAATGTAAACATTACCTCATTATTTCGACCTTGTCCCCGACGTCGTCGACGACGTTTTCGCCGACGTCGTCGGGGAGACACCGTGTATGTGCTATTTAACTGAGATGTCAATTTATTTTCTAGAGTTCAAAAGAAAAACCTATCAAAACTAAAAGTGTGTTAAACCTTCATTGTTTTTACCAAGGAAGTTTAAATAGGGGGAAGTGGCACAAGAGGTGTGCACATGAAGCCTCAAGTGTGCACAACTTGTCAAGTTTTAAATTTGGCTGTCAAACGGTGCGATAAAGATTTTATTTGTTAAAAACTAAATTAAAATCAAATAAAAACGTCGGGATACTCGATTAGATGGTGTAGAAGTGATATTAGATATCACAAAAAACAAGAACCTGGAGTAATAATGCATCATTAAGTAGTTTTTCCTTAAATTTGTGTCATTAATAACTTTTTACTCGGGCATCAGGTCCGTAGTACTTAATTTGTATCTCTATTGGAAGTGTTATCACGTATTGTATAAAAATGTTTTTTTTAATTAAATAATTACGGAGAACCATCTCTAAAACGGTTTATAAAGTATACATGCATTGTCATCGCTACGCAGTAAACTTTTAAATTCGTACTGGCGGAGTTATTGTCCGTTTAGGGGAATCACTCGGCGCGGCGTTTACATGTAAAAACTACTTACATACAGATAATCAATAATCGTGAAATTTGAAATTAAAAATTTAGAAATAATCATTTTTTTTACAGAATTTGCAAATTTCTTGGAAATGTTACGATTATGTATTTCAATTTAATAATTGTAATCAAGGTGACAAATAAATTAAAGTAATTAATGAAAAAATAAAAGAGTTTCATATTAACGGTGTCCTGAATAGTATTTTAAACAATTTACTGAACCCAACGCTGCATTGTATTTACATGTGTGCTGTCAAATTTGTAGTCCCCTTACTCCACTGCAGGCTTCACTTTTACAGCCCAGCAATTGCATCATGCCTCTTCCCCCTACTTAAACTTCCTTGGTTTTTACCGATACGATTATTATTATGTTATTAAATATTACAGAAGCAGCAACCCTAAGCCCAAATACTAAACAACTGAGCACGTCATCATAGCAGCTATTAAGAATTGGTTAAGATATACTTCGAGAAGATTAAACAACAGCTAGTAAGTGCTTTTTTTTTACTCATGACATTGAAATCACTCATTTTGCAATTGATAACGATGATTGAAATCGCATTTCAACCACTAGAGATTGGAATTTTCGGACTACTGGGATTTTGAATTTCAAACTGTTCGACATTCAATTGCTGACAACGGAAATGTCATGTTTTGTCACTTAAATGTCATAATTTTTTCTAAAGTGCATTAATTTACTAAAAATTCGGTGAAGAAATAGTATATGCAATGCGTGGCTGATAAAATTTCAACATCTCGAGTTACTTACTTAACTTTTGATTTTTAATTTTAATTCTTTTGGTTGAAGTAACTCATAAAAAGTCTGCTGAGTTTTATGCTTGTATACTGTTTCGAAAATATTCGATTAATTTTAAAAAATGCTTAATATTGCCTAATCACATTTTCTATTATTGGTCGCCCCACATAATGGTATTGGGCTTGACTACATCAAATTAAGATTTTCTTAACAAGCATTATTTTTTCTTAAAATAATAAAACACTTCAATTTGTTGCAAAATTTGACTACACTAATATGGTGACTAGAAGTACAGATGTTTCAAAAAGTCCATGTTCATTATATAAATTTCCTTAAAATATGTTGCTGCGAGAGATCGACTATAACCATAACGTCTTTGACTATATATAACCCTAAATCTTTTTTTTTATTCTTACAGAAAGAAGAATTATGAGTCCCAAGACAAGCTTCCTATTGAATAATTATCGAGTATTTATATATTTTTACTGAGTGAATAAATTCTTTTTGCTACAATATATCTTTTATTCTAGTCCTATTCCATGAGATAAGAATTATATCCTTAATATACCAACGAATAAACTGCTATTTAAATTAATATTTCCGTTATAATATAATTATTGAAGTCTTCAGGATGGATGAGAAGTTATTTTTTTATTGGATTGTCGTGAATTAAAATGAGCAGTGAATATTTTTCTCAGGCGTATAATCCTTTTTGTGATACTACCTGCAATTACAATTAGAGAAAAAAAACCATTTTCTTGTTGACGGTCATTTTACCATTTCAAAAGAATATACGTATTTAATTCAAACCCAAGTTTTTTATTACTAAGTGTAACTCTTATGCTAAATAAACTTCAAATGCAATTTTTGTCAAAAATTCACGAGAATTTTTGAACATACGATACACTTGTTAGAGAATATGGTTTCATAAAGAGAGCAAAATTCTCTTTTTAGTAGAACAACATCTATAGGGTTTTATTTGAAAAGTTTAAATGACCTGAACAAGAAATGAGTGGTGAAAAGAAAATTGAAATTCATGTTGCTATAGAGCATAATTTGCTGTACAAAAATATTCTTAAAAACATTCTAATAATATTCTAGGAATATTATATGAATCAGCAATATAACATTCATAAGATATCCTAACTATAGTATGAACAAAAAATAACTCCATCAAAGGTGCCTTTGGTATTATGAACTCGTATGTGTATTAATAACACCAGAAAATTATATCAAATTAATAACAACCGTCACTGTCAAAGGACTCTGATTATTTTGTATAATTTTCTAGTGTTATAATAAACATGGCTTCAAAATCCTAAAGGCACCTTTGATGGAGTTACTTTTTACTCATACTATAGAATGTTAAATAAATATTATTAAAATAATATTGAAGAAATATTTTAAATAAGATATTAGCTAAATATTTAGGTGGATGTTGAAAAAGATATGTTTTAAATATTTGAAAATGAATATTTATATAATATATCTGTGCTATTGGGGATATAACATTCATAAGATATCCTAACTAGAATGTTAAATAAATATTATCAAAATAATATTGAAGAAATATTTTAAATAATATATTAGCTAAATATTTAGGCGGATGTTGAAAAAGATATATTTTAAATATTTGAAAATGAATATTTATATAATATATGTGTGCTACTAGGGTAGTATTTCTTCTTTATAGGTCCGTGAAGCTAGCACAACCATTACAGCACAATCAAATAAAACCTTCGTAAATATTTAGTACTCATTAATTACTAATTAATTACTAAAAAGAAAAATTTATTACTGCTGCCTTTTTAAAAAAAAACGGGTTGTTCCAGCCTCACAGTGAAGCTAGCACAACCGCACCAAAAATAAACAATGATTGCAAAAAACTAACGTACCTATTAATTACTAATTAATTACTCAAAAATCAAATTTATTACTGTTGCGGTTTAAAAAAAAACATGGGGTTGTTCCAACATCACAGTGAAGCTAGCACAACCACACTAAAAATACAGCACAACTAAATAAAAACAATGTCAATATTTATTACTCATTGATTACTAACTAATGGCACAAAATACATATTTACTACTGCTCCAAAAAAAAAAGATATTAATCTTAAAACATCTACCAAAGTATCTAACGTGGAATTTTCCATTTTGAATAAAATTGAACGAGACTACAATTTATTACTCCAGCACAACCGACAGATTATCGTTTATATCAACAAGTATCATTAGTTAGAACCAGATTCTAGCATATTTCGACATAATTACCCTGTCCAAATTCGTTAAAACACATACAATACACCTTAATAAGGAAATTTCCAAGCTGAATGAAGTAGGATGAGACAACAATTTATTACTCCAGCACAACCGACAAATTATCGTTTATATCAACAAATATCATTAGTCAGAACCAGATTCTACCATATTTCGACATAATTACCATGTCTAAATTCGTTAAAACACATGCAATACACCTTAATAAGGAAACTTCCAATCTAAATTAAATAGGAAACTACAATTTATTACTCCAGCACAACCGAAAAATTATGGTTTATATCAACAAATATCATTAGTCAGAACCAGATTCTACCATATTTCGACATAATTACCGTGTCTAAATTCGTTAAAACACATGCAATACACCTTAATAAGGATACTTCCAATCTGAATGAAGTAGGATGAGACTACAATTTATTACTCCAGCACAACCGACAAATTATCGTTTATATCAACAAATATCATTAGTCAGAACCAGATTCTACCATATTTCGACATAATTACCGTTTCTAAATTCGTTAAAACACATGTAATAAATACACCTTAATAAGAAAATTTCCAATCTCAATTAAATAGGATGAAACTACAATTTATTACTCCAGCACAACCGAAAAATTATGGTTTATATTGTAACAAGAGAGAAAAGGAACGAACCTCTTTTCGAGCGACAAGTGGTGTGTTCTGTCGCCTTCGAGAGAATGACGCATCGCACAAGCATGTAAATCAGACGCGGTTTATTCTGGTGTATTCTAGAAATACATGGTATGTTCGGGCGATTTCTGGAACGTTTATAGGATGGTATAAAGTCGACGTCGCGGAGAAAAGCGGCAGTCAACAGCAAGTCATTAACTGTGTATTACAAAATAAATAGTGAATATAAATGTTGTATTAGAAATTCATAGTCTGTAAATAATAGTTTTTAATGGTTTATAATCATAGCGTTAATTTATAGTGTATTAATTAGTGTATAGAAATAAATATTTGTTTGTGAATAGACGATTTAAACAGCACTTGTATTATTATTTTAGAAAGAACGTTACAGTGATGTCAGGTGTGGTGTTCTAAAATAAATAAAATCGCGTAATAATTAAATAAAGTGCTGTGAGAATAAATTTTTAGCGTTAAAATTAATTTCAACAAACGATTAAAATGGTGATGAAACTATTGAAAGATCTCTTAGTAATAGATTTAAAACGGGAATTGGACGAGAGGGACTTGGATAGTAATGGAAAGAAATAAGTTTTGATAAATCGGCTAAGAGAATGGCTTTTAGAACAGAAGGAAGATCCTGAAAATTACCGCTTCGAAATACCTGGACCCGCAATTGATACTAGTTTGTTGTTAAGTAAAATGGAAGAAAGTTCTAGAAAAGCCGAAGAAAATTCTAGAAAGTCCGAAGAGAATTCTAGAATTTTAAAAGAAGAATTACTGCAAAAGTCCGAAGAGAATTTTAGAAAGTCTGAAGAGAATTCTAGAATGTTAAAAGAGGAATTACTGGAAAAGTCAGAAGAAAATGTTAGAATGCTAAAAGAAGAACTACTGGAAAAGTCCGAAGAGAATGCTAGAAAGATGGAACAAAAAGTTTTTGAAAATTCTAGAAGGCTTAAAGAAGATTTACTAGAAAACACAAGATTGCTGAAGGAAGAATTACTAGAAAAGTCCGAAGAAAGTTCTAGAAGGCTTAAAGAAGAATTGCTGGACAATGTCAAAGTGTTAGAAGAAAAAGTTTTCGAAGAATTTTTGGAGAATGCCAGTGCGCTAGGGCTATTGGAAGGCAGATTGGCGGAACAAGATAGGGTAATAAAAATGGTAGAAGAGAAAATAGCCCAAATGCAATTACCACCAACAGCTAAGAAAGACGACGAAATGTTGGAAGATAGAATGAATCAACTACGGTTTCCCTCAACGTCTGAGTGGCCGTTTAATGAAGGAAAGAAACAATTTAAAGAAGAAAAGGGTCCTGTCGTAGGGATAAAAGTAAAACCACCCACGTTCGATGGAAAGATACCTTGGTCCACTTACTACAAACAGTTTGAGGCGGCTTCTGGGGCCAACGGATGGACAGGCAAGGAAAAGGCCGTTTCTTTAACTGTGGCTTTGCGTGGAGACGCGTTGAACGTCCTGCAAACAATCCCAGTAGGACAGGAAAATGATTACCAATTGTTAGTGTCTAGATTGGAAATGAGATATGGAGACGCGCATCTTCAACAAGTGTATCACGCGCAAGTGAAGAATCGTATCCAGAAGAATGGAGAAAGCCTGCAGGAGTTTGAAGCCGATGTTGCGCGGCTTGTCCGATTGGCGTACCCTACGGCACCCGATTCATTTCTGGGACAACTGGCTGTGCAGACCTTCATTGATGGGTTAAGAGACGGAGAAACACAACAATCATTAAGGCTGGCACAACCAAGAACAACTGATGATGCGCTTGCTCACGCCTTAGAATTTGAAGCTGCAAAACAAGCGTCCCGAGGTCACGGACGTGTTCGGACCGTTTTGGAAGAAGATGAAGGTTCTAAAGATCGCCTAGAAGAATTATTAATGAGAGTTCTTCAGAAGGAAGAGAATCGTAAAAAGAATCCTCAAGAAGTTCGAGGGCCTCGTTGTTGGAACTGCGGCGAACAAGGACATGTAGAACGCCGTTGTCCCAAAATAAGAAAAGTACAACCGTCGGAAAAGTTAAAAGGGGTTGGCAAGAGGGGGCGAACGTTGACTGCGAGTGAAGATGCCCCGGAGATCACGATCCATGCCGTAACATCAAAGAATAGTAACGGCAGTTTGTTTGTAGATGGAAAGATTGCTAACCGAACTGTTCCACTACTTATTGATACGGGGGCGACAAAATCCATCGTACGCCCTGATGTTCTACGATCAAGTATTAAGTTGTTACCCACAACTACTCAACTCCGTACAGCAACAGGTGAGGTGATACCAACACGCGGAGTGGTGAAGATGAAGATTGGCATTGGAAGTGGAGAACGTGATCATGAGGTGCTGGTAGCCGATATCACTGATGACTTCATCTTGGGAATGGACCTCCTGAGAAAATTTGGTTTTACGTTGGATTTGAAAGAGGGTGTTTTGAAGGTCGGTAACGAAGAACTTCCGTTGCACCCACGAGAAGATCCGGTTGTAAGGGTTTTGCTGACTGAAGATGTGATATTGCCGGGTCAAAGCGAGATGGTTGTCGAGGCGGGTTTGGATGGAGATCTTCGGGTAGGATGTGTGCGAATGATGGAGCCTGTTTGTGATAAGAAGATCCATAGTGGCATACTGGTGGGAAAAGCGCTGATCAAGGTTGGAAAGAGAGTACCGGTGAGAATTATGAATGTTAATGTGGATCCGGTGACATTAAAGAAGAGTACCCTTGTGGGACAGTGTGTGCCAGTATTTCGAGTAGCCAGGTGTATGGCTGATGTTCCAAAACCAGTGCCCAAAGACCATGGTGGAAAATTAGTGGGTATGGTTACTAGTTCGTGCGAAGATCTTAACAGAACGGAAGTGAAAGAGGTACAGGGTTTGGTTCACCGATACCAAGATATCTTCGCTCTTGACGATAGCCAGAAGGGACGAACAAATATAGTAAAACATAAAATCAATACAGGCAACTCTATGCCTGTCCGTCAGCAGCCGAGGCGTCTACCTCTAGCAAGGCGAGCAGAAGCCGAAAAGATTATTACTGATATGGAAGAACAAGGGGTCATCGAGCCATCCAGCAGTCCATGGGCATCACCGGTGGTCCTGGTCAGTAAGAAGGACGGGTCAACGAGATTTTGTGTGGACTATCGGCAGCTTAATGACGTGACCAAGAAAGACAGCTATCCCTTACCACGCATCGACGACACGTTAGATACCCTGTCTGGTTCACGATGGTTTTCGACTTTGGACTTGAATAGCGGTTATTGGCAAGTTGAAATGGAACCTGAAGACCGGGAGAAGACCGCGTTCACTATTGGTTCCGGACTATGGCAGTTTACAGTTATGCCTTTCGGTCTATGTAACGCTCCGGCCACCTTTGAGCGTCTAATGGAGACCATCCTGAGAGGGTTGTCGTGGAAGACCTGCCTGGTATACCTAGATGATGTGATTGTAGTCGGAAAATCATTCAACGAACATTTGAAAAATCTAGAGGAAGTGTTCCGAAGACTACGTGGAGCCAATCTGAAACTGAGTCCGAAAAAGTGCCACATATTCAGAAAGGAAGTGAAATATCTCGGGCACGTCGTATCACAAAATGAAGTGGCAGCCGACCCCGATAAGATTCGTGCAGTTCAAGAGTGGCCAACACCGAAAGATAAACACCAAGTTCGTAGTTTTCTTGGGTTATGTACCTACTATAGGCGTTTCGTTCCTGGGTTTGCCAATATAGCGAAGCCTCTGACAAGGCTAACTGAAGATGGACGCGAGTATGTTTGGAGCGGAGAGTGTGAAACAGCTTTCCAACAGCTGAAGCGTGCCCTGACAACCGCACCAATATTGAGCTATCCACGGACAGAAGGGAAATTCATACTTGACACAGATGCAAGTAATCTGGCCATTGGGGGTGTACTTTCTCAGATACAGGATGGACAAGAAAAGGTCATCGGCTATTTTAGTAAGGTTTTGTCTAAAGCCGAAAGGAATTATTGTGTGACCAGAAAAGAACTATTGGCCGTCGTGAAGTCCGTTGAGCACTTTTACAAATACTTGTACGGACGGAAGTTTTTATTGAGGACGGACCATGCAGCGTTGAAATGGCTTCTACAATTCCGTAATCCTTAAGGCCAGGTCGCAAGGTGGATCGAACGATTACAAGGATACGACTTTGACACCGAACATCGAGCGGGCACTAGTCATCGAAATGCCGATGCTCTTTCAAGAAGACCCTGTCCAACGGATTGCCGTCATTGCTCTCGTTTGGAGGAGAGGGTTTGCCAAGTATTAAGGACTACCATCGTCAACGACAATTGGCTGCCGGAAGAATTGCAACGACAGCAGGAGGCTGATCCCGAACTAAAAATGGTACTGGAATGGAAGCGCGTGGGAGAAAGGCCTGCCTGGGAGGCCGTCAGCCCTTTCAACAGAACGCTCAAAGCATATTGGGCCCAATGGGAGTCCTTGAAGGTGGAAGACGATCTCCTGAAGCGAGTACTGGAGAGTGAAGATGGCACCACCATTAGGTCTCAGTTCGTGGTTCCAAGAAGCCGAGTGGCTACAGTATTGCGACATCTCCATGACGGTGCCTCAGGAGGACACTTCGGTGTGAAAAAGACTTTGGAGAAAGTTAGGGAGCGTTTTTATTGGGTCAACTGTAAAGAAGACGTGAAGGAGTGGTGCCGGAAATGTGAACTATGTGCTACTGGTAACGGACCCTTGGGGAAACGAAGAGCACCTATGAGGCAGTACAATGTGGGTAGTCCTCTGGAAAGAATAGCCATAGATATTGCCGGACCATTTCCCGAAACCGACGATGGGAATAAATACATATTAGTGGCAATGGACTATTTTACCAAATGGCCAGAAGTATATGCCCTACCAAACCAGGAAGCTGCGACTGTTGCTGACGTACTAGTCAAAGAGTTTTTCAGTCGCTTCGGAGTGCCCATAGAGCTGCATTCGGATCAAGGCCGCAATTTCGAGTCTGTACTCTTTGGAGAAGTCTGTCGATTGTTGGGCATTCGCAAGACTCGGACCACACCGTTACATCCGCAGTCCGATGGAATGGTAGAACGCATGAATCGGACAATGGGCAAATATTTGGCCAAGGTCGTCTCCGATCATCAACGAGACTGGGACCAATACCTGCATCTGTTCCTGATGGCTTATCGTGCATCGGTCCACGAAACAACCGGTCAGTCACCAGCGTCTGTAATGTTTGGACGCGAGTTACGGTTACCGTGTGATCTGGAATTTGGGTCTCCACCTATAGAGCAGGAGGTAGCCGGGAATGATTATGTCATCAACTTAAAGAAGAAGTTGGAGGATATTCACGACCGAACCCGAAATAATAGTCGAATAGCGAGTGACCGGATGAAGGCTACGTACGATGTGAGAGCCCAAGAAGGAGGGTTTCAACCTGGAGAGCTTGTCTGGTTATACAACCCGCAAAGGCGTCGTGGCTATTCTCCAAAGTTACAGCGAAATTGGGAGGGTCCATACCAGGTGAAGAAACGAATAAATGACTTGATTTATCGCATCCAGAAGTTGCCAAGGGGGAAACCAAAGGTGGTACACTCCAATCGTCTGGCGCACTATGAGGGAAATAATGACGCAGTCCCGAATCGGAAAGATGAGGCTGAGGTGACTATCAATACCTTAAGGCCTGAAGATGATCAACCAACCTTTAGAGAATTTATGGCTGCGTTCTCTGGAACTAGAAAAGCGCGATTCGGAGTCACGACTGAGATGCAACAAGATCTCTTCCGGGTCCCTGGTAATCATTCCATTGCCCACTGTGTCTCCGCGGATCTCCATATGTCCAGGGGGATCGCAGTAGTGTTTAGAAATAAATTTGGACGGCTGAATGAACTTCGAGAACAAAATCCCTCTGTTGGTAAATCCTTACGCTTGCCTGATCATGACCGATCCATTTACTACTTGGTAACCAAGCAGTTTTACTACCAGAAACCGAGTTACGCCGACTTGTGGAGGGCACTATGGAATTTGAGGATCGAGTTGCTTACCAGGGGAATTAACAAATTGGCGGTTCCCAAACTCGGCTGTGGGCGGGACCAGCTGGATTGGAGAATCGTTAGAAACATGCTGGAAGTTGTCTTTAGAGGTACGGACGTCAAGATCTTCGTCTGCAATTTTGACCCACAACCCGCATTAAGGCCAACGAAGAGTGTAGACTGTTATTTCTACCGTAATGGAACGTGTAGTCGAGGTGAAGACTGTCGATATCGTCATGACCCGTTCTACAGGAACCAGAGCATAAAACCTGTTCTGGGACAGAACAGACTTGAAGAGGGGGGCAGTGTAACAAGAGAGAAAAGGAACGAACCTCTTTTCGAGCGACAGGTGGTGTGTTCTGTCGCCTTCGAGAGAATGACGCATCGCACAAGCATGTAAATCAGACGTGGTTTATTCTGGTGTATTCTAGAAATCCATGGTATGTTCGGGCGATTTCTGGAACGTTTATAGGATGGTATAAAGTCGACGTCGCGGAGAAAAGCGGCAGTCAACAGCAAGTCATTAACTGTGTATTACAAAATAAATAGTGAATATAAATGTTGTATTAGAAATTCATAGTCTGTAAATAATAGTTTTTAATGGTTTATAATCATAGCGTTAATTTA
This sequence comes from Agrypnus murinus, assembly GCA_929113105.1. NCBI lineage: Eukaryota > Metazoa > Arthropoda > Insecta > Coleoptera > Elateridae > Agrypnus > Agrypnus murinus. Next base: position 70,938,153 of record OV816030.1, on the reverse strand, counting down.
TAGTGTATTAATTAGTGTATAGAAATAAATATTTGTTTGTGAATAGACGATTTAAACAGCACTTGTATTATTATTTTAGAAAGAACGTTACAATATCAACAAATATCATTAGTCAGAACCAGATTCTACCATATTTCGACATAATTACCGTGTCTAAATTCGTTAAAACACATGCAATAAATACACCTTAATAAGGAAATTTCCAAATTGCCCTAGCGTAATACCGTGATTCCTTTCGTATTATAAGGTATTTACGAAAATTGAACCGGGTCTTTCAGATCACCATTTCTTTGTGTTTTAACCAATTTGGACAGGGTAATTATATCTAAACATGCTTGAATCTGGTTCTGACTAATCATATTTGTTGATATAAACGATAATCTGTCGGTTGTGCTAGAGTAACAAATTGTTGTCTCGTCCTACTTCATTCAGAGTGAACATATTTCCTTTATTACAGTGTATCGAGTGTGTTTTAACGAATTTAGACACTGTAATTATGTCGAAATATGGTAGAATCTGGTTCTGACTAATGATATTTGTTGATATAAACGATAATTTGTCGTTTGTGCTGGAGTAATAAATTGTTGTCTCATCCTACTTCATTCAGATTGGAAGTTTCCTTATTAAGGTGTATTGCATGTGTTTTAACGAATTTAGACACGGTAATTATGTCGAAATATGGTAGAATCTGGTTCTGACTAATAATATTTGTTGCTATAAACGATAATTTGTCGGTTGTGCTGGAGTAATAAATTGTTGTCTCGTCCTACTTCATTCAGATTGGAAACACCCTTATTAAGGTGTATTGCATGTGTTTTAACGAATTTTGACACGGTAATTATGTCGAAATATGGTAGAATCCGGTTCTGACTAATGATATTTGTTGGTATAAACGATAATTTGTCGGTTGTGCTGGAGTAATAAATTTTTGTCTCATCCTACTTCATTCAGCTTGGAAATTTCCTTATTAAGGTGTATTGTATGTGTTTTAACGAATTTGGACAGGGTAATTATGTCGAAATATGCTAGAATCTGGTTCTAACTAATGATACTTGTTGATATAAACGATAATCTGTCGGTTGTGCTGGAGTAATAAATTGTAGTCTCGTTCAATTTTATTCAAAATGGAAAATTCCACGTTAGATACTTTGGTAGATGTTTTAAGATTAATATCTTTTTTTTTGGAGCAGTAGTAAATATGTATTTTGTGTCATTAGTTAGTAATCAATGAGTAATAAATATTGACATTGTTTTTATTTAGTTGTGCTGTATCTTTAGTGTGGTTGTGCTAGCTTCACTGTGATGTTGGAACAACCCCATGTTTTTTTTTAAACCGCAACAGTAATAAATTTGATTTTTGAGTAATTAATTAGTAATTAATAGGTACGTTAGTTTTTTGCAATCGTTGTTTTTTTTTGGTGCGGTTGTGCTAGCTTCACTGTGAGGCTGGAACAACCCGTTTTTTTTTTTAAAAAGGCAGCAGTAATAAATTTTTCTTTTTAGTAATTAATTAGTAATTAATGAGTACTAAATATTTACGAAGGTTTTATTTGATTGTGCTGTAATGGTTGTGCTAGCTTCACGGACCTCTTCTTTATCATTTCTTACTCTTGAAGTACATGCATTGTGTTTTCATTCATTCATTCATGTGTCTCGGTACATTTTTTCTGTGGAGACAGCCAGCACTACCTTAGCGCTGGATGACCCAAACTCTATTGAACTGTCTCTGATTTCCCAGGTCTAGGGAAATTTCCTCAAAAGACCCCGCACGTTTCTTATGGAAATTGGATCCCGGTCAGCTGAAATTTTGATATAGTGTAGTTTATATCATCCTGATCAAAAGTCTCCATGGCCAAAAAGCTCTAGCATTAATAGTTTCAGAGTTACAGAGCACGAAAGGCAGGAAAAACTCATACTTCGGTTAAATACGCCCCGCGTTAAATACGCGCGCTTACTCTGCTGCTGTAGTCACACCGATGTTTCCGTGTCACTTAACGACTGGCGAAGCAAACTTCTACCATTTAACCAACGTAATTAAAAAAATCTTGATAACGTAATTAAAAACTTTGCAACTCCAAAATTAGTTGCTACCAACCTAATCTCCACCAAAAACACCACTACCTAACCAAAACGCTGTGCAAAAGCAAATTCGAGTTTTTTTCGACCTAACTTAACTTAACTTAACCTAACCTAATCCAACTAAATCGTGTAACTGCAAATTGCACAATTTGGCAAGCATATAATCTTAATATAATTGTTATTCATATCCATGGATATTAAATATTTTTTACTTTTGAGCACCGAATTTGGAGCGAATTTTGGAGGCAAACGCCCCTAAACCTCCAAAATTAGTTTCTACCAGCCTAATCTCCACAAAAACGCCACTACCTAACCAAAACGTTATGCAAAAGCAAATTCGGATTTTTCCCAACCTAACCTAACCAAATCTAAACCTAACCTCATTTCCCTGGAGATCAAGCATTTTTTTACTTTTGATCAATTTTGGTACCTTTGGGCGTTCGCCCCAAAAATGATTTCTAGAAACCAGTTTGGTCAAAAATATTTGGTGTGGGAATTCTTTAATTAGTATACCTAAAATTTAATTTAGAAAATGCCGTTTTTCCCATTTGGGTATTAGAAATCACAAAAGTAAGATTAATAATAATACATAATAATTCCACTGACAAATGTGCGAGCGCCATTTATTGGCAACACTAAAATGCTATTACCTACTTGGTTTTATGTTTACTTTGAAATCGAAACAGTAGTACAGCAGATTTTGGTTAATTAAGTTTTTTTTATTCTCTCCTTTACGAAAGTGTAATTTTCTATCTCGACAAGGCAACCGAAAGCGAAAGTAAAACATGCGAGGAGGTTGCTAGGTATGAAAGACTTTCGGTCCCTGGGCAACGAAGTAAAACTGTCAATTTTTTAAAATATAATATTTTTATTGTTCGTTTAATAAGTTCGTTTCAAAAGATTTTGCGCAAAACTCGATGCGCGAGATCATCTTCGACGCATTCGCGCAAATGAATCAATGGCTCCTTTGTCGTTCGTGCTACAAAAACTGCACGGCTTCGCGCACTTCGTAAATAACTATATAGATAATGATACGTTAATGATCTTATTCTAATATATAATAATGTGTTTAATAAATAATTTATTTAGAAGTTGTTTTAGGCTAAGTGCATTTTTGAACCCGGCCCCGCAAAAGCTTACGCCGGCCCTGTTTGGGGATATACTTATTTGCTACCTGGCAACACTGATATGCACACCCAGGCACTAGATAGAAAAAGCTGCCAATATATTGTAAACCTGGTCCGTTTCGGCCAGCTTATCTGCTTGATATTTTTACACTAAATTTTAGACTAAAAACGTAAATTGGAATTTAAAGGAACCGTGTTACATTTACAAATGTAGACATCAATAGTCCGTAAAATGAGAAATCTTGCTTTCCGTATAAAAAGTAGTTCTTATAAATATAATGCGGCGTATTAAAACGTAGAGATACTTACAGTTAGAGTTAAGTTAATTAATAAACAACAAAATCGCGCAAATTGCGTTACTATCGTTGTCAAACACGAGAAATAGATAATACGAAATCAACACCATCGAAGAATCTCATCACTTCAGATCACTTCAACAGATTCGCCGCGAACCCGCGGTGCAGCGAAATACAATAAAACCTGGGAATAAAAAACGCTTAATTGCAGTACTATTCGACAGAGTGCTCTATATATGAAATGGGGAAGATTTTTTGTATTCGTTCGTTTTGGTTAGAAAAATATTTCCAGATAAGCATAATCTGTAAAAACGCTTAATTTACTTGAAAAAATTAAATTTAAAAATTCTTCTCATTTTAAACCGAATTTGGTCTTGAGCTGCTTCCCTGAAAGCTGTTTGATGTAAAAAAGTAGGTACCGCTATGAATGAGAAAAGGCAACATTGACGATCTACTCACTTAGATGGCACTGATGAAAACCAAATTAAATTTTGAATTTATATAAACAGAAATATTTTACACCACTTTTATTACAGCAGTTAATTACACAACAGCATAACGTACATTATTATATTAATTACTCGTTAATAACTAGACGATATTTGAACTTGAAAACAAAGCATTTTGCAAGCTACTGATTAAAAAAAGTTATACTGACAATATGAAAAAAGGGCATTCTTTTCTCTTGATACTATACAAAACCCTATGTCCCCAGTTATTAAAGTAAGAAACAAAATTCATAATTGCGTTATTTACTGTTTTTAAGCAAAACGCTTGGACAGGTCAATTTTATTTTTTAATTAGCCACCTTATGCCATAAAAATTTTACTTATAACGTCATGTATTTTTGCACAATGACGTCATTATTGGTTTTTTAAATGACAACCCCAATTTTTTTACTGGTTTTTATAGATGGTCCAACTACTTAAATGATGGTGTAAAAAATTGGTACCTTAGATAACTATTTTTTTGAGAAAATAACACTTAAACATTTAAACATGTTTTTGCAAATTATCGTTATTACGTCTGTATCACTTTTGATGGATGAAACAAAAACTAGTACTCGTAAATTTGACATTTTAAAAACAGCACTTTAAAAACGAATTCTCTTTGCCGTTAACAAAAAATGGTACGTTTAACTGAACGAGAAAGAATATCAATCAAGAATATTAATAATGGTTGGATATAGTGATAAGCTAAGAACTCATGAGGAAGCATGTGAATTATTCAACCAAGAACATCCTGATAGACCGCCTATTGCAAGATCCACAGTAAGTAAATTGGTTGCCAAATTTACTGAAACGGGATCCGTCCATGATTTGCCTCAGCAAGGTCGACCTCGAGTAAACGAAGAAACCAGATTAGATGTGTTACTTGAAGCTGAAGAAAATCCTCACCATTCTACAAGGCAGCGATCCCTAAATAACAACGTGGACCACTCTTTTGTCCTGAAGTTGTTCAAGAAAGAGAAATATCATCCTTACAAAGTTCAATTGATTCACGAATTAAACGAGGATGATCCAGACCGCCGCTTGCAGTTTTGAGAAGAACTAATGTTACGCTGCGATGAAGACCCCAATTTTTTAAATAATATTCGCTTTTCTGACGAAGCCACATTTTGCCTGAATGGGACAGTACATCGTCACAATTGCAGGTATTGGTCAAGAGAAAATCCTCACTGGACTCAAGACTCTCACAGTAAACGCCAAGGGAAATTAAATGTTTGGATTGGAATAATCGGACGGTGTTTAATAGGGCCTTACTTTTTTGAAGAAAACCTTACAACAGCACCTTATTTGGACTTTTTGAGGTTTGATTTAGTGCCAGCTCTGACAGCAATGTTTCCAAATGATTACGAAGCAGATGTACCCCATAAGGATATTTGATTTCAACAAGATGGGGTGCCTCCTCACTTTGGAATAAACGTCCGTCAATATCTTGACGCCACATTTCCTGGAAGGTGGATAGAACGTCGAGGAGAAATTAAGTGGCCACCGCGTTCCCCAGACTTGACTCCCTTAGATGTTTTCCTGTGGGGTTATTTAAAATTAAAGGTTTATTTTAATAGTCCAAATAATTTAGGCGAGCTACGGCAAATAATTCGCGCTGAAGTGAAGCACATTACTTCTGAAGTCCTTGAGCGAAGTGTACAAAGCGTTTACACTCGTATCGGTCAGTGCCAAATGGTTGACGGATAGCAATTTGAATACTTGCGCTAAATTTTGTTTGTTTTTGGGGTTTAATTAAGATATTCTTGCATTAAAGTTACATTTTTATTTTTTACGGTAAGTAGTATTTTCTCAAAAAAATAGTTATCTAAGGTACCAATCTTTTTACACCATCATTTAAGTAGTTGGACCATCTATAAAAACCAGCAAATAAATTGGGGTTGTCATTTAAAAAACCAATAATGACGTCATTGTGCAAAAATACATGACGTCATATGTAAAATTCTTATGGCATAAGGTGGCTAATTAAAAAATAAAATTGACCTAATGTTTTGCTTGAAAACATTAAATAACGCAATTAAGAATTTTGTTCCTTAACTTTATCACCACACGTATTTTATGATCAAAAGGAGGCCTAGAAAAATAACGATCTTAATAAAGAAATAAATAAGTTACCTGTATTTACTTTTGTTGTTCGTATGATCAACCAAATATCTAAATCATATTTCATGTCAATTTCATTTTATCTATAATTAAGCAATGCCCCCCCCATGTTTTCCCGTTGCATCACAAAATTTAAGTTGTCATCAGTAGGTATTGGGTCGGTTGAGCTGACCCCCTCCCTTTTTCGCCCACTCTTATCCCTACTACTCCCCCACTTAGGCCCCCCACTTAAGCCCCACTCCTATCCCTACTCAGCGGCCATTTTGAATCGCCATTTTGAATAGCCATTTTGAATCGCCATCTTGGATCGTCATTTTGGATCGCCATTTTGAATCGCCATTTTGAATAGCCAATTTGAATCTGTCATTTACATATCCGCCATTTTGTATCTGTCATTTTCACAATTTGTCATCTAGGATTTCCCGCCCTTAGATTCAAATTTTTAGTACTACTAATTCCATCTATCGGTGACGTCATGTGATCGGTATAGTAGATTCCTCTCTCGCTTGTCATTATTTCCCGCCATTAGATTTAAATTCCTAATGCCTCAACTGCCATCTATCGGTAACGTCCTGTGATCGGTATAGTAGACTTCTATACGCCTGTAGATAGGCAACTTGTTACACTTTTTTTATAAAAATCGATTGGAGTAACCAGGGTTCGAACGCTCAACCATCTGATTAGAACTCCATAGCTTAACCCCGAGACCACGGAGCTTGTCTTTTAAATTACTGCATACGAGTTATTTATAAAAATGCTTTCACGTATATTTGATTAAATCCAATTTATTTAAAAATAATTCCCTGAAAATATTGATAAATATTGTACATTAATAATAATAATAGGAAAAATGCTTTTTGAATCCTAAAGATTTATTTAAATAAAACTTAAAAAATAAAATAAAATTTTAATACTGACGCTCGGTTAAATATGTTTTCTAAGATTATCCGAATGTGCTAATTACGTACAAGACAATTAGTCAGTCTTATATGAGCTAATCGTGAAGAAAGTCCAATTTTTCTTAATGCATCGCAAATCACTTTGAAACAATTATTTTCTTAATTATAATTAAAATACAGAGTTATATGACTAACTTTATCTCAACCATGAATAAACAAACGTTCTTACAAATGACTGAAAGGAATTTAGATTTTCTAAATAATTTGTTAAGAGATCATCATCTTAAAAGCGGAATAAATTATTGTTTTAAAAAGTTTAGGAATTTTAATAATAATAATAGGAAAAATGCTTTTTGAATCCTAAAGATTTATTTTAATTTAATGTAAGACATTAATGAATAACTAATATTTTGCAAATCTATCTAGTCATCAAATTTTGGTTGGTATGGTGCAGTTGGTAAGAATACTTTGCATTAATTATTATTATTATTATTATTATTGATATTTTTATCTTGAAAGACTACACAGGTGTTTGGAGGCTGCTTTGTAAATTGCAAATATGTATTTGTTCTAGAACAAAATGAAGTTTCTTAGTATTTAAAGACTGTTTCACTATATATATTAATAAAAGTCAGATTAAAATAATGTTCTACATTAATTTAAAAATTGAAATTTGAAGTATAGTTAAAATTCTCATTTACTTCAATCATTATTACTAATGTGTAAATTACGTACAAGACAATTATAAGCCAATTATGATTATTATCATGAGTCATTGAGATGAGACAATTATTAACCTTATATGAGCCAATCGTGAAAGGGTTTATTTATTACAATAAAAATAGCCCAGATTAGATTATTAGCATGATAAGATTTACCAAAACTTACTTAAATACATACAAAAAATACATTTTAAAAATTAGGATGTAACCCCCGAGCTGTTAATGAAAAGCAATTAACGACCTCGTTTATACTGTTCCCCAAATTAGATTATTAGAAAAACAACCTTTCTAATTGCGGAAAATCGCGACCTAAATCTAACCTAAAATATATTCGTAGACTGTAACCCAACTAATATTATATGTAAGTTTTTCGAATGTTAATGACGATTTTGTAAGTAGCTACAATGGTCTAACCTAATAAATATTTTATGAACTAATCTTAATAGAGATTTTTTGTAAGTAGCTACATGCTGTAACCTAGTAAATGTTTTATGAACTAATCTTAATAGAGATTCTTGAATCTTTGCAACAACCGGAGTCTAAAATCTATAACCTTAATATAATTTTTGGGGTCTAACCTAGATTGCTTCATTTAATTTAATCATTAATATTAATATTATATTGATTTATCATGTAATTTTGGGTTTTAAAGTAAAGTAAAGAAGAATTAATGTTTTTTATCACAGAATTTTGAAATAAACTTTTAAACTTTGTATTCATCGTTTTGTTCCGAGCTATCTCAATTTCAAAATCAAGACTACACCTATGTTGTTTTTCTTTACGGCGCCAATCTTACAAAACAAATAGTTTCTAAAAACGATTTGATTATAACAACCTCTATTAATCGGACCTGACTACTAAAAACTTCTAACTTTAGATGTTTTAAAGATTACATCTTCAGTTTCTACAATTGAATTTCTGTAATAATTAGATTCAGCCACTAATTTTAAAATATCAAGTAAGCTCTATTATATTACAGGCGGTATAATTGTTCATGATTTTACTGTCTATCATCTATAGTCTAGTCTAGTCTGGTCTGGTCTGGTCTGGTCTGGTCTGGTCTGGTCTGGTCTGGTCTGGTCTGGTCTGGTCTAGTCTAGTCTTATGAACCCTCTAGAGGTCGAATACAGGCGTAAGGTTAAGTCTTCAGGGTTCTCATAACTGTAGATATTGCAAGAGGTAACTACCCTGTGTTTCAAAAGTTATAAAGACGTATTACAAACATATGTTATAGACTTATATTTCGAAGGTATCGAAAATGGTTACAGATTATTATTAATCATAAGAGTTTACTATAGATACGTTGAATAACCTACAAGAGTATATAGTATATTATTACATATCTGCGTATTTCGAAGCTATTGAAAATGTATGATGTATTGTAAAATAACGTTTAAATATGGCGACGACCTTATTTCTTTTAAACTGACGACAACTCATCATACAAAACATACTGTATTTATGTATTCCCTTTCTCTGCTGATATGTTTTCTACAGTGTGTTTTTAAATATTATACCTCGTTCTCTCAAGAATGCATAAACTTTTCGAAATATCTGTTTATTATTTTACTCAGCACATATAACCTACTAAGTATGTCCTAATAGTAAAACTGTTATCGACGAGATCTAATATCATAGTAATATTATAACAGATTAGGTGACCTAACAAACTCTTTAAAGAAATGTTTATTTACATGTATGAGATAGTATTTAACATAATGTCCTTACATACTGGGTTACGATAGAGACGGATAATCATACGAGCTGCTGAAATGTATGATATATTGTAAAATAACGTTTAAATAAGAGTTTATTTTAGATGCTACGAATATCTATATGGTGTATAAACAATAAGAACGTATATGTAGAAATCGCTTACAAGGGTAGTAGATATAACGCAAAGGGTTAAAATCTGTTCAAAATTACATTACGTCTAGAAAACTAGAAATTAGATAATTGTAGCATACGCATGTTAAATGTACCTATTCTTCACCTCGTCTGTAGTAGATATAATGAAAAAAGGATAAAAAACTGTAGTATAGGGTTTATGCTTATACTCAGGCTCGCAATCATATGTAGCGTATCTATGCTTACATAGTATAATTGTTTTCTCAACGTAGGATTGCTCTGGTCGATCAGTATAAATAGACGGGTAGTGTTCCTGTTCCTTCATTAGTGGAGATGGAGCAGCGTAAGAAGAAGAATGGCTCTGGTTGACAGGATTGCAAAATACAGTGTCCGGTTTGCTTCAAGTCTTTCGCGAGGCCATTCACCTGCAAGAGATACGTAAAAACTATACACGATTCAAACAGAATCTGCTGTTCTAGCTGTGTCAAAACTTTTTCAAGCTCTGACAACTTAAAAAGACATACGAAAAGCGTTCACGAATCAATCAAAGTCCGGTGTTCTAATTGCTTCAAATATCTTTCACGTATCGACAGCTATAAAAAGGCATTTAAAAAACGTACATAATAACGCAGATGTTGTAAAGACAGCTCTGGTAAAGGAAGCAAATGGACCTACTGATATCGTTGAGACAGAAGAAGAAGAAGAAGATATGACTTCAACCATGCATTTGGGTATTGATGAATGTGGTTCCTCGTTTACCAACTATGATAGTAACGAAGAGTTGAATAAGGAAAGGGCTACCGGTACAGTTCCAATGAGTCAGTCGTCGGACTTTATACGTATTAGTATTTCTGCGAGGGCATACGACGACTCAAAGACCCGTAGAACTACAACAGTCGTCATAGAAAACAACTTATGATCTATATTCTTGTATTATGTTATGTAAACTAAATAAATGTTTGTAAAATAACTTTATATGTTTTATTTATCACGCCCATACTCTGATTTCTTGTCTAACAGGGTGGACTCAGCCATTTTTTGTTTCAAGACTGTTTCTATCCTAAGGATGTATAGCCCCAGGGTTAATTAATTGAGTTTGACCTGTAGAGCATATTATGTTATCGTTCAGTTAGTATGGCTTTGATATCCCTAATTGTTATTTACGCGAAACCTGACTACATGTATTGTTAAAGTAAAATTTAGAGGTAATATACAGGAATATATGCGACTGTATCCGATCTCTAAAATATAAGCCTTTTAAGTCTTTTAAATATTACTTTGTAGAGCTATGTTCAACAGGTATGCGCTAAATATGTTAATGTCAGCATTGTACATAAAATATATATATAGGTCATTTGTTGCACGGAAAATTAAACTTCTCTGTAACGTATATCCTATATTACTTTGTACAACTGCGTTCATCAGGTATGCAATCAGCAGTAGAGTATCATACGTACCTGGTATAATATAACGCTTATCAGTAGGTCCCTCGTTAGGAATTTTAAAAATAACGAAATTTTTATTGAATCAGCTAAATAGATAGTGTACTTATAAGTGAATCTCTAAATAACGAATGCGTTAACAGAACTCCTGCATTAATATACATAACGTTTCATCGTGTTTTTTCAAAACACATTTCATTGTAAAAGAATAATTTCATTGTAAAAGAATAAGAATAATTTCAATTTTATTTATCAGGCGATATACATTATATTATTTTCATATATTAGTATGCAAAGTTATCGTTTCAATAAAAGTAAAATATTTATCTGATTTATTTCTCCAGGTTAAGTCTTCAGGGTTCTCATAACTGTAAATTTTGCAAAAGGTAACTACCCTGTGTTTCAAAGTTATAAAGACCTATTACAAACATATGTTATAGACTTATATTTCGAAGGTATCGAAAATGGGATTATTGTGTAATCAAATGTTTTAATTTTTTTTATGTAAATTAAAGAATCATTAGGGTTTTTCTAAAGAAGGTTTTCCTGAAAAATACTATATAAAGTCAACCTAATTATGATTAAATGAGAAAACATATTATTAAGCTGTTCAAAATTATGTCTAGAAAAAATGGTGTAGCTCTTACTGAATATACGAAGAATACGTTTTAGGTATGTATTGAGATACATAACATGTCTGTCATATATGAATTTGTATACATCGGTCTAGATCCTGCTACCGTATATGTTTAACATAAAAATAAATGAAAACTATAAACTTCTTTTATCGTTTTTATTTATAAAATTTTAATAATAATATTAAATGTTTGCATTGTACGACATACTGATAGGGTAGGTGAATTGCAGGCATTTAGCAGGTCCATGTTTCTAACTGCGGATCCATAGGCTAGAAGAAGAATCAGAAAAAGTATTAGGCAATGTTCATTGAATAGCCTACCTGTTACATTTCATACCTTATTCGTCTCGATAAACATACAGTCAGCATACAGTTGATATCTTTCTGTCTTTACTTTACCTAGGTAAACCAATCCTAGAGACAGAGTTTTATTCGCTATCTTCTGGTTGAGATTGACCACTTTATCTTCAGTAAGTTTGTCGGTGAATCTTTTGGGTAGATTAATAATCTAATCTACGCCTTATGTACTAAATAAAATAGAATTTCTCACAGATAAACTAAAAGCTATGCGAGGAAACGGTTGATGCAATAGCTACGGATGCTGCCACGCATTCAGGTTCCTACAATTAATCCAGCACGAGTTTCATAGATATCCTTTCCGATTTGTAAGTAATATTTGATCTGAATAACCTAGTGTCAGACTGTTTCCTGTAGAGCAATTCTGAGCGGTACTTCTTCCTACGGTAAAACTAATGTTATGTTAGGTCTACTGATTAATGAAAACGGATTAAAATTTGGAATTATCTACCTATACGTCAGAAACTCATCCAGTTTTTGTAATTGATTGTTCAGAGCGGGTAGAGAGTTTTTAAAGATTCAACTGTAGATATTAGATTACAGCTTGAAGTTATGTATTATGTTTTAAGTAGCGTCGAAACTACTCGTATCAATAAACGTTCTTGTATGAAAGTATATTGTTTTGTCAGACCAGACCAGACCAGACCAGACCAGACCAGATCAGACCAGACCAGACCAGACCAGACTAGACTAGACTATAGATGATAGACAGTCAAATCATGAACAATTATACCGCCTGTAATATAATAGAGCTTACTTGATATTTTAAAATTAGTGGCTGAATCTAATTATTACAGATATTCAATTGTAGAAACTGAAGATGTAATCTTTAAAACATCTAAAGTTAGAAGTTTTTAGTAGTCAGGTCGGATTAATAGAGGGTGTTATAATCAAATCGTTTTTAGAAACTATTTGTTTTGTAAGATTGGCGCCGTAAAGAAAAACAGCATAGCTGTAGTCTTGATTTTGAAATTGAGATAGCTCGGAACAAAACGATGAATACAAAGTTTAGAAGTTTATTTCAAAATTCTGTGATAAAAAACATTAATTCTTCTTTACTTTACTTTAAAACCAAAATTGCATGATAAATCAATATAATATTAATATAAATGATTAAATTAAATGAAGCAATCTAGGTTAGACCCCCAAAAATTATATTAAGGTTATAGATTTTAGACTCCGGTTGTTGCAAAGATTCAAGAATCTCTATTAAGATTAGTTCATAAAACATTTATTAGGTTACAGCATGTAGCTACTTACAAAAAATCTCTATTAAGATTAGTTCATAAAATATTTATTAGGTTAGACCATTGTAGCTACTTACAAAATCGTCATTAACATTCGAAAAACTTACATATAATATTAGTTGGGTTACAGTCTACGAATATATTTTAGGTTAGATTTAGGTCGCGATTTTCCGCAATTAGAAAGGTTGTTTTTCTAATAATCTAATTTGGGGAACAGTATAAACGAGGTCGTTAATTGCTTTTCATTAACAGCTCGGGGGTTACATCCTAATTTTTAAAATGTATTTTTTGTATGTATTTAAGTAAGTTTTGGTAAATCTTATCATGCTAATAATCTAATCTGGGCTATTTTTATTGTAATAAATAAACCCTTTCACGATTGGCTCATATAAGGTTAATAATTGTCTCATCTCAATGACTCATGATAATAATCATAATTGGCTTATAATTGTCTTGTACGTAATTTACACATTAGTAATAATGATTGAAGTAAATGAGAATTTTAACTAGACTTCAAATTTCAATTTTTAAATTAATGTAGAACATTATTTTAATCTGACTTTTATTAATATATATAGTGAAACAGTCTTTAAATACTAAGAAACTTCATTTTGTTCTAGAACAAATACATATTTGCAATTTACAAAGCAGCCTCCAAACACCTGTGTAGTCTTTCAAGATAAAAATATCAATAATAATAATAATAATAATAATTAATGCAAAGTATTCTTACCAACTGCACCATACCAACCAAAATTTGATGACTAGATAGATTTGCAAAATATTAGTTATTCATTAATGTCTTACATTAAATTAAAATAAATCTTTAGGATTCAAAAAGCATTTTTCCTATTATTATTATTAAAATTCCTAAACTTTTTAAAACAATAATTTATTCCGCTTTTAAGATGATGATCTCTTAACAAATTATTTAGAAAATCTAAATTCCTTTCAGTCATTTGTAAGAACGTTTGTTTATTCATGGTTGAGATAAAGTTAGTCATATAACTCTGTATTTTAATTATAATTAAGTAAATAATTGTTTCAAAGTGATTTGAGATGCATTAAGAAAAATTGGACTTTCTTCACGATTAGCTCATATAAGACTGACTAATTGTCTTGTACGTAATTAGCACATTCGGATAATCTTAGAAAACATATTTAACCGAGCGTCAGTATTAAAATTTTATTTTATTTTTTAAGTTTTATTTAAATAAATCTTTAGGATTCAAAAAGCATTTTTCCTATTATTATTATTAATGTACAATATTTATCAATATTTTCAGGGAATTATTTTTAAATAAATTGGATTTAATCAAATATACGTGAAAGCATTTTTATAAATAACTCGTATGCAGTAATTTAAAAGACAAGCTCCGTGGTCTCGGGGTTAAGCTATGGAGTTCTAATCAGATGGTTGAGCGTTCGAACCCTGGTTACTCCAATCGATTTTTATAAAAAAAGTGTAACAAGTTGCCTATCTACAGGCGTATAGAAGTCTACTATACCGATCACAGGACGTTACCGATAGATGGCAGTTGAGGCATTAGGAATTCAAATCTAATGGCGGGAAATGATGACAAGCGAGAGAGGAATCTACTATACCGATCACATGACGTCACCGATAGATGGAATTAGTAGTACTAAAAATTTGAATCTAAGGGCGGGAAATCCTAGATGACAAATTGTGAAAATGACAGATACAAAATGGCGGATATGTAAATGACAGATTCAAAATGGCTATTCAAAATGGCGATTCAAAATGGCTATCCAAAATGACGGTCCAAGATGGCGATTCAAAATGGCTATTCAAAAGGGCGATTCAAAATGGCCGCTGAGTAGGGATAGGAGTGGGGAGGAGTGGGATAAGAGTGGGCGAAAAAGGGAGGGGGTCAGCTCAACCGACCCAATACCTACTGATGACAACTTAAATTTTGTGATGCAACGGGAAAACATGGGGGGGCATTGCTTAATTATAGATAAAATGAAATTGACATGAAATATGATTTAGATATTTGGTTGATCATACGAACAACAAAAGTAAATACAGGTAACTTATTTATTTCTTTATTAAGATCGTTATTTTTCTAGGGCTCCTTTTGATCATAAAATACGTGTGGTGATAAAGTTAAGGAACAAAATTCTTAATTGCGTTATTTAATGTTTTCAAGCAAAACATTAGGTCAATTTTATTTTTTAATTAGCCACCTTATGCCATAAGAATTTTACATATGACGTCATGTATTTTTGCACAATGACGTCATTATTGGTTTTTTAAATGACAACCCCAATTTATTTGCTGGTTTTTATAGATGGTCCAACTACTTAAATGATGGTGTAAAAAGATTGGTACCTTAGATAACTATTTTTTTGAGAAAATACTACTTACCGTAAAAAATAAAAATGTAACTTTAATGCAAGAATATCTTAATTAAACCCCAAAAACAAACAAAATTTAGCGCAAGTATTCAAATTGCTATCCGTCAACCATTTGGCACTGACCGATACGAGTGTAAACGCTTTGTACACTTCGCTCAAGGACTTCAGAAGTAATGTGCTTCACTTCAGCGCGAATTATTTGCCGTAGCTCGCCTAAATTATTTGGACTATTAAAATAAACCTTTAATTTTAAATAACCCCACAGGAAAACATCTAAGGGAGTCAAGTCTGGGGAACGCGGTGGCCACTTAATTTCTCCTCGACGTTCTATCCACCTTCCAGGAAATGTGGCGTCAAGATATTGACGGACGTTTATTCCAAAGTGAGGAGGCACCCCATCTTGTTGAAATCAAATATCCTTATGGGGTACATCTGCTTCGTAATCATTTGGAAACATTGCTGTCAGAGCTGGCACTAAATCAAACCTCAAAAAGTCCAAATAAGGTGCTGTTGTAAGGTTTTCTTCAAAAAAGTAAGGCCCTATTAAACACCGTCCGATTATTCCAATCCAAACATTTAATTTCCCTTGGCGTTTACTGTGAGAGTCTTGAGTCCAGTGAGGATTTTCTCTTGACCAATACCTGCAATTGTGACGATGTACTGTCCCATTCAGGCAAAATGTGGCTTCGTCAGAAAAGCGAATATTATTTAAAAAATTGGGGTCTTCATCGCAGCGTAACATTAGTTCTTCTCAAAACTGCAAGCGGCGGTCTGGATCATCCTCGTTTAATTCGTGAATCAATTGAACTTTGTAAGGATGATATTTCTCTTTCTTGAACAACTTCAGGACAAAAGAGTGGTCCACGTTGTTATTTAGGGATCGCTGCCTTGTAGAATGGTGAGGATTTTCTTCAGCTTCAAGTAACACATCTAATCTGTTTTCTTCGTTTACTCGAGGTCGACCTTGCTGAGGCAAATCATGGACGGATCCCGTTTCAGTAAATTTGGCAACCAATTTACTTACTGTGGATCTTGCAATAGGCGGTCTATCAGGATGTTCTTGGTTGAATAATTCACATGCTTCCTCATGAGTTCTTAGCTTATCACTATATCCAACCATTATTAATATTCTTGATTGATATTCTTTCTCGTTCAGTTAAACGTACCATTTTTTGTTAACGGCAAAGAGAATTCGTTTTTAAAGTGCTGTTTTTAAAATGTCAAATTTACGAGTACTAGTTTTTGTTTCATCCATCAAAAGTGATACAGACGTAATAACGATAATTTGCAAAAACATGTTTAAATGTTTAAGTGTTATTTTCTCAAAAAAATAGTTATCTAAGGTACCAATTTTTTACACCATCATTTAAGTAGTTGGGCCATCTATAAAAACCAGTAAAAAAATTGGGGTTGTCATTTAAAAAACCAATAATGACGTCATTGTGCAAAAATACATGACGTCATAAGTAAAATTTTTATGGCATAAGGTGGCTAATTAAAAAATAAAATTGACCTGTCCAAGCGTTTTGCTTAAAAACAGTAAATAACGCAATTATGAATTTTGTTCCTTACTTTAATAACTGGGGACATAGGGTTTTGTATAGTATCAAGAGAAAAAAATGCCCTTTTTTCATATTGTCAGTATAACTTTTTTTTAATCAGTAGCTTGCAAAATGCTTTGTTTTCAAGTTCAAATATCGTCTATACTCCGGACACTGAACAGATATAGTTAAAAAAAAAATCAAGGCAGCACATCTGTTCTGATTGGTTTTATGTGAAAGTTAAATTTACAATAGAACATTTTTGTATATGAATTGTTAATTCGTTATAAATGATGTCACTTAGAGAAAATTATACTAGTATAAATAATAACCATACATTTTAAAAAATTGCATTTTATTAATTTAATAAAAAAGCCATGAAAAGTTGGCGAGTGCTATGTGTTTACACATATTATAATATATAATAAATATTTTTTACAATAAAACAAAGAAATTACATACAAACATACTATATATACGTCGCATGGTAAGGTGGCAATCTCAGAACAGTTCTGTTGCTTTCCTGTGTTAATTCGTCGATTACGTTAGCACTGTGTTTAGGTGCATGCTGTTTTACTTAAGATAACAATTCAGCTCTCACCATACTTCTTCGTAGGGGATAGTTTTTTCTGCAGCCAGTTATGTATGTCAGCTTTCTTTGTGTTGCTAGACGGAATTTTTTCAATTTTTCTTGTGTGATAACTTGCGTTATCCAAGACGATAACGCAACCTTCTTCAAGACTGGGCAAAATATTTTTAAACCATTGTTCAAATGTATCTGCGTTCATTTCTTCATGGTAGTCATTTGTTTTCTTGGATTTCAATAACAGTAATCCATTATCTACAAAACCGTCATCAGATCCCATATGAAGGGTGATGAGCCGCTTTCCTTTCCCCGATGGATTTCTCAAGCCAGTCGATAACCCTCTTAAAAATGCATCTCGTGGATTTGTTATGGACATGTCAGCCCACACTTTTTTTTGCCATTTTTGTCTTCTTCGGAAACATTGTCCAAAATAGCTCTTGGTCTATGACACGCCTTAGGAGCATCAAAATAATCAGGATGTTGCTTGTGCTCATGAAGTATGTTGTAAACACTGGCCACACCAATTCATAAAATTATAGTAAATAAGCAGTGGGATTGGAAGGTAAATTAAAACATGACCTATCAATCCAGCAACATTTTCCACTTTTTCTTGTTTTTCCATTGAGGATGCTGCTCTCCACACACTTTAAAAGCGTTCATAATTATTTGTTTCACCTCTACAGAAAAGTGCTTTTTTGGCGTTTTTTTGATGGTGACAACTGAATATTGTTGACGTTTTCATCATCCATTTTTAATAATTTTGCAGTAAGGAAAATTCTACAAATTAACCAACTCATTATTATTATTATTATTAACTTTTCATATAATTCTAACTTATTGACAACCGTTCGTGTATTGAATGGTGCGAGTTTTAATAAAGACTTGTAATGTACCTAATACGTATGTAACACAGTTGGAAAAACTGACGGAACTTTCAAAACAACTGACGTAAACGCATGCATAACAAGCTGGCGTTTGCCGTTTGTGTTTGTATGTGTAAATGAGACTTCTATCGAGTACCGCCCCATTTATTTCAACCAATGGATATTCAAGTTTCAAGTTGCATGAATGTCTCTGGTTTTTCATTACTATATCTGTTGGGTAAACGCAGTATAGGAATTTTTTAATCTTATACTACACAGAGAGCATCGATGACCAGCGTTCATCTTTAGTTGGACGGATAATACATGTCTAAGTAAGCTTAGAAAAGTAAGTCGTCTCATTAGACGCCATTTTCATGCCCACTGACATTTCTTGTCAAAGCCGCCGTGATTGTTATTTGACATTTCAGTTACAATTGACAAGGTGACTTTTATAGAATGTCATCATAATAGTTTGTTTTTGTGAATTGTCTTTATTTTGTAAGTTAAGAATGCCTGGGTGTGCAGCCATGAACTGCAGCAACCATTCCAGACATGGATTTAGAGTAGTTATGTTTCCCGCCGACGAAAGGAAACGGTTTATTTGGGTGCAAAATTGTGGACGGCATAACTGGCAACCAACGAAATTTTCACTTGTAATTACACGAGTGCTTCGAAATTATCGATTTGTAATACGAACGTTGATTAGCAACCACGAGTGTCATTTTTTGACGTTTTAATTTCCCGACATGCAACGGAGGGAAATTTGTCAAAAAATGACACGAGTGTTGCGTTTTAATCAACTTGAGTATTACAACAGATAATTTCAGAAGCACGAGCATGTAATTCGGTAAGATTATTTCATGATACAGTTGTTTATTTAAGCATCTACTTATTAACATAAAGATTAGTATTTGACATGAAAGTAAAAAATGGGACACATGTGACACTAGTTTTCAGCGTTGTCACGAAGATAAAAACAGTCGAAAAGGACAATAAAAAATTATCGAATTATCGCTGTAATCCAAAAAATAAAGCCTTGCGATTGGTCAAAAACGAAGTAGAATGAAATAATCGTATTAATTTTGTTTACAGTAAATTAAATATATTTTTAAAAGATATTTTCGAAAGGTAAAGGTAAGCTACAAATTATAAAAATGCAAAGTTGTTATTTTAAAGGCCCTAATAAAACCTTGATAACGGTACTTAAATAGATTATAGAATATAGTAGTTTATTATTGTTAAAAAAACTTGGGTTTACAACTTTTTTGTACGACCATGCTATTTCGGATTGTTTACCATACTTGGTTTTAGAACAGTAGGTTATATTTACTGGTTGCTAAGCAAAAACGCGTCGGTAAGTAATTACTTACCGTTCAGTTCTGTCAAAAACAGAACGGTAAGTAAATTATATGTAATTTATAAAATAAATGCATGATCTTTAGATGTCTCTTTCGCGAGAAATCATTTATTTTCTAAATAATTGGACTATTTAAAAAAATGTATGTTGTTTATTTAAATTTGCTCAGGCCTCTTCAATATCCCAATTATATTCGTTTTCAGATTCACTCATTCTCACGAGTTTGACAAATATCGTGACATTCAAAAATAATAGTAATTACAAACGTATCCATGGTAACGACAAAACCTACTTAATATTTGGTGGATATACAGGGCAAAAATAAATTATCTTAATTCTATTTTTTTCGGGTATATTTCCTTAGTTAATACCTTTGTATTCATAATGGTCGTACAAAAAATAGTATAAGCATCTCAAACAGTAAGGAGTTTACCGATCTCCTCCAATATTGGCGACTTCGCTTCGCTCAGTCGCCAAACATTGTCGTCGATCGGTAAACTGTCCTTACTGTTCTTGATACTTAATATACTATAAAAGACGCTGACAATACAAATACCGTTTTAAAGATTTGTACCCATGCCAATGACGTCAACAAACACGACAGTTGACGGCGACCGACTGTTCACACTAACCATTTCTTCCAGGAACGGATCGACACCGACCTGCAAAACATTCTCACAAACAATTATGACCAACAACTGTTGGCGACGGGACGTGTCTGTGGTGGTTGATATGAACACCTTCATATAATAGTATATTACATAACGAGAGTGGAAAGTGGCATTTTTCGTGGCATAAGAAACACACTTTCCACCGAGTTATGTACACTATTTTTCCTACGATCAGAAAAATAAAGTATTTAAAAAAAAATTATTTTAATGCTAACAAAAAACAATTTACATTTTATTTAGTAATTTTATTTTTATCATTATTTTCAGTACCAATAAAGTTTATAACTATATGATTATTGTAACAATTTGTGAAGTTAATTGGGGAAAGCGTGTGTGTAAGTGCGTTTTGAATATTGTTAGTATTATTGTTTTATCCGTAAAGGGATTATTATAACAATTAGTTAAATTTCTTGGAATTTTGAGAGTTGTGAAAAGGTGTTTATAAAAATGAGTTTTCAATATTTTAACCATTTTAAACATTTAAAACATTTAAACCAAAGAAGAATTTACAGTTAACTACTAACAAATACTTTAATATTATTAATACCGTATTTCGTTTATGTCAAACGATGGTTTATTACTGTTATGCTAAAATATATAAAATTTTACAATTTATTTAAACTATTCAATCTTTCATTACAATGACGATTTTTTAATTACTTTCCCAATATCTGAGAAATGTCAGGTTTATTTGCACACCACACCGCAAGGGGCGCTATTAAATTTTGTATTAATAATATTAAAGTATTTGCTACTAACAATGATAAATTAGACTTTATACTTATGGCGTCTTTAAACAAAAGACTATCATCCGCATATTGAACATTATACAAAGCCGTCTCTGATTATTTATTTATTTAAAATATTTTTAGAAATTAATTATGCTCTAAGTAATTATTAAAACTTTTTAACAATAAATCTATAAAATATAAATTAAAACTTATTAGCAATTTAAATTAAAATATATTGTTGGAAATGGAAAACAAGATTAAAATTATTATTTTGCAGTGAAAAGTTGTTTTGGTGTAATGACAATTGGTGCAGTGAAAATATGTCAAATATCCCTCAATATATCTAATCAATAGTTTTTCATGAAATAAATACAGCTAGAATTAATTAATTATTGTGTTAGTAGATGATGAATGTATCAAAATAGTCAAAAATATATAAGCAGGTTCTTATTACTTATATAATTTGCTATTTACTGCTTAGATTTCGACCGTGAGATTTGCGAAAGTAAATCGCACAGCCGAAAGTAAAATACACTAGTGTGTTTTACTTTCGTGTGTTATGTTCGGTTTTCTAGGCAACTTGATTGTGCGATATGAGACTACCGTCTAGCCCCCGAGTTATCACTAATCTAATCCTGAACTTAACGCATGCGATTTGTGCAGCATCTTTTCAATTTGATAGGATATGTGCAAATTAATATTAAATATATTATTAATTACAGTTCTGATTAGAAGTAGATAAATACATAATTAACTTTTTTTAGTTAATGATTGCATATAGATTGTATAAGTTAAAAAAACACAAACGTCGAATCAATCGAATTGAAAAGACGCTGCACAAAACGCATGCGTTAAGTTCAGGATTACATTAGTGATAACTCGGGGGCTAAACGCTAGTCTATTGATTTCGATTTTCGAATTGCATCTTGAAAATGTTTGTATAAAATGTAACTACCAGTCGCTAGTCGTCGCTTAAGAATCGTATGTCAAGTCGCTGTAATCGATGTCGCTTATTTAAATCGCGCTTGTGCGACAACAAACACGTGATTAACGTCACTTTATATTTGACATAACCTCAATCTTTATAATAATTTCTTTTAAAGATAGCAAGTGCACGTGTGTATATAGTTTATAATCAAAATGGGTAAATTTCGAAGCAAGTTGAAAGGTGGCAGTAAGGGAAAACGCTGGCCCAAAGGACACAGTTCTAGTTCTAACCCTGAAACGAGAAAACACCGAGATTTGGCTAAATCTCGGTTTTTCAACGAATATTTAGGTAGTAAATTGTGTCAATTGGTATTTATTTTCCTAAAAAATGTTGTTGTTATTATTTCAAGGACCTAGTAATTTAACATCTGATGCTTTAAAAAAACACGATGCAACACAAGCACTTGCACCTACAAAAGAGAAATCAAATCCATCAATGCAGATGGAAGAAGAAAGCGAAATGGAGTCATCAGTTGGTTCTTCATATGTCACAACGGATTCTTTTGCTTCAGAATGGTCACATTGCAGTAATATGTCATTTAATAGATTTTTACATGTATTCCGATCAGATTCTGCCTTACATAAGGAAATGTTGGCCATTCTAGCTGCAATTGCAGAAGTTATTAAACATAACGGAGGTACTGAGACACCTACTGAATATTATTGTGCATTGGTAGTATAATATTTAGAATTTAAGATGTATTATTAAGAGTAATCGAGCGTGATTTGTAGCTAACCACATTAGAGCAAGTAATGTCTGCTGAAGAGAAAAATGAAGACCAAGCTACAGCAGTGTTATCTCTTTTAAATATGGGTATTAAAACAGTTCCAGAAGGAGTTTTACGATCAAGTTTCGATGATGTATCCAAGAAAATGTTGTTTATCTTAAATATATACTTAGATTCTCAAAATAATGTTATAGTAAAATCAGTCTTTGGTATATTAACTGCTCTTTTAAGGGCTCAGGAAGCTGCAGTTTGGGCTCTTTCTTCTACTAGTCAAGTTTTTGGAGCATTATTGAATCCATTTTGTATTCATTCTAAACCTAAGGTAAGAAGAAAATCAATTTAAAGGAGGATACAGCAAAATGTAAAATGTAAAGAATGACGTGAAATTTAAACCTCGAGTTCTTTGATACTTATTCTATTTAGTGGTTTTTTTTTATAATTTTTGTGTGTACTATTACCGAGAAAAATGGAAAATAATATCCAGAATTAAACATGGGCTCTTATGGAGACCAACCTCTATCAGTTTTCACTAAAAATTCTGATGAAGAAATGTAGAGAATCTAATAAAAAACTAAAAAGACACTTTCATATTTCGAAGAAGAATGCTCTCCGATATTTTTAAAATCATGTGTTTAGTTAATGCACAATAATAATTTGAAGTATACAAAACAAGAATTTTTCACGACATATGTGGAAAGACAGAAGAGATGTGGCAACACCACTTTTTATATACCGGGTGGGGCATTAGTGTGGGGAAGTCCGATAGCTCCTAAAAGGTAACAGTTAAAAAAATTGTTCTAATACGAATGTAAACAGTAGATAGAGGCGCATCTAGAGAAACTATTTTCAAATATACAGGGTGTTGCAGAAAGTGTGGCACGCTTAAGCTAACTTTTTTAAAATAGAATGTCTCAAATATTTTTGCATATTTAACACCTCTCTTGGCAGGTTTATTCATATCTAAAATTCTAGCGCCATCTAATGACCGGTTTAGAAGTTATAAATTTTTTTTCAAAAAAATTGAGTTTTACATTATCCCAGTTAACAGTTTACCGCTTTCACGGCCGCAACTGTAAAAACCAATTTAAGTAGGGATTTTGTTGCAGGGGCTTGTAGGGTGCTCTTTAAAAGAAAATGGACCCACCATGTACAGGGTGTTCAAAATTAATTTTTAGGTATAGAAAACTTCAAAGCTAAAATTCACAAATTTTTCAAATGGAACACCCTGTATATTTTGTACCTTTGTGATGCAGAATTAAATAACGAACATTTTTTGTAGGTATGTTCCTATAGCTATCTGTAACCACTTTTGATTTATTGAGAAAAAACTGCAAGAAGTACAAAATTAAAAACAATTATTTATTTAGTTGTCAAGTGTATTGATTGTTTTTGTTCAACAAAACATTAAAGCATCTAGCAATTGTTGTGCACGTATGCAAAACGTACATTTCTCGCAGTTATCGACCATTAGTGTTGAGTTCTAGTAGGTGTTTTAGTTTTTCAAAATGAATTTTAGTAATGAAGAACTTGTAGACATTACTTTTGTATTGGGCGAGTCGGAAAGAAATTGTTTGCTTGCCCGCAGAATTTACCACCAACGGTATCCTGAACGGATGCTCCCTAAAGTTCACAGATTTCAAAACCTGCTCAATAGAGTTATGAGGACCGGCAATGTACAGTATGAAAAAGTGAACGAATTAACAATGTTGTGAACGAAGAAAATGAGTTATCTGTTGCGCTGGCAATGATTGAGAATCCCCATGTTAGTCTGAGAGAAGTGAGTTCATTTGTAGGAATAAGTAGACGTTCTGTTGGTCGAATCTTAAAGAAAAATAAGTTTCATGCATATCACATTCAAATGCACCAGGAATTAACTGATGACGACTTTCTAAAACGTTTACAGTTTTGTAATTGGGCCATAGGTAAAATGCAAGACGATGCTACATTCTTCAACAATGTTTTGTTCACTGATGAGGCAACGTTTCATAAAAATGGATTTGTTAACAGACACAATTTCCGTTATTCTGCTACAGAAAATCCCCACTTTTTCAGACAACTTGATAACCAGATTGTCCATAAACGTTTGGGTGGGAATTATTGGAAAACATGAAATAGGGCCACATTTTTTTGATGGTACATTAACTGGAACTATTTATCTTCATTTTTTGGATAACTATCTGCCACAATTATTGACGAACCTTCCTCAAAGGATCCGAGATGAAATGTGGCTTCAGCAAGACGGTGCTCCACCGCATTATTTACATGCAGTAAGAGACCACCTAAATAATATCTACCCACATCAATGGATTGGAAGGAATGGACCCACTATATGGCCTGCGAGATCTCCTGATCTTTCAAAAATGGATTTCTTTTTATGGAGATATGTGAAAGAAATTGTTTATACAGAGACACCAACCACAATCCAAAATATGAAGGATAGAATAATACATGCTTTTAGAAGTATCACGCCGACAATGTTAAGAAACATACAAAGATCGTTCCAAAGGCGCATCGAAATGTGTGTCCATGCAAATGGGCAACATATGGAGCATTTGTTATAGTTTTTTTCTTTTGTTTTATTAGAAAAACCTTGATTTTTAAATAAATAATTTTTTAATTGTGTACTTCTTGCAGTTTTTTCTCAATAAATCAAAAGTGGTTACAGATAGTTATAGGGGCATACATACAAAAAATGTTCGTTATTTAATTCTGCATCACAAAAGTACAAAATATGCAGGGTGTTCCATTTGAAAAAGTTGTGAATTTTAGCTTTGAAGTTCTCTAAATTTAAAAATTAATTTTGAACACCCTGTACATGGTGGGTCTATTTTCTTTTAAAGAAGAGCACCCTACAAGCCCCTGCAACAAAATCCCTACTTAAATTCGTCTTCACAGTTGCGGCCGTGAAAGTGGTAAACTGTTAAGTGGGATAATGTTTGAAAAAAAATTTATAACTTCTAAACCGGTCATTAGATGGCGCTGAAATTTTAGATATGAATAAACCTGCCAAGAGAGGTGTTAAATATGCAAAAATATTTGGGGCATTCTATTTAAAAAAAAAATTACCTTAAGCGTGCCACACTTTTGTGCAACACCCTGTATATTTGAAAATAATTTCTCTAGATGCGCCTCTATCCACTGTTTACATCCGTATTAGAATCTCGCTGTTACCGTTTAGGAGCTATCGGACTTCCCCACACTATTGCCCCACCCGGTATATTTCTTGAATCTGCTTAGCAGATTGTAATCTTTAGCCTATACAAAACTTAAAAAAATAGAATATTCCCATCTATAATTGCATGCCAGATTACAAACATTCCAATTGTTTCCACTTATATTTTGGAATTGACATTTGGAGGTTAGGATGTCAACTCAAACTCCCAAAGCTGAACCAAACATTGCTACCAACAAAATCGACTGATTTCTTTGCGGTGTTGTCACGAATCTTAACCTATTTACATTTATATTTACACTTTTAACAGTTAAACAAATGAACTCCAATCGACTTAATTTATTTTAATATATACAAATAATTAATAAATGCATTATAGGCATTCGTAATAAAATTATTTTGTTCAGTTTTAAGAATGTTAATTTATTTTTTCATTGATTGATATTTCTTGTTACAGCCTATGTAAAAGCGTAGGAGATATTCTGTTGCTTTTCACCCCACAAAGATCTGCTGTATCCTCCTGTTGTATTTCTTTTATTTATTTATAATAATACCCAGCTATTTAAATGTACACATAACACAACGTAATCATTATTTTATTTATTTGACAATCTCCTTACATTACTGCCAACTTACAAGTATAACATCTCTCCCCTTACAAATTTATTAAATGTTCATAAATAACAGTGAAATAAAAAACTTATTTTATTTAAACATTTCACAAAAACTAACTTATAAGTTTACCTAACTGTTACAAGTCTAAACGCACTACAGGCTTTCGTTTTTTTTGACTTCTACGGAGTCCTACAAGCTCAGCATTACTACTAGTAGTAGGTTTACTTGTAACACAATCATCTGTTATATCATTTAAAATATCTACATTTTGATCTTCCCTAACACCCTTATCATCATTATTCTCTAAATCCTTATTTTCATTACTACCTAGACAAAGTTGTGGGTTTGAAGGATCACTCTTGGGATCTTGATTTAGACTTAATTCGTCTGGTTCCGAAGTTTCTAGGCAAATCTCCTCTTTTTCAATTTCGTTTCCCGCTTTTCTTAATTGATTTACGTGCCGACGCCAAGCAATACCACTATCTAATAATACTACGTAATGGAGAGAGCCCAGTTTTTCCTGGATTCTGCCTAATTTCCATTTACAGTTTTTATCTAAGTAATTGCGCGCCGCAACCCTATCCCCTACCTCAAAAGATCGACCTGATATATTATTTGAAGGGACCATTAAAGAAAATGTGGAGCGAACTGAATAATTAAATATTAAATCTGATGGAGATTGTTTCGTTACAGGGTGTGATGTAATTCTATATTGAACTAATATTTTATCTAAATTTTCTTGAAGCGTATTTTGAGTGGCTTTTAATGCTTTTAATTTTTGTTTAATTGTTTGCACATATCGTTCGGCCTGACCATTGGTTGCAGGGTGGTATGGGGCTGAACGTTTATGCACAATTGCCAATTGTTTTAGAAAATTTGCAAATTTTGGGTTTACAAACTGAACGCCATTGTCAGTGCAAATACATGTAGGTAACCCAAAACATGCAAATACTTTTCGCAACACCTCAATGGTATTATCAGTGTTAATTTTTCTCAAAATATGCACCTCTGGCCATTTGGAGTATGCATCTACAATAATCATAAAATAAACGCCCAAATAAGGACCTGCAAAATCTAAATGCAATCGTTCAAAAGGAGCAGATGGATATGTCCAATGGTGTTTGATGGGTGGTGGATTATTTTTATTTTTAATACACTGCAAACAATTTTCCACTACTTTTTTAACATCTGTATCTATACCAGGCCACCAGCAAAAACTTCGAGCCAAACACAACATTCTGGTTATACCAAAATGAGAACTATGCAAATCTACAAGAACTCGATTTCTTAATTTTGAAGGTATAAATACTCTGGATCCCCTCAAAATGCATCCATTTTGTAGGGTAAACTCTGATTGATCAATTCCGAACCGATCTTTATGTGGAATAATCTTGCCATTTTTTAATCCCTCTAGTAAAAGTTTTAAGCTTTCCTCCTTAACTGTTTCTTTAGCCAGTTCATCCACTGTTAATGGTAAACTTTGAATTTGAGAAATTTCGAATACATCAGATTCCTCCAAAAGGATATCTTCCTGCCTTTTTATTGGAAGCCTTGAAAAAGCATCCGCATTTAAATTAGCTTTTGAATTTTTATATTTTATTTCATACTGAAAACCTTGCAGAAACACTGCATAATGCTGCATCCTAGCAGCGGACATCACAGGAAGACTCTTTTTTGGAGAAAAGATTTGTATCAGAGGAGCATGGTCAGTATAAAGAAGAAATCTTCTGCCAAACAGATATTGATAAAAAATTTTAATTCCAAAAATGATGGAATATGCTTCTTTGTCTATTTGTGACCAATTTCTCTGAGTATTATTTAAACTTTGAGAAGCAAAATGAATCGGTTTCTCTGTCCCATTTGGCATTATATGAGAAAGAACGGCCCCAACTCCTACGGGAGACGCATCTGTTGCTAAAACTAAAGGCAACTCATTTGAAAAATGAACTAAAAAATCTTTAGACCTCATTAATTCTTTTATTGTTTTAAAAGCATTTTCGCAATCACATGACCAATGCCATTTTACTCCTTTCCTCAATAACCTATTTAAAGGTTCAAGCAAACAGCTAAGATTTTTAAAAAACCTTCCATAGTAATTTACTAAGCCCAAGAAAGATTGTAATTCTGAAACATTAGTAGGTCTTAAAGCATTTAATACTATTTCAACCTTCGAGTTCGTTTTATGAATACCCTCTTTATTTATACGATAGCCACAATATTCAATTTCATCTTGAAGGAATTCAGATTTTTCTATGTTTATTTTTACATTGTATTCCGACAATCTTTCACAGATTTTTCTTAATCTTTTCAAATGAGTAGCAGTATCCGGTGCAGTAATACGAATATCATCAATGAATACGGCTACCCCTGGAATGTCATGCAAAATACTTTCTATTTTTCTCTGAAAGATTGCCGGAGCACAGCTGAGGCCATACATGAGACGTGTACACCGGTATAAGCCTCTATGAGTATTAAGAGTCAAAACATGCTGATCTTCATCCCTCACTTTAATTTGTAAATATGCACATTTAAGGTCTATTTTAGAAAACTTTTCACCCCCAGCTAAACCCTGAAGTAGTTCATCCATTGTAGGTAATGGATGTTCGTCTACCTGTAGTTGCTGGTTTAAGGTAACCTTGAAATCAGCACACAATCTAATTTGGTTTTAATACCGGAACAATTGGTGTAGCATACTCGCTGTGATTTACTTTAATTAAAACCCCCTGTTCCACTAACTGATTTATTTCTTTTTCTACCATATTTTTAATGGCGAATGGAATGGGCCTTGCCCTATAAAATATAGGATGAGAACCTGGCTTAAGTTTAATTGCCACAGGATCTCCTTTAATTTCACTTACAGTCTCTTCACAAAGAGCAGAAAATTCTTTAAGTAATTTGTTTACCTCTGCCTTATCAGTTGGAATTGCTTGGGTAGCATTAACATCTAGAAATTTGTTTACAAATTTAAACGAGAAACCTTGGATCCATTCTCTTCCAAAAAGAGCATTATTGTTGCCTTCCACAACGTACAAATATAAACTTTTAGTTTCATTCCCTAGAGTGACCTCCACTCCGAATTTACCTAAAACATTTAACACAGTATTAGAATACGACTTGAGCATAAGACAAGTAGGCAATAATTTAACATTTTTAAAGTTTTTATTAAATCCTTGATTATTTATTATGGAAACAGCAGATCCACTGTCAAATTCCATTTTTAAATTTACATTATTAACTTTTGTATTTAACCACATTTTATCATTTTTTGATGTTATGTTATATATGTATGCTACTGTATCAATTTCATTGGTTGTAATTGATTTTTGTTTTCGACATACCTTTTGGATATGCCCTATTTTTTTACAGTAATTGCACGTACTTTTCTTATGTCTACAAACATTAGCTAGATGAGGACCCCCACATCGAAAACTTACATTTTGTACGGGGTCTTTGTTTAACTTATTAAGTTTGTTCTTGACAGTACTATTTTTCTTTGTTTTATTAAAATTAGTATAAACAGTATTAATCGACTTATCTGTAATTTTCTGTGCATCATGCTGGGAAGATTCCAGGCTTAAAGCTATTTCAATGGCTTTATCGAGGGTTAGATCCTTTGTTTCCAGAAGACGATCCCTAGTCCTTTTGTCCTTGATTCCGCAAGTTAACTGGTTTCTTAATGCTGTCGCCAGGAAATTTCCAAAGTTGCAGGAAGCTGCCATCTTCCGTAGATCCGTGATGTAATCCCTGACTGATTCCCCTTCGTTTTGTGTTCGATGGTGAAATTTATAGTACTCTGAGATCTCCAAAGGCTTAGGGTCAAAGTGATTTTGTAGTAATTGTACTATCTTCTCGTAGGATTGTTCCTCTGGACTGGCCGGTGATAACAAATCGCATACTACATCATAAGTTTCCGCTCCGATATAATGCAACAGATAATTTACTCTTTGTGCTACAATATTATATATTTTTAAAGCACCCTCGAAGCGCTGTAGCCATCTTTTAAACTTTGCTTTTCCATCGAACATTTCAATAAACTGCGGCGGAACTACTGGCCTAACTTGTTCTTCTGCCATAACCTCACTCTTTTTTTGCGTTGCCGTTAGAATTATCGTTTTATTTTAAGTAATCAAATTCGGAATTTTTATTTTAAATGTTTAAAAACATTAATTTAATCCCGTTCTCGTCGCCACTGTTGTATTTCTTTTATTTATTTATAATAATACCCAGCTATTTAAATGTACACATAACACAACGTAATCATTATTTTATTTATTTGACAATCTCCTTACATTACTGCCAACTTACAAGTATAACACCTCCTTAAAATAAAATACCGACACATTTGTGTCAGATAAATAAATAAGTGGGTTCTTATTGATAATAAAAGTTAAAAATTATTAATTGATGTTATTATGCCCACTTTATGAAATTAATCTAGTTTATTGTTACTTTGTGAAACTCCATGTTCTTGAAATGAACATTCCAAGAACCATTAGTAAAAGATTTCATGGTTATTATTTTATGCGTTTTTAGTAGGTATTATGAACTTTAATTCATATTAATAATCTTCACTCACACGTAACATTTTACATTAGAAAGAAAACAAAATAAAAATACAAAATTTTTAGATCTATGACAATTAATACAGACTGTTTCGAAAAGAATCATCCGATTAAAAAAATCATAAGTATTTAGCTTTTAATCCATTTTGATCAAACAATGTTCAGGTGTTAGAAAGAGGGAATCCTCGAGTTCCATGTGATTGCCGATAGGTATCACCAGCGTGCTTTGTTCATTTGTCACTTTAATGTTTGTCAGGATGGCTACTGGACAACAGAAATCATTTTGTGTTCTACGCTTCGCAAAGTGTGAGTCTGTAACAACTGTTCAGCGTGATCGTTGCAGTATGGTGTTGAACCTCCTGCACAGAGCATAAGGCGATGAAATAAACAACTCCAAGACACGGGTTGTTTGTGTAAAGGGAAATCCAGTGGTCATCCCCATGTGTCAGACGAAGATATGGAGTGCACATGGCTGAGTTTCACTCATAGCTCCCAAAAATTTACTCGTCATGCCAATAGAGAACTAAACATTTTCGCAACGTATGAATCCGTAACAGGACTCAATTAATGCAAGTTCTTGCTTCATGCAGGTGACAAACAACGACATCTGGAATTTTGCGAATTCATCCTCGACAAGGTGGCATAAAATGATAATTTTGTATATGGGGTTGAATATAGAATATGGGATACATGAAGCCACATCAAATTGTACAGCATGAGAGAGACTCTTCCAAACTGAATGTTTTTTGTGCAATTTCTTATGAAAAGGTGTACAGTCCTTTTTCTTCTCAGAGAACACTGTTACGGGAATCACACCTCCATATGCTTTAAAACTGGCATTTCCTACAGTTAGAGACCGATTCGGAAGATTTCATTTTGCAACAGGATGGTGCACCACCACACTAGAGCCTGTAAATTTGAGAATTTATGAATAATCAGGTTCCACAACGATGGATGAGCCGTATGGGACCTAACGATTCAGCTTCACATCACTGGCCTCTGAGGTCGCCGGATCTCACTGTGTGCGATTTTCTTTTGTGCTAAGTTTGTTTTAACAGCAGCAGTAGATCCAGCAATGCTCGCAAAACTTTGCGACGAATTTGAATACCATATGCACATTAGCCGTGTATCCCAAGGGTGGCATATTGAGCACCTATGATTTGGTATGTAAAAAAACTTCAAGATTAGCCAATTTAATAATAATAATAAAAAAAAAGATTAGCCCTGTAATATAAAATTAATCTTAAGTGTCGATGTTCATTATTTTTCATAATATAAACATTGTAAATCAGATGATTCTTTTTTAAACAGCCCTAAGTTTAAATTTTTTATATACAGAAAACCTACACATACAAACATAGCTATTTCAAATAAATCCTATCACCATAGAAGATACTCTTGCTTCTTTTTTTTTTATTGATGTCTATTAATTTTACAATCTGTCTCATGTAAGGCAAGACAATATATAACAATAGTGACCATGATTTGAACATGATTGAATATGATTTCAGTTCTCTTTTCTATTTTGTAAATTAATTCGACATATCAAACCTTATCAAAGGCTTGGAACACATGAAGGAATGCCATAGAGCAGGCGTTAATTGTTTTTACAGGATTCACTGTTCATTTGTTATCACTCACAAGAATTCTGCTGAATGGAACACACAATGTAGATTTTTACTAATGTGAGTCCGTCTTAAGAATTAAACATACAGGTTGTTTCATGTAAAAAGAAAATCGCTCTTTTACCAGCATGCTTTTATGAAATAGAAAGAAAACCAACATGTTCCAGCATTTTTATAAAGAATGATCAGTGTTGGGTAGTAACTCAGTAGAAGTAACTCATTAGTAGTAGCTAATTACTTTGTAAGTAACTTGTGAGTAACTTAATTAATTACTTTCAAATTTTCAGTAACTGTAACGATAACTCGTTACTTTATGTCACTAACGTACTAATTTTTTCCTTTATTTTCCTTTAAATAATTCCTAAATTCTTAGTTTTGTAGTAAAATTAGATTCACGCTTTACAAGAAAGTAATAATCTGCTAAAGTGTATATAGATCTTTCAGATAAATGAGGTTTTTAAAATGACAAACATACAGCTGCCGTAAGAATTTACAGCTACACACTTCTTTAAGGATTTTCTGAGAAAATGATTCAATTAAGATTTCGTTGCAGATAAAAGCATTAGGTATTTGTTTGGACTGTTAAATGATAAAAAGGATAAATAATATGAATGAAAGAAAGATAGCAATATTTATGACAAAGTTTCTTTTAGAGCTTTTATTCTTGGAGGTTTTCGACATGTTTAGGTAGGCTAAAGAGCCTTATTATTGCCGCTTATTATTTACCGAAGGTGAGAATGTAACAATGATTATTTTTTGAATACCAATTCATTTGAGTCATTCAATTCATTTTTATTTTTTGTTAGAATTTGTAAATTGGAAGAAATGTTTACTGAAAAAGTAACTTTATTTGTACAAGTTACTCTATGATAACTACTCAGTTACTTTTAGTTCTCTGAAAGTTGGTAACGTATTCAGTTACTTTTCTGTAAAGTAACGAATAACTTAGTTCCTTTTTTTAGTAACTTACCCAACACTGAGAATGATTCACTAATAAGTTACCGAATTTATTCTATTACAAGTTTCCACTTTGTATGGTTACCAGATATGTCCATGTATACAGGGTGTCTCAAAAATAACGAACAATAAGGCAGAAGGTTAAAGAACGTCTGAGGTAGAATCTAAAACTGAAGAAAACAAACTATACCTTGAAAAAAACTTTTTTTGAAATATGTAAAAAATTCTTTGCTATAGTTTTTGCTAATATGGTCCTGTTATATTTTGCATCAATTTGTTAATAAATAATAAAGTGGGTATTCCACACTATGTTTTGTCATGTGGGAAGATGCTCAGTTTCCCTAGTAGAGAAGTAGAAAATATTTAATAAATTCGCTATTCCACATGAATTGTTTTAGCTGCATTTTCTTTCCCATTTTCCCCTAGCTCTAATTATTTTTTAAATATTTTGTTGAGTATTTGCTTTAGTGAGTAATAACATGGTCGATCATTTAATGTTTCTATTTTTATAATGACTAATCTTGACTTTCTATAAGCACAGAGAAAGCCTTTATACATTTACAATAACTAACAGTTATAAAGTTTGTAGAGTAATAACGTGAATCAGACATCTTAATTATTATTTATTTAATAACTTGATTAAAAAGTATTTAATCTGTAAATGTATTTACAGATTGTTGTGCAGAACGTGCAGCACCAGACTCAAAACTTGAATCTTAAAGTACTTGAAAAGTAAATATTTTAGAAAAAAAAGTTATAGGAATAATTTTCTCTACAGATCAACTATCTCGTATTCACATATTGTTCTTTTATATTTGGGACACCCTGTATACTATACATAAGGTTAATAATGTGTTTTTTTAAATGTTTCTTTATAATAAGTTTGATAATGATACATGCTGTATTGAAACATATGCCAAGCAAATAAATAACTATGAGACCCTTTACTAATTTTTTTTAAATTTTCATTGTGTAATGAATTAATCTTATGATTTTATTTTTAGTGGCGTAAAGCAGCTCAACATGCAGCAGCAGCAATAGTTCAAGCAAATTGCTTTTTAAAAGATAATACTCCTAATCCTGCAGCTGATAAAGTAGCAGAATTTTGTAGAGATATTTTAGATAGCTGTACAGGGCCAAATGCTTCGAGTAATATTAAATCTGGACAAACTACTATTTTACATGTCTTGGGATTAATGAAAGAGACTATTAGCTATTATTCAAAATCACATATGAAAGTAAGTTTTTGTATTTCTATTCATTAGTAATAGTTATTATGATTGAGTATAATTATTATAAGATAAGTGCGTAATGTATTGTAATAATGCAAAAGATCTCTATATGAAGATTTTGTTTGATTGAAAAAAGCTCCATATTGCAGTATTTTTATTTATTAAGGCAGTGTCAACTTTTGCTATGGTTTGCAGGTTTACACAACCAGTCGGCTATAATGGACCATATGGCACGACGTCCCCCACTCCGCTTGAGTCCATTCCATAAACTGCTTGCAAGTCGCAAATTGATTGCAAAGTACTATGTCCATGAATATCGTTTTTTGATTAGTTCTCATAAGCAACAATTTCAATTTAGTACCTTGTTTTATATTAAGTACTTGGTACTTCTGAGAAATAGAACGGACGCTCTTGTGAGAGTAACTGTAAACTAAAACTTTATTAGAATATTATGAACATGAATACTTAATGAACTTCACTGTTTAGAGTTTTGAAAATGTCAGATATGAGCCCTTTTTTGCTTGGAAACGATTATTTGAGCCATCTGGATATGAAATCTACAAAAAAGAGGAAATAGCCAAGAATCTTCACTGATACTTCTTTTATTTACTGTAAACATATGGTGTGGTTTTTCTTAAATAACAGAATCTTGGCTTAATATTTCTTTAAAGGCAACTTGACAGAGTGATGTTAAGTATTATATATAATGATCACTCTGTATATATGGGTGTGAATGGATATTACTGTACATTAGGGTGGTCGTTATTTTGAAAAAGTTTTAAAGTTTTTTAAGTTTTTTTCCCCCTAGATCCCTTTAAAATGTCAAAAAAACGAGCTATGCAAAGTTTCAGCCCAAATCGGTGAAATTTTGCACAGCTCATTTTCTTGACATTTTAAAAAGATCTAGGGGGTGGGGGGACCTAAAAACTTTAACTTTTTCAAAATAACGGCCACCCTACTGTACATCTTTAAAATTGTATATTATTACTTTATTACATAGCGCATTTATAAGGCAGCTGATTGCTGCACGAGTTGTTTGGAAAACAATGAGAAAAGACTGCAACAGCATGCATCATAAAGCGAGTACAATTTACTATTTTTTTCTGCTTAGCTCTTCTACATTTTTTGATATTTTTGTAAGTTACTACTGTTTTCAATCAAACAAACCGTATCCTCTACCTCATCAAATGATCCCTAATCAAATGATCAAATCATCCACCCTCATCAAATGAAATATTAATCTTTTATACATGAAATTAAATGTTTGACATTATTAAAATATTTATGTCACTTTTAGCAACAACTCTGTAATGCAAGAGTGTTAAGGGAAAAAAGAACATGTTGAACATTTTTTGATAATTTTTTTTAATTTCAGAAATGTTGCGAAGTAATATTAGGTTTAATGACACTAAACTATCCTTTGGTAACATCATGCGGGCTGCAAGTACTGTATGGTTTATTTTCGCATAAAAATGTTGTGGTCCCTTCAAAATTGAATGCACAACTTATATCAGCTCTTTACGAATATCAACCAGCAACAACAGATGGACAATCAACGCTTGCATGGTTGACAGTAATGCAACAGGCACATATACATTTGGCAGAGTAAGTTAATAACTTTATCCTTCTTTTAATATAAAGTGCTAACATATTGCGATGATTTATCACAGTGCTGAATTACCATTAGTATGTTCTGCATTGCCTAAAGTGTTTTCTACACTTATCCAATTATGGTTATCAGAAAAAGCTGAAGTAACAACTGGTGTGACACATGCATTAGAAAGGTTGCTGCGAGATGCTGTTGCTCCTGCTTGTGAAACATCTGAATCTGTGGAACAGTACAAATCAAAGTTGGCAAAGTGCTTCAGTTGTATTGAGTTAGGTTTGGGATATCAATATAATACTGTTTGGCAACAAGTACTGCACATTATTGGCATAATGTTTGAGGTAGGTAGTTACAATAATACAAATAAAGATTACAATTCTGCATGTGTGTTAATATGGTAATATTCTTTTTAAATTATACTAAAGGTGCTATTTTATTTAATTGTCTATTATCAAGAGAAAATATTTACACTAACACTAATTACAAACAACTATAAACTATTAACAAACTTAGACTAATTTAATTAAACAAATATTTATTTCAAACAAGATTTATTTTACACTGATATTATTCTGCTATACTACCCATGAGGGTATTGTTTTGGGACGTTTTATGGTTTTCATAAAACCTCATATTATAGTTGCATATTCATAAAATACTAGTGTCTTATACGAGGGTTGCGCTGAAAATTGTTAGTTATAAAAAGACCGTTGCATTTTTTAACAAAAAATCTTTATTGTTTTTCAAAATAATCTCCATTCAGACTAATACACTTGTGCAATTTTTGAAACCACTTTTTAAAACATTCGGAAAATTCATTTTCTGAAAGGTCTTCAAAAATTCTTTGAAATTCTGTAACTGCTGCATCTGCGCTGGTAAATCTTTTACCTCGCATCATTTTTTTAACAGTTAGAATCAAAAAAAAGTCGCACGGCGCCAAATCTGAGCTATACGGAGGATGAGTTACCAATTGAACTCCCGTATCTTTAAAAAAATCCAATGTTCTGGCAGCAGTGTGGGAGGATGCGTTGTCATGATGGACTAAGATGTTACGCAAACCGGTCCTTTGGCGACCTGTCTGTAATTTTGCAAACATCTGTGGTAAAGCCACTTCGCAGTACCATTCAGAATTAACAGTTCTGTGATCTTCAAGTGGAATAACAGCAACAGGACCACTTCGGCGGAAAAAACAGCAATCATTTTCTTATCGACGCTTCTGCCACGAATTACTTTTGTGGGCAAGTCTTCATCTTCGAATACCCAAACACTAGACTGCCGTTTAGTTTCAGGCTCGTAACTGTATACCCAAGATTTGTCACCAGTTACAATGTATGCCACTTACTTGGAAGCTCCTCCGTCAAATTTTTGCAACATAAATTTACACCAGTCTACTCGAGCCTGTTTTTGACTTTCTGAGAGCAAATGCGGTATCCAACGGCTTGCTAGCTTTCTTACCCCAAGATATTTATGCAAAATGGTATTCACTGCCGAGGATCCAATCTTCACTTCCTCCTGAATCTCCCTATAAGTAATATTTCGATTGGACTTAATCAAGCTTGCCACACGATCAACATTTTCTGAACAGGCAGCTTCCGCAGGTCTTCCAGGTCTTGCTTCGTCTTCTAGCAGCTCTCGCCTTCGTCGAAATTCGCGGAACCAATGACTAACAGCGGATAATGAAGAGGCAGCATCGCCAAAAGCTGCTATCACATTTTCATGGTTTTGCTGGTATCCTAACTGTCTTTTATAGTCCTAGAAAATCATAGCTCTAAAGGCAGTTCGCGGAATGCTCATCTTAACTGAATTAAAAATGCACAACTACTTACTTACTACTTACTGGGTAACGAATGTCAACTAATGCGACATTCAATTGTTGCAATTGTTTGTAGCCAATTGAGCTTCTATGGCCTGCTACTAACTATTAACAGAGCATCTCTCGTAAGTCATAAGACACTAAAGTAGTTATAGTCACAGAACGAATTTATTTAACAATAAAAAATAAATAGCAACGTTTCCATGACCTCACAATATCGACTATTCCGGTCTAGGAGATTTTGGCGCGGTCGTTTAGACGTGGCCTTCAAATTCCTCCGCGGAAAATTAGGGTAAAACTTTCGGAGATGTTAAAAAAACATTTTTTGGACCATTAGTCTAATTTTTTATTTTTATGTATGCACATACGCCTTCTTAATTCCAGCATTTCACTTGAATTTGTTAAATTGCGTTGATCTAGTGCTTTCTGTCTTTAAGCACTCTGTCGTGCTTACAAAGAACTCCATATGTGCAAAAAACTACAATCTAGAAATATACTATGTGAAATCATTAATGCGTGTTATTAAAAAATATGGTATATTTCTAAGCTGCTGTAGTTTTAAATACTGTGTTCTTGCTAAGCAGGGCAGCACTGGGCTATAAGCACTAAACAGTATCCATTTATAAGTGTTACCTACCAAGACAAAATCTTTGTGAAGAGGACAACCTATATTTATCAGAGGTACGATATTTAATGTTAATATGAATTTTCCTGTCATATAATGGTAGTAACCTGATTCTTAATTTATTAATTTTATATATGTTTTTATTTTTGAAAGTTATTAACAATTACATTTTTGCACAACGATTTAAGAAAAATTCATTTTTTAAGCTACTACAACATTAAAATCAAAACTCTTCGGCAAATCTTTGCATGAGGGAATAAAGATTAAGAAGAAGTAAATACTTATTTTTTTAAAATATAATAAAAATCAAAAGATTAGGTAAAGTTTCACAAGTTTTTAATAAATTCTTAACCTTACAATTGTTTCGACATTCAATGTCATTATCAAAGGTAGATAAGATTGATAAACAAGCACGTTAATAAGGATAAATACAGAAAATAGGTAACTAGATACAAAATATACACAAAAACTAAACATCTAACACTTTTAATAAAGGAGAATTACTGAGTTTAGTTTGCTTGTTCATTAATGGTACTGTGCGTTTATGTTTGTGTATTTCAAAAGCTTCTAAAATGTCTAATTTTTGTTTATTGTTGTAAAAATGTAAAAATTTCATATTATTTTGAGGTGTCATTAGCAGTGGCGGCTGCTGTATACGTCAAGCCCAACACATGATGATATACTGCTTTAATGTGTGCGTACGACCGTGATGGCGATATACCAGTTTGTCATATGGCCCGTGTTTACATATGCAGCAGCCGCCACAATTGAAACGAACGTTTTTAGCCAGACTAAATAAACAATATTAAACAATAAAAATTATACTTACGTTAAAAGATGCTCAAGATTACCACGGCTTGAGATTTATAGAACATACGGTATACTGTGTGATAGGTATTTAAAACTCGAAAAGTGCAATCCAAATTCAAATATTAATTAAAATATAACAATCTCTCACGCTAAATAATGTATATCGATATTTATAAAAACGGTCCTCAATTGGAAAAATGAATAAGGTAAAAATATTGCTATGTTAAAAATTCGCAACATTTGGTGATTATTATCGGTTATATTTTTCTAGTCCACGTGGACTTTTAACACCTTTTATACAGTACAACAAATCAAATATTAGATTTAGGTATAAATTACCCCTTCTACTGTTAACACGTTATTGAAATGTATCTGTCCTTGTTACACTTATTTATATAGATGGAATGATTTTGACTACTAAACAGTGGTACGCCCATATCATATACGGATTCTTGCAAAGCGGTAAAACAGCCTTAAATTAAATGATATTTAATCAACTTATGAACCCCAAAAAACCGAGAAAAAAGTAGTCTTATGTTATGTTATGCTAGTCATATAAAATATTTGAATTGGTACAAGTAAATAATAAATTAAAATATATAAAAGAAAGGCAACCAAACCACAATAGTATATCATTTAATTTGCGAAAACCCAAGCATCCATGACTTGTTGTAAACTCTTTTGGTCCAACCACCTCTTAACAGAACACACTATGTCAAGTGAGTGTTAGTATTCTAATATTAATTAATTAAATAATTATTACTTCATAATGCATGAATGTATTCTCGGTATTTGTTGTTCTCAGTAATTTGCATTTTCTGCTTTGGTTTTCTCGTTTGTGGTTTCTCAGATATGGTTTCTCGGTTGTGGTTTCACGATTTTGGTTTCTTGGTGATGCTTTTTCAGTGATGACCTGGATCGAATTTAAATGCAGCTTTACACTATACCTAATTACTATAACATTTTGTTCATTATTAACTATAGACTTATGCTTGTGTTATTACATTTTTAAAAGTAATTATTAAACTATCAAACTAATAGGGAAAGTACAGGGTAGTCAATAAGAAAAACTGAAGGCAATTCATGTGGTTTAACTGGAAGTTGGTTAACTAATAATATATAGTAAGTTTAACTTATAATATGAATTTACGAAACTTATTTATAAAAAATAATCTATTGCTCTTAATAAATGTGCAAATCAACTAGTCGTTAATTTATAATCAAACCGATATAAATTAATAGTTAGTGATAAATACTATAATTTCTGTTTTTAGGTTGGTGGCAAGAATTGCAGTGATCTCTTCTTAGGTTGTCTGAAATCTTTAGCTGAATTAAGAGACTCGTACAAATTTAGCTACAACAATGAGCTTGAACATGCAGTTGGTGCAGCTGTTAGATCGCTTGGACCTGATATTGTTTTAAGAGTAATCACATTAAAGGTAGGTACATAGTATGTCATTGTATCTCTTTCATTAATGAAATTTCTTATATTTTTATGTATGACAAGGTCTCGGTGGCCACGACATGTGTAGCTGCGATACATGCTCTTCTGGTGCAGATATGAGTAAAAAGTTTTATAAATTGATTAAGCGAAATAAATTGTAAAATTAATTTAATGTTACATCTAAACATAATTCATTGTATTTAACTAATTTAATATTAATGTTCAACATTTATTGCACTTCCCCTGGTACACATGTGGCAGACAGACGGGTTGTCTCCACCGAGGCCTGTATATGACGAAAAGCTTGAGAAAACTGTGATCTATTTAAGATTACAGATTTGTAAGCTATTGTCCGTCTCACATTGGGACTACAGTGAAGGAAAGATAGCCAATGTATTTCTTATGGGAGTTTGTGCTTCTTTGTTGCCACCTATTTCACTGTATGAATCTATAGAAATGTGGATTAAGATTCCAGTTCTAAACCTTTGAAAACAGTAACCGAAAAAGTGTAATCGTAACCATACAAAAGAAGCATTTAAAAGAAAGTATTATTAACATGTTTTTGTTATTTTATTAAACATTACTTGGGATTTTTACGTCGTACATGTATATAAATATGCGATATTTTATTACTTATACTTTTTTGTTGAATTCTTTCGTCTTCAAATTCTTCAAACATAAAAATAACGGCTGGTTAGCTTCTGTATGATCTTTTTAATCTTTTAATTCACAGGTAAATACAGGAAGTCCCAAAGGTAATTTTAACGGTAAAATGATTTCATCATGATAAAATCATTCATTTGTTCAACTTGTTTCAAAAGCAACTTGCAAAAACGGAAATTTAGGATTTTAGTAAACAATAAACCCTTCTGGTTTTTTCTACTTTTACTTCGCGGAACTACATAATACAGTTTGTACTTACTGAAACTATAGTATAACGTTTTTTGTTGGCACTATTATTTGTCACCGAAAGCATATAAGCAAATTTCTTAATACAGAAATAATTATTTGGTTTCAAATTTTGATAGCTTGTGCGTCTATAGATCTTCGCTTAGTTGTTTGGGTTTTATCGTTTGTAATTATTGTTAACATTGTCGTGTTGTTTGTTGTAACTATTCGTATTGTAGTATTACATAATGCGCATAGTACATTATACATAAGTATGGCGGATATTGTTAAAAACAGAATGGGTTGTGTACTAAAGGTTGGTGAAAAACAGATTTTGTCAAATTTGATAAAATATTGTCTTACTGAGACCCAGCAGTCATTATCAGTAATTATTCGACAAGTTTCTAAAGAAACAGGTATTAGCGAAAAAACTTTGTTCTCAGTACGTCAAGAAAGTATTTCACCTGATGGAATAAAATCTCCAAGAAAAAGATCGAAGAATAAAAATACTTCTTCTTCTTCTTCTTTTTCGAAATCCCTGGTACCCATTGGGGTGTCGGATTTATTTATCCATGCTGCTATCTCTCACCCACTTCTTCCAATTTTTTCTGTTTCTGGTCATTATTCTCATGTCTTGTATTGCTTTTTCCCTTCTTAGTCCTATCTCCTTTATCCTCTCCATCCATGTCTTCCTCAGTCTTCCTCTTTCTCTCCACTCCTGCTTCTGTAATCCTTTTAACCAG
Source organism: Agrypnus murinus (assembly GCA_929113105.1). Lineage (NCBI taxonomy): Eukaryota > Metazoa > Arthropoda > Insecta > Coleoptera > Elateridae > Agrypnus > Agrypnus murinus. Next base: position 70,894,952 of record OV816030.1, on the reverse strand, counting down.
CCTATATCGTTCCATCCTTACTACTTGTCCAAACTGTCTGTTCTCTTTTTTCTGCATTATTGGCATTTGTTCTAAAGTCCTAATTTCTTCGTTTCGTATCCTATCATGTTTCGTAACCTCTGCTATTTTCCTCATATACTTCATCTCCATGGCATTTATTGGCGATTTGTGTTTTCTCTGTATTACCCATGTTTCGCACCCAAACATCATTATTGGTGTGATTAATCTATTATATACCTGCTGCTTAACTTTATTATCTATTTCTCTCTTCCCTAGTATGGTCTTATTTATACTGTAGTAGATTCTTGTTGCGCTCCTTATCCTATTATTTATGTCTGTTTCCATTTTGTCTTTCGTTATTATATTTCCCAAATATTTAAAACAAGTTACCCGTTCTACTTCATCCTCATTTATTTGAATATTTCCACTTCCCGTCTTTTTATTTATTATCATATATTTAGTTTTGTTTATATTAATAACCATTTTCAGTTTGACTATCTCCTCTTGCCATATATTTACTAGGTTCTGCATCTTCTTTCTCGAGTCTGAGATTAATACTAACATATATCATCTGCATATAGTAGAGAGTCTATTTTTACAGGTATTAAATGTTCATACGCGATTATTGTCTGGCTATGGCATGACTGTTTTCTTGTGTTTTTAAGTAGAAGATCCATTATCATTATGAACAATAATGGACTCATACTGTCACGCTGTTTTATTCCTTTCTGCATGATAAACTCTTCCGATCTTTCTCCTTCAATCTAGACTTTTGCTAAGACTTCCTTGTATATTGATTTTACTACATTTATTACCTTCCTTGATATGTTATATTCTTCCAGTGTTTTCCATAGTATTTTTTTATCAATCATATCAAAGGCTGCCTTGAGATCTATGAACATCAGATATAATTCTTCCCCTTTTCACAGTTTCCTCTCCATTATGTTGCTTAGTATATGCACGTTATCATTTGTACCTCTTGCTGCTCTGAATGCAGCTTGTTCATCTTCTAATCGCCCTTCTATATCTCTCCTAATCCTATTTCCCACGATTCTAGAGTATATCTTAAAGCACACTGAGGAGAGACAGATTGGTCTGTAATTTTCACAGTTACTTTGTTCCCCATTTTTATGTATCTGAACTATCAGGTTCTTCCTCCAGTCTTGAGGTATATTTTCACTGCTCCATGCTTTCTCACAAATCTTCCACAACCATTCCTTGCCCTTTTCCCCCACCCATTTTACCATCTCGGAGTCCATATCGTCCTCTCCTGCCGCTTTCCTTATTTTAATAGCCCTTATTGCTTCTTCAATTTCTTCCATTGCTATGTTTTCATGGACTTCCTCCTGTGATCCTTCCTCTCTTTGCACGATTATTGTTTCATCATTATCTCCCTTATATTTTTCTGTATAATAATCCATCCATACTTTTAGTTTTTCTATTACATCTACTATGTCCTTTATTGCATATTCTTCCCCTTTTATCTTCTTTCTGCCTGCCTTTATTCTACTCCAAAATCTCCTATTGTCTATTTTGTATTGATCATTAAGCTCTTCCACGAATTTTTCCCAACTTCTTCTTTTAGCTTCTTTCACTGCATTTTTAACTATCTTACTTTTTTCTATATATTTAAGGCTTGATATTTTATTTTTCCACTGTTGATAGCTCTTCCAAGCTTCTTTCTTCTGCTTCACCTTATTTTTAATATCGGCGCTACACCAGTCCTTTCTCTTGCTCCCTTCATTTATTACTCTCGTCCAGATCCTTATCTTGTGTTCTATCTGCCTGAATCAATCTTTTTTCTAGTTCTTCCTGGTATCTTTTTCTTACTTCTTGCCTTCTTAGCTCCTTTGTATTAATTCTACTATATCTTTTTTTGATGCCAAGTAAGGTTATGTTACAGCATAGATCTGCCACTACCAGTCGATGTTGTGTCCCCAGTTCTGCAAATTTCAGTTCTTATATTTCTTATCATATTTAGGTCTGTTGTGTGTACTATGTAATCAATTAGGCTTCTGGCACTCGTACTTGGTGCTACAAAGGTGTATCTATCATCTGGATGCTGGTACCAGAACGTATTTCCTACCTTTAAATCATTTATCTGGCAGAACTGTAACATTTGATTAACATTTCTATTTTTTACCCCCTCGCCAAATTCTCCTATAAAAATACTTCAAGATTGTGCAATATAACCTACCGTGATGGAATTAGAAGAAAGGTGCACGAGTTTTTTTCGCAAAATATACCACCAAAGATGGACAATATTGTAGCAGCTGTAAATGACGATGAAAACTTGCCCAACTTTAGTAGAAGTACGTTGAATAGATTATTACGTGATATGAATTTCCGGTATGTTAAGAGATGACGATGATCTTATTTAATTGAAAGAGAAGAGATAATTGCATGGCATCATCGTTATTTAAGACAAATTAAAAAATATAGAGAAGAGGATTACAATATAGTTGATATTGATGAATCTTGGCCACAGCATCAAAGCTCAATGGGTGGATATGTCAATTAAATCATATCGGGACGCCTTCATTCGAGGATTAACCACTGGTTTAAAAGCTCCCACAAAGCGGGGCCCTCGTTTTATTTTACTTCATGCTGGCAGCAAACAAGGTTTTCTAAATGGGGCAGAGTTGACCTTTCTAGCAAAGAAGAACAGTGCGGATTATCATGATGAACTGGATGGACCTACTTTTGAGACTTGGTTTAGAAATTCTTTGTTGCCCAATTTACCTGCAAAATCAGTTGTAGTAATGGATAATGCACCATACCATTGCTGAAAAATTGAAAAGATACCAAATCAGTCTTGGAAAAAAGAAGAAATACGATCATGGCTTTGGTCAAAAGATATATATTTTGACGATGATTACTTGAAAGCAGATCTATTGGACGAGGTGAAGGCTTTCAAATCTAATTACGACAAATACATTCTTGAAGAATGTGCAAAAGAATACGGCATTCCAATAGTAAGATTACCTCCGTACCATTGCGAGTTAAATGCCATTGAATTGGTTTGGGGTGATGTAAAACAGTATATCGCTAAAAAATACCATATTTAAAGAAGATGTTAGAAATTTAATTAGTGAAGCGTACGTTCAAGTGACAGCGGAAAAATGGAACAATTATGTTAACCATGTAATTAAAACAGAAGATAACATGTGGCAAATTGATGGATAATGTTGAGCCAATACTTATAAATTTGGAAAGTGATAGTGAAAGTGACGTAGAAGATGAAAGTGATTTCGAGTGATTTGTGCTAATGCTGAACTTTTTGCTGTTGTACTTTTTATACTCATATTATTTGTTTTCAATTTATCACCGATTTATATAAAAGCTGTACAATTAAAAAAGTGTAGTTTGATAGTATACAATAATTTATTATAGAATGAATGAATCTTGTCACCACAATACACATAAAATAGCAGCATACAGATCATTAGTACACAGAGCTTTAACTATTCCACTAACAAAATCAGATTTTAGCAAAGAGATATCAACCATTAAACAACTAGCACATGCAAATCATTATAATCCGAACATGATTGACACTTTAATTAAACAAAAAGATTATAGGTTAGCTATCAAAAGAATATATCCCATTGACAATCAAACAGAAGACACAAATTACATATCTATACCATATTTTGGCAAAATATCAGAAAAAATTGCACATATACTAAGAAAAACCAACAATTATAAAATAACATTTAAAACCAACACTAACACTTTTTCATTTTTATTTAATGCTAAAGACAGAACACATGATATCATGAAATCGGGCATTTACCGTTTAAATTGTTCTTTTTGTAGTTCGGTATATATTGGACAAACACTTCGAAATTTTGACATAAGATATAAAGAACACGTACGTCATTACAAAAATAAACATCCTGAAAAATCGAATTACGCCAAACACCTTTTAGAACAAAATCACAATGACTCCTCAAAATAATATTAAATTCCTACATTTTTGTAATAACAAACGCAAATTAGACATTTTAGAAGCCTTTGAGATATACAAACACAAACTCAGGGTACCTTTAATGAATGAACAACTTGAGCTCAGTAATTCTCCGTTACTGGAAGTATTAGATGTTTAATTATGATTTTTATTATTAATTTTTATTATTATTATTATTATTTTATCTAGTTACCTATTTTGTATCTACCTTAGCGACGTGTTTGTTTATAATTATATTACCTTTGATAATGACAGCATAGCTGTCGAAACAATATTGTCAGGTATATTTTAATAAAACTGTGAAACTTTTTTTTTTTTTTTTTGTTTATTGTTTCCAGCCTTATTTTGTGGAACTCCATAATCATGAAATAAATAAAGATTATTAAAAGTTAAAAAGTTAAAAAGTTAAAACAAAAATTAAAAAACAATCAAGAGTTCCAAGTTTTAATAAAAAAAAATTAAAAATTCTTGTAAGAACTGCCATAAACTTAACGCTAAGTCAATTGTTACATGGCTACTTGATTTTTTATCAAAAAATCTGAACTCTTGATTTGAACTTTGATTGAGTAACAATCAAGAGTTTAATTTTCTTAATAAAAAAAATCAAGTATCCATGTAACAAGTGACTTATGGCAGTTCTTCAAAGAATTCTTTTTTAATTAAAACTTGGAACTGTTTATTGTTTTTTAATTTTTGTTTTAAAACTTTAAAAGCAATTATCTCGGAAATTTCTTAATACAGTATCATACTTTTTTAGCATATTTGATCTTAGCATTACATTATCTTTCCAAATCCATCATAAAAAATTAGGGTTTCCATTTAAAAAAAATTTCGTTATTGTCATAACTCGGTAACAAAAGACGATCTACAAATAACGATTACACTAAAATATGTCTCATTTAAGATAAAAATCGACGTGTTCGAGGATTTTTCTCAAAAATATTTAATAAAAGATTTATTTCGATAGTTCCAGACTTTATTTGCGCACTACATGAACAGCAGCAGATTTTGAAATTTTGTTTTACTACCACTGTCAGAAGAAGTGACTACCTGCAATATAACTTGCTCGAACAATAGGGATTATAAAGGTTTATGCAGTTACAACTACAATATTTAGAAAGTGTTTTTAAAAGTTGCTTGCAAGATGTTTGCCAACCCCGTTGTCCATAAGAACACACACTGTAGTCTCAACGTGAGATGATCAATAGATGTATTCACTTTGCATTTATTGATTGCAAATTTTTGACTGATAAAGTCCTAAAAATTTGCACAGAATCAATAAATTTTATTTTTATTTTAGAAAGAAAACCAAGAGATGCAAATAGAGAGATCGTGGTTACTTCCTGTATTAAAAGAGAATGTACGAGGATCTACATTGCAATTCTGGGCACAATCAATTTTACCTATGGCAATTTTCTGCCAGCGTCGTTCATTTGAATTGCAAGCTAAGAATGATGGTATTGGTTCTCATAGTTATGAACTTCTGTATTTGCAGTTATGGAACTTATTACCGAGTTTCTGTAATAAACCAATAGACATTAAAGATAATTTCAAGGTATTTATCTTTTTTGTAATGTGTATTTGAATCTTAATTAATTGATTTTATAATATAGAGCATTGCAAAAACTCTGGGAACAGTAATATCAGATCAGAAAGAACTGCGATTAGCCGTTATGGCATCTTTGAGAAAATTAATAACACATGCGAAAGAAAGTCAAAATGCTGAAGACATCGCAGAGTTGACAAGATTTGATAAAAATTATTTGCCAATATTATTTAATATTTATACCACTAAAGCTAGTGGTACTGATGAAGAAGGACAACGTTTAGCTACATTGGATACTATAAAAGTTAGTACACTCAGGATAATATTAACAGTTAGAGTAATTATAATAAATGTTTTCATCTAGGTATATCTTTCAATTGCAAAACCAGAATTGAACGAACAGTTATTCAATCACGCATTGGAACGTCTAGAAGGTGTAAAAGATTCCGAAGAGACCTCTGATGTATTATTTACTAAAGAAAGCGTTCTCGATTTAATAAGAACTTTAGTGCCATATCAAAAAACTGAATCTATAAACAAATTATACGAACAGTGCATCAAAATCTTACCCGAAATGAAAAACAATCGACAGCAAAAGAAGGCTTATAGGTTATTGGAAGAAATATGTGCAAGTGACGCAGAATGCTGCAAAGAATTCTTGAAAAATAACAGAAAAGTTGTTCAGAAGTTACTTATGAAAGCTTTAGATTCTGCTGCTGTATCTAGTAAAGGATCTAGGTTGCGTTGCTTAAATTATTTAGTTAAAGCACAACCACAGCTAACACATGAAAGTATTTTACTTCGATCTGTAGTCCCCGAAGCTATATTATGTTGCAAAGATATTAATGAAAAATGTAGAACAGCTGCTTTTAACTTGTTGAATACGGTTGGTGAAACTTTATTGGCTCACGATCAACTGCAACAATTTGTAACGATGCTTGTTGCTGGTCTTGCTGGTACACCAAAAATCATGAGTGCAACTATTTTGGCACTTACTTCAGTACTTCATAACTTTTCAGGTATTTAACATATCAGCTTAATTAATATATCGTGACATTATTAGAAGGTAATATTTTTAGGTGCGTTGGGGCCGGAAAATATTCAGTTTATTTTAGAAAATGTTGGTAATTTGATGACGGCACCAACAAGAGAAATTGTTGGTTCGTGTTTAAGTTTTATTAAAATGTATTGTACTTCTTTACCTAGTCCCGTTGTTGGTGCATCAATTCCTATTATTGTAAGCATAACAAATTCATCGCCGCTGTTTTAATTTTTTTTAGTTAATCGATTTTTTTAACACAGATGAAAGCTTTGACTCATATGACAGAAGACTGCAAAAGACATTTTAGGTTAAAAGTAAGGGATGTATTAGATCGTTTAGTAAGGAAATATGGTTGTGAATCTATTACACCACACATCCCAGCGTCAGACACGGTTATGTATAAACGTTTAAGAAACTTGCGTAAGCTCAATGCTAGAAAGAAGAAACATAAGGAAGCAGATCACGAATCTCAAAGTGAAGAAGAAGAATTTGTTGTCAGTGCCAAACCAAAAACGTAAAATATATTTTGAATTTTTTTTTGTGAAATAAAAGTACTACATTCCTCTTTTTTTAGTATTGAAGAAATTCTGGCAGATTCTGATTCAGATCTTGATCATATGGAAACTGATGAATCTAAGACTGTTGTCAAGAAACAAAGAAGTACTTGGATTCAAGAAGATGCAGATACTATTGTTGATTTTACAGATCCGAAGGTTACCAACAAGATAACTGGTATGTTTTATATATATTTGGCCTTCCACGTTGACAGATGTAACACTTGTGGATTTGATCACTCACAAGTTTGCTATCCATAATTAAACGGCAAGTTTTTGGAGTTCTGCAGCCTATTATTGTAAATAAAAGTAAAACAAGTGTAGTTAAGTTATAAATCTTTAAAATATTTGTATTTTGATCTACATGATCTATCAAAATTAGTAACCTGATTTCTTAGCGACATTTCTGTCAAAGTATTTTATTTATGACAGTTGTTTGAATAAATCACACCTTGATGTTTATAGTTTTGTGCAATGGATAGGTAGAGTTTGTAAGACCGAACACTAGCTGTTGAGTTACATTTTAAGGAGAATTTAGATGCATACGAAAAGTTAGAATTGATCAAACTGACCAAGCTATACTAGTAGCCAGATTTGTAGAAGCACTGGCTTATTGAAAAATTTATCTGCACCAAGTCACTTTAGATTAGGTAGGCCTGCTGACAATATTCATTTTCTTTCTCATGAGATGAGCGTTAACGTTACATGGTGTGCAGAAATTGAGATTTAGTTCAATTTTCAATTAACTCAAAAAATTTGAAAAAAACCTATCAAGCTCTTTTTTCGTAATGGCCAAAAACATTCAAAAGATTAAGAAAAAACTCATTTTGTGGGTTTGCTCCAACAGATATCAAGAAATCTCTGCAAAATATGGTTTATTTAAAGTCGGAAACAGCTTAATATTATAAAGATATATCTAGGAGTTCATTATTAAAAACTGTCTAAAACACATGGCTAATGAGGGTTAAGAGAAGATTCCTGGAAGATGATTTTGCAAAAAGAAGACATTCTCTGGCCTACGATCACCAGAACTACTTAAAGGAGCGAGGTTTTCTAAAAAAGCTTGTAATGCTTTAAGATTTAAAGGATGAAATTAGAAAAGAATTAAACAATAATGATCATGCAATTTCGACTATGGTCAAACAAAATATGGTGTTACAAGCATGCCAATGAACAATAACTCTTTTAGTTATGGTCTTAAAAAAACTACATACATTTTTGGTGTGAAATTCTCTGCCCTTTCGATTGGTGGCATTCATTTTTAAATAGATGTAAAATTACAAATTTATTTGCAAAAATCCTGAATTTCGCAGTTATTTTGTTAAATTAAAAAAGGGTCACTATTTACAGATATAAACTTTTTTTTACTTATTTCGGATATGTTTAAGAAGAGAATCCTGCTGTGTTTACTTTGTGGGGAATTCTTCCAATTCTAAGTCCAAATCTAAGGAGACTCCACTACTTAGGTAGTTCTATTTTGTGCTCTGTATTTATTTCATTAGTTGTTTCTGCTAATTCTTTTTTTTTTTCTAAATTATGTTTTTCTCACATTTTTCTTTATTTTGTTCTGGTTTCTCTTCTGTTCTGGTTGTTCTTTGGCTTGTGATTTTTTGTTGTTAATTTTAGTATTTTCACATTTTTGGATTCTTCATTTTCTAGAAATTCTAATTTATTTTCTTCACTCGTTAACATTTCTATTGTATAAATTTCATCATTTATAATTAATTCATTTTTTCTGACCTACACTCGGGTTGTCGAACAGATATAGCAATTAAAACCGCCTACAATTACTCCCTCTTTTTAACAAAACCTTTCTATTGGTAGCATTCAAATATACCACTCAAATTCAAAGGCATGTTTCATTGTACCAAAAAGATATCAATTCGATTACTGTCAAATATCATTATATTCCGATATTCTGTATTGTTTGTTTAGTTTAGTCCAGGGCATTTAGCAAAAATAGAGGAAATTTTGGAGCACAACAGATATCGAGATGCGGTTTTCTGCATTGTGTTGGGGAAGGTCCCAGAAAAGACTGGTGAAAATGTGGATTAGCAGTTTTTTGAAAAACGCCTTCTGGGCCGGAAAATGCATTTTCCAATTGCATCATTACTTGTACCGTTATGGGAACGAGTGGAAACTCGGAAAAATCGCTCGGGAATCGTTAGTCGGGGGTTTTCGGGGCTGCCGAACTCGATTCTGGCATTAGAATTACCCGGGGGTGCACGGGGGCGGCTCTGTGGGGGTGCGCGGGGGGTGAATTGGGGGAGGAATGGCAGCGTGCATGAGAATCGCTCCAAACTCGTTACTCGGGGGTTTTCGGGGATGCTGAATTCAATTCTGGCATTGGAATTACCCGGGGGTATGAATAATGAAAATTTCCATTGAATATTAAATAAACAAATATTACACATATTATAAAAACAATTGCTTTGGGAGTCTTTTGTGCCTCGAAACTGGATTTGAGAAAGGCGCCAAAGCTATAAAGGGAGTAGAGTATCGTTACCACGGGACCGGCGCGGACAGAAATATTCTATATCGACTGAACAGAACAAATATGGGTCCAGTTCCCGCGTGGAGTCGGCGTGTGTGTGGCATCAGTATTAAATCTCTAAAAGGCGCTTCCAATGGGGCCGATTGGAATTACACGGGGGCGCTCAGGGGCGCCTCTGCAGGGGTATCCGGGGGTTCATTCTGGGGGGAAATCGCATAGTCCATGTAAATGGCTTCAAAGTCGTTACTCGGGGGTTTTGGGGGGATGCTGAATTCAATTCTGGCATTGGAATATCCGGGGCGCTCAGGGGTGGCTCTGTGGGGATGCGCGGGGGGTGAATTGGGACAGGAATGGCAGCGTGCATGAAAATCGCTCCAAACTCGTTACTCGGGGGTTTTGGGGGATGATGAATTCCATTCTGGCATTGGAACATCCGGGGCGCTCAGGGGGGGCTAGGAAATGGTAAAGCAGCAAGTGAAAAATCACAAATTATGAACATAATTCTTTATTCAAATAACAAATAGAAGTTTTTATTAATCTTGAATTATTCATTATAAACTCAAATTTTCAACTTAAGAACTAAACATCTTGTTCAAACTCTTCTTCTTCTTCCCGTTCTTCTCCTTCTTCCCCTTCTTCATTTTCTTCCCCTTCTTTATCTTCTTCCTCGTCACTATTATCGGCCCCATTGGAAGCGCCTTTTAGAGATTTAATACTGATGCCACACACACGCCGACTCCACGCGGGAACTGGACCCATATTTGTTCTGTTCAGTCGATATAGAATATTTCTGTCCGCGCCGGTCCCGTGGTAACGATACTCTACTCCCTTTATAGCTTTGGCGCCTTTCTCAAATCCAGTTTCGAGGCACAAAAGACTCCCAAAGCAATTGTTTTTATAATATGTGTAATATTTGTTTATTTAATATTCAATGGAAATTTTCATTATTCATACCCCCGGGTAATTCCAATGCCAGAATTGAATTCAGCATCCCCGAAAACCCCCGAGTAACGAGTTTGGAGCGATTCTCATGCACGCTGCCATTCCTCCCCCAATTCACCCCCCGCGCACCCCCACAGAGCCGCCCCCGTGCACCCCCGGGTAATTCTAATGCCAGAATCGAGTTCGGCAGCCCCTAAAACCCCCGAGTAACGATTTCCGAGCGATTTTTCCGCGTTTACAATCGTTCCCATAACGGTACAAGTAATGATGCAATTGGAAAATGCATTTTCCGGCCCAGAAGGCGTTTTTCAAAAAACCTCTAACCCACATTTTCACCAGTATTTTCTGGGACCTTCCCCAACACAATGCAGAAAACCGCATCTCGATATCTGTTGTGCTCCAAAATTTCCTCTATTCCGGTGATTTTGTGCTAAATGCCCTGGACTATCCAAAAGATATGGCTCTTTCTCCGCCAAAAAAACAGCCACGAAAGCATTTTTCGGATTCTGATAACGTATCCATCCTCAACATTTTTAAAGCGCGCCAAGAAAAACATCCAACTAATTCGAAAATTGAAAAAGTCGAATTTACCGTAAAAACGGCAGGTAGGCAATTGTAGTTTTATACTGCTCATTACGTATTGTGTTATTTCTTTAATATCTATGTTGTAAACATTCATTTTACGAGGATGCTTTGATTTTTGAGGATGTACGGAACCTACTATTTACTGCAGTTGCTAATGTTTCTTCTGAAAATTATTAAATTAATAAAACTGCAATTTTTAAAATGTATGGTTATTATTTATACTAGCATCTCTTGAAGTGACATTATTTATAATGAATTAACAATTCCTATGCAAAAATGCTCTATTGTAAATTTAACTTTCACATAAAACCAATCAGAACAATCTGTGCTGCCTTGATTTTTTCTTAACTATATCTATTCAGCGGCCCGTGTATAGTGTCGTAGTAGCCTTTCTTTCTAGCTTCCTTAAGATTATTTATCAAAATCTTTTTCTTGTTCTTTTTTGGTATATTCTTAATTATTATCCTATATTGTGTTTTTTAGACCATCTAGCTGTTTTTCAGGAATTCATTTCTTTTGTGTTTTCTCGTTAAAGCTAGTTGTAATGATCTATTTTTGTCTTTAAGGTCATTCCATGCAAAATTGATCACTAAAATGGGTCGATCCCACCAATCTCAATAAAAATCAATTATGAGGTAGCAATCAACTAAACAACATAACTTTCATTCATCAATTTGCTAGATTATGCTAAACTTCAGAACTATTCAAACTGAAATGATTATCAAAACTGCTTGCATGTCTTTAAAGAAATATACATATCTCGAAAAGTGTTTATCCTAGAACAAACAATTTTTTATATATTGCTCAAAAGAAGACCTTGAATGGCCTAATAATTGTTTGTTACCAAACGTATTTTTATTTTTTTCTAAACAAAATATTTTAAAATTGCACAAAAGTCAGTGTGGTCACATTTCTAAAAATCTGAAAAAATTGTACAGATTCTTTGAACACTTCTGTATTTAAATGCAAAACGGCAAGTGGGACATTTTAATTTTTAAAGAGCGTGTTGCAGGTAGTCGCCGCAATCCACATTCGCTACCTTCTAGTAAGTAATAATATGGCCCATAATACTAGTGGTCTGTTTTAACTAGTGTACATACATGTAGACATTTCTTTCTTAATTTAAATTTTATTATTTTATTCGGGCCTAACGGGCCTAGTGAGTCAATTCTTTGTTCATGGATAACATATCACTTAAGGTGGCCAATTTACATGCTATTTCTCCATAAGAACCAACAACGGTTAAAATCATAATGTGTTGCAGATAAAGTGTTTAGAATTTAACAGTATAATATTTGATCCTTTCCGAACAACATATTATAATTTAACAACAAAAGAACAAACATAAATTATGTTAAAATACAATTAACTAAACATTGTAGACTTGGCTGTAAATTTTGATGTAATTATTGTATTTTTCGTAGAAATGAAATTAATTACACTATTCATATTGTAATATAACAAGCACTGTAGATCATATTAATGATTTATATTCATCCGATATAAATATGGGGTTTTATTAATTTAATTAACCGTTGTTTGTATTTTACCCATTTAAAGCAATGTAAATCGATAATTTGAAATGAATTAGACAGATGGTGCATCGATTCAATAAATGAAAATTTAAATTATATTACTCAATATTACCTTCTAATAGCGACTTATTAAGAAGAAGTAAAATCCAAACGAAAGGAACTATTTTCAAGAACTCTCATCAGATATTAGCATATGCCGATGATGTTGTCATTATATCAAGAACAAGGGAAGAATTAAAAGAAGTAGTGAGTAAGTTCGCAAAAGAAGCAGAAAAAGTGGGACTAAAAATAAATGGAAACAAATCAAAATATGTGGTGTTTGGTCAACAAACTGGAACCGAAGAACCTGTGTTGAGTGTCGGTACAAGAGATAAAAGTATAAAACTAGAGAGAGTGGATAGTGTAGTGTATTTAGGAACGGAAATTACAGATGATGGCAAAATCCAAAAAGAAATAGACAAACGAATAGCTGCAGCAACGAAATCAGTTAGTGCATTTCGGAAAATGTTTGTGAGGAAATCAATATCGCTGAGGACAAAAATAACAGTTTTTAAAACAATAGTGTTACCAGTGCTACTGTATGGAAGTGAGACATGGAACCTGACAAAGAATGAAGAAAACAAACTAGAAATATGGGAAAGAGGAATATTGCGCAGAATATACGGCGGAGTCAAACAAGAAGACAGCTGGAGAAGAAGGACAAACAAAGAAATAGAAGAGATCTATGGAGAAAATACAGTAACGGAGATTGTTAGAAGAAACAGACTAAGATGGCTAGGTCATTTAGTTAGACTCCCAGAAGATAGAATAGTCAAAGAAATTTATCAGGAAAATCCAGAAGGCAGAATAAAAAAGAGGAAGACCGAGGCACAACTGGGATAATTGTGTGAAGGAAGATTTACAGAAATTAAAGCTGAGGAGATGGGAAGAAGTAGCCAAGGATAGAAAGCAATGGAAGAAGGAACTTTCTAAAGCCATGGGCCTTCAGAGCCTGAAGAGCTGAAACATATATAATAGCGACTTATTCTAAACAATGAGTAAAAGCACCAGTAATGTTGGCCACATTGGAAGTTTCCAGATTTGACATTCCGTTTATAATAAATCTTAGGTTTAATAATAACAATGCACAAAAATATTGAAAATCTAATATTAATTTCATAAAAGGCATTCATTTTATGTAAACACGATCACATTAATATAATATACAACTACGAAATTATAATTTTTATACAACTTTTTATTAAATTTACGTAACAAAATGCATGTAGTAATTTTTTCTTTATTAAAGTTTGTGTCAGGTTTGCTCCACATCGCACATTTTACAATAAACCCAACACACACAGAAAAAATAAACTCATAACAGTAGCATTGACACAAGCTTACTATGTTTAATTGAATTTTAAAATTTCATCCAACATTATGTCTCTCTCGACTGAATTAAAAGCGTTAGCAAAAGCAACCTTTAGGATGATTTTATTGGTGTTTTTATTTTCAGAAATATAAGTACAGAGTGCATGTACAACTGCTTCACAACCTCCTTTTCTAGCAAACCCCAATTATTTCGGTCTAAAATATTGCCGGAGTTTTTCTTCAGTATTCATACACACAACTTTAGCGGCAAGTATTCTGAAAATATTTCCCACAGCAATTGGTCTAATTTCACCACTCTTCTTATTAAGTGCACATAGGGAAGCTCGAAAGAAAATGAACCTGATCCAGCTAAATGGAAGATCACCGAGGCTGTTTGAGATAAAACAGCTCTATGTGGAGTAAATCAAAATGATGACAGTGACTTTTTGCAATCAACGCGAAAGTACGCTGATGGTACGACAAGACATTTTTCTTTAGAGCAAGACATTTTAACAAAAAATCGTCAAATTTAATCAGGCTGTTTTATATACGCGCGGGGTATTCGGCGTAATTATGTCCTGCATAAATAGATATTGTTTGTAAATTATCTATTGCTACTTACATTAGTACGGTTAATAAAGATATTACAATTTTTAAATATGTTTCCATTGTCTGCACATTCACTTGTCTAAGCACCTTTGATAACGAGCTCAAAATTAGTCAGGAGCGATAAAATTTTGACAGAAATTGAATCGCGGTTAAATTTTGAGATTTCAATTTTTTACTTGCGTGAAGTTGGCACCCCCATATGAGAATTTCGAGAAAAAAAACTATTGCATAATTTTGCCCAAGTTATATCCAGTTTTGACCAATAGTTGTTTTATTTTGCCCAGCCCCCCTTAATTCGCGAGTCAAAAGCCGAATTTCTATGGTGTAAGTTTTTGGCACCCCCATATAAGAATTTCTAGAAAAAAACTATTGCATAATTTTGCCCAAGTTATGCCCAGTTTTGACCAATAGTTGTTTTATTTTGCACAGCCCTCCTTAACTCGTGAGTCAAAAGCCGAATTTCTATGGTGTGGCACCCCCGTAAGCGATTGCAATAAAATAAAGTAGGCCATAATTTTGCCCAAGTTATGTCCAGTTTTGCCCAACCTTATTTCTTGATCTAAACACGGTGACTCATTCATAAATGTAAAGTTCAATATCTCGGATTCTGTTTGAAAGTCGTAGAAGTAATTCTGATCATGGGCAAAACTTTAGACTCACTAACTAACAATTCTAAACCTTGTAGAGGGCAGTCAAAGGGTTTTCAAGTTTTGCCCAACTTTATTTCTTGATCTGAACACGGTGACTCATTCATAAATGTAAAGTTCAATATCTCGGATTCTAGATGAAAGTTGTAAAACAAATTTGGTTCTTGGGCAAAACTTTAGACGCACTAACAATTCTAAACCTTATAGAGGTCATTCAAAGGGTTTTCAAGTTTTGCCCAACCTTATTTTTTAATCTAAATCCGGTGACACATTCATAAATTTAAAGTTCAATATCACTAATTCTGTCTGAACGTCGTAGAAGTAATTTTTATTTTGGGCAAAACTTTAGATTCAATAATTAACAAATCTAAACCTTGTAGAGGTTTTCAAGTTTTGCCTAGCCTTATTTCTTAACATAAACTGGGCGTAGTCATAAATTGAATGTTTGGTATCATTTATTCTGTTCGAACTTCATTGAACAAATTCTGATCTTGGACAAAATGTTTGACACATTAACAATTCTAAACTTTATAGAGGTCATTCAAAGGGTTTTCAAGTTTTGCTCAACCTTATTTCTCAACTCAATTTGGTTCAGTTTTATAGGTTCAACAATAACAGTAAGCTTGGGTAAACTTTAGAAATGTTTAAAATCCACTCCTAGAGATCGTTAGGTAGTGAGTTAAAAGTTAATCCCAAGATCAGATATTGTTTAAGATGTGTGTAATGCGTTATAGATACCCTGTGATGCGTTTAGAACCCTGCATTCGGGAAGATCTGGTTTGGTTTATGTAAAAAAATAAGGTTGGGCAAAATTGTACATAACTTGGGCAAAATTATGGCCTACTTTATTTTATTGCAATCTTTTATGGAGGTACCACACCATAGAAACCTGGCTTTTGACTCACGAGTTAAGGGGGACTGGGCGAAATAAAACAACTATTGGTCAAAACTGGGCATAACTTGGGCAAAATTATGCAATAGTTTTTTCTCGAAATTCTTATATGGGGTTGCCAAAAACTTACACCAAAGAAATTCGGCTTTTGACTCACGAGTTAAGGGGGCTAGGCAAGATTAAATAACTATTGGTCAAAACTGGGCATAACTTGGGCAAAATTACGCAATAGTTTTTTTTTTTCAAAATTCTTATATGGGTTTGCCAAAAACTTACACCATAGAAATTCGGCTTTTGACTCACGAGTTAAGGGGGGCTGGGCAAAATAAAACAATAAAATAAATCAAATAATCATTTTTAGGTGTTTTTGAAAAAAATTAAAATGGTCAAAATTGTTAAAAAATATATTTTTTCTGTTTTCGGTTATATCTTCGAAGATTGTAACATTATAAAAAATACAAAGCTATCATAAGATATTTAGTTATTTAATCTTGCCTAGCCCCCTTAACTCGTGAGTCAAAAGCCGAATTTCTATGGTGTAAGTTTTTGGCAACCCCATATAAGAATTTCGAGAAAAAAACTATTGCATAATTTTGCCCAAGTTATGCCCAGTTTTGACCAATAGTTGTTTTATTTCGCCCAGTCCCCCTTAACTCGTGAGTCAAAAGCCAGGTTTCTATGGTGTGGTACCTCCATAAAAGATTGCAATAAAATAAAGTAGGCCATAATTTTGCCCAAGTTATGTACAATTTTGCCCAACCTTATTTTTTTACATAAACCAAACCAGATCTTCCCGAATGCAGGGTTCTAAACGCATCACAGGGTATCTATAACGCATTACACACATCTTAAACAATATCTGATCTTGGGATTAACTTTTAACTCACTACCTAACGATCTCCAGGAGTGGATTTTAAACATTTCT
The DNA here is from genome assembly GCA_929113105.1 of Agrypnus murinus. NCBI lineage: Eukaryota > Metazoa > Arthropoda > Insecta > Coleoptera > Elateridae > Agrypnus > Agrypnus murinus. Next base: position 70,877,861 of record OV816030.1, on the reverse strand, counting down.
AAAGTTTACCCAAGCTTACTGTTATTGTTGAACCTATAAAACTGAACCAAATTGAGTTGAGAAATAAGGTTGAGCAAAACTTGAAAACCCTTTGAATGACCTCTATAAAGTTTAGAATTGTTAATGTGTCAAACATTTTGTCCAAGATCAGAATTTGTTCAATGAAGTTCGAACAGAATAAATGATACCAAACATTCAATTTATGACTACGCCCAGTTTATGTTAAGAAATAAGGCTAGGCAAAACTTGAAAACCTCTACAAGGTTTAGATTTGTTAATTATTGAATCTAAAGTTTTGCCCAAAATAAAAATTACTTCTACGACGTTCAGACAGAATTAGTGATATTGAACTTTAAATTTATGAATGTGTCACCGGATTTAGATTAAAAAATAAGGTTGGGCAAAACTTGAAAACCCTTTGAATGACCTCTATAAGGTTTAGAATTGTTAGTGCGTCTAAAGTTTTGCCCAAGAACCAAATTTGTTTTACAACTTTCATCTAGAATCCGAGATATTGAACTTTACATTTATGAATGAGTCACCGTGTTCAGATCAAGAAATAAAGTTGGGCAAAACTTGAAAACCCTTTGACTGCCCTCTACAAGGTTTAGAATTGTTAGTTAGTGAGTCTAAAGTTTTGGCCATGATCAGAATTACTTCTACGACTTTCAAACAGAATCCGAGATATTGAACTTTACATTTATGAATGAGTCACCGTGTTTAGATCAAGAAATAAGGTTGGGCAAAACTGGACATAACTTGGGCAAAATTATGGCCTACTTTATTTTATTGCAATCGCTTACGGGGGTGCCACACCATAGAAATTCGGCTTTTGACTCACGAGTTAAGGAGGGCTGTGCAAAATAAAACAACTATTGGTCAAAACTGGGCATAACTTGGGCAAAATTATGCAATAGTTTTTTTCTCGAAATTCTTATATGGGGGTGCCAAAAACTTACACCATAGAAATTCGGCTTTTGACTCGCGAATTAAGGGGGGCTGGGCAAAATAAAACAACTATTGGTCAAAACTGGATATAACTTGGGCAAAATTATGCAATAGTTTTTTTTCTCGAAATTCTCATATGGGGGTGCCAACTTCACGCAGGTAAAAAATTGAAATCTCAAAATTTAACCGCGATTCAATTTCTGTCAAAATTTTATCGCTCCTGACTAATTTTGAGCTCGTTATCAAAGGTGCTTAGACAAGTGAATGTGCAGACAATGGAAACATATTTAAAAATTGTAATATCTTTATTAACCGTACTAATGTAAGTAGCAATAGATAATTTACAAACAATATCTATTTATGCAGGACATAATTATGCCGAATACCCCGCGCGGATATAAAACAGCCTGATTAAATTTAACGATTTTTTGTTAAAATGTCTTGCTCTAAAGAAAAATGTCTTGTCGTACCATCAGCGTACTTTCGCGTTGATTGCAAAAAGTCACTGTCATCATTTTGATTTACTCCACATAAAGCTGTTTTATCTCAAACAGCCTCGGTGATCTTCCATTTAGCTGGATCAGGTTCATTTTCTTTCGAGCTTCCCTATGTGCACTTAATAAGAAGAGTGGTGAAATTAGACCAATTGCTGTGGGAAATATTTTCAGAATACTTGCCGCTAAAGTTGTGTGTATGAATACTGAAGAAAAACTCCGGCAATATTTTAGACCGAAATAATTGGGGTTTGCTAGAAAAGGAGGTTGTGAAGCAGTTGTACATGCACTCTGTACTTATATTTCTGAAAATAAAAACACCAATAAAATCATCCTAAAGGTTGCTTTTGCTAACGCTTTTAATTCAGTCGAGAGAGACATAATGTTGGATGAAATTTTAAAATTCAATTAAACATAGTAAGCTTGTGTCAATGCTACTGTTATGAGTTTATTTTTTCTGTGTGTGTTGGGTTTATTGTAAAATGTGCGATGTGGAGCAAACCTGACACAAACTTTAATAAAGAAAAAATTACTACATGCATTTTGTTACGTAAATTTAATAAAAAGTTGTATAAAAATTATAATTTCGTAGTTGTATATTATATTAATGTGATCGTGTTTACATAAAATGCATGCCTTTTATGAAATTAATATTAGATTTTCAATATTTTTGTGCATTGTTATTATTAAACCTAAGATTTATTATAAACGGAATGTCAAATCTGGAAACTTCCAATACATTACTGGTGCTTTTACTCATTGTTTAGAATAAGTCGCTATTATATATGTTTCAGCTCTGAAGGCCCATCAGTAGTATATTGTGTTACAAGTGCAGAATAGTGCCAATTTCTCAGGAATGTGAAATTGGTATTTTTGCATGCGTTACACACTATACTTTATGTATGACCACTAAAAAAATAATAAAACACAAAATGAAGAGCTAAAGAAAACTATAAAAGTGCAGAACCAACAAATAGAGAATACAGAAAGAAAATATTAAAAGATATTTAATACTATATGGCATTCAAGATGTTGAAAATGAAACATACCAAAGTACAGAGTTGCTAGGTTTCAAGCAACTCTGTGAAAAATGAAAATAAGATTAAATACAGATATTGAAAGATACAACTCAAGAAGATTAGGAAAATCTAATGCAGGATCATTCCAATGCGAAATCGATCACTAAAATGGGTTGAAAATCAATTATGGTAGCAATCAACTAAAGAAATTTCATTCATCAATTTGCTAAAACTGCTTGCACGTCTTTAAAGAAATATAAACATCTCGAAAAGTATTTATTCTAGAACAATTTTTTTATAATATATTATAAGGAGCATGGCTTTTTGTACGTATTTTTATTTTTTCTAGGAAATATTTTAAAATTGCACGAAAGTCGGTGTGTTAAAAATCTGAAAAAAATTGTACAGATTCTGTGAACATTTTTGTATTTAAATGCAAAACAGCAAGTGGGACGTTTTAATAGTTTTGGCAGGAGAAATTTTGCAACAGCTCTTTGCAGGCAGTGGATGCACCATAGTCCACAGCTTGCCAACCCAACCCGTCTTCGCTACCGTCTAGTTAGTAATAATATGGTCCCTAATACTATAGCGGTCCGTCTTAACTAGTGTACATGAGATACACTTATATCTGGATGGATATGATTATACTGATTAGTTAATTACTTATATATTTAAACCAGTTTCTTCGGGTGTATTACATAAAATATTATAATGCAATAGCTTAAATACCATTTTTATTTACAAGCTCTATTTGTAATTTTTACTAGATCAAGCTGTTACTATTTTTTTCTGCATTCAACCAGAAAATGAGTTATCATCTTAAATTTAAAAATAGATGTTTACAGGGTTAGACCGGACAAAGCTGTACCGATAATAGTCATTTATGGTACAACTGAGTTAAGATGGTAGATTTTTAAAATTTGTTAATTCCTTACCTAGAGATGTCGCATCATTCGTTCGCAAAAATAAATTGTTTCGTCAAATTTGCCGCACAAATGGGAATAGAGATTATAGAAAATAGTTTTGATATTGTGGAGATTTGCACGTGAATATAAAATGTCAAGTAGCGGCATAACAGAGTCTAACTTTCTAATGTTTTTACAAAATGATATCAATTAAATTGTTTCGCATCAGTTCCATATTATCCAAGGTTCATAAATGCCTAAGCAAGCTTAGAAAAGTAAGTCGTCTCATACATTTTCACTATTGAAGGGGCATGAAAATGGCGGAATATTTAAAATTAATGCGTATCGTAATGCTATGATATGCTATGACTTTTTATTTTGTTCATTAAAAGCGAAAAAATAAAATACCTTCAAAACAACTGTTACATACACAACAGTACACTATGATGTTTCCTTTTTATTAAGAAGTATACAAATTTATTTACAAACTTCTTCAAAAATAAAACTAATTTCAAGAAGATCTAAATGCACTTCTTAAACCATGATCGAAGTTTCTTTTTCTGCAGATGTATCTGGCGTTAAAACATTACGCATTTATACTATGTTTAATTTAGATTATTTTCTTTCTACACATGGGTTATTCCAGCTCAAGCGGGCCACCTTTTTTGGTAACCCTTGACAATGTTAATAATATTCAGCTATAGTGATCTTATAGAGATATATTTTAGTGCAAATTTTTTACTGGAAAAGTCAGCTGGTTGTCTAGTTATGGAGCTTTGAAGTTTGATGATGACTGAGTGCGTGATTCACTTTAAATGTTTGTAACTTTTAGGTAATTTAAAAAATCAGATAATATTATATACCGTTTGAAAGATTTTCTAACGGAGCATTAGAAAGTTAGACTCTGTTATGCCGCTACTTGACATTTTATATTCACGTGCAAATCTCCACAATATCAAAACTATTTTCTATAATCTCTATTCCCATTTGTGCGGCAAATTTGACGAAACAATTTATTTTTGCGAACGAATGATGCGACATCTGTAGGTAAGGAATCAACAAATTTTAAAAATCTACCATCTTAACTCAGTTGTACCATAAATGACTATTATCGGTACAGCTTTGTCCGGTCTAACCCTGTAAACATCTATTTTTAAATTTAAGATGATAACTCATTTTCTGGTTGAATGCAGAAAAAAGTAGTAACAGCTTGATCTAGTAAAAATTACAAATAGAGCTTGTAAATAAAAATGGTATTTAAGCTATTGCATTATAATATTTTATGTAATACACCCGAAGAAACTGGTTTAAATATATAAGTAATTAACTAATCAGTATAATCATATCCATCCAGATATAAGTGTATCTTATGTACACTAGTTAAGACGGACCGCTATAGTATTAGGGACCATATTATTACTAACTAGACGGTAGCGAAGACGGGTTGGGTTGGCAAGCTGTGGACTATGGTGCATCCACTGCCTGCAAAGAGCTGTTTCAAAATTTCTCCTGCCAAAACTATTAAAATGTCCCACTTGCTGTTTTGCATTTAAATACAAAAATGTTCACAGAATCTGTACAATTTTTTTCAGATTTTTAACACACCGACTTTCGTGCAATTTTAAAATATTTCCTAGAAAAAATAAAAATACGTACAAAAAGCCATGCTCCTTATAATATATTATAAAAAAATTGTTCTAGAATAAATACTTTTCGAGATGTTTATATTTCTTTAAAGACGTGCAAGCAGTTTTAGCAAATTGATGAATGAAATTTCTTTAGTTGATTGCTACCATAATTGATTTTCAACCCATTTTAGTGATCGATTTCGCATTGGAATGATCCTGCATTAGATTTTCCTAATCTTCTTGAGTTGTATCTTTCAATATCTGTATTTAATCTTATTTTCATTTTTCACAGAGTTGCTTGAAACCTAGCAACTCTGTACTTTGGTATGTTTCATTTTCAACATCTTGAATGCCATATAGTATTAAATATCTTTTAATATTTTCTTTCTGTATTCTCTATTTGTTGGTTCTGCACTTTTATAGTTTTCTTTAGCTCTTCATTTTGTGTTTTATTATTTTTTTAGTGGTCATACATAAAGTATAGTGTGTAACGCATGCAAAAATACCAATTTCACATTCCTGAGAAATTGGCACTATTCTGCACTTGTAACACAATATACTACTGAAAGCATTTGTAGTTTCTTTTTCTGACCCTCTGTATATTGGTAGAGAAGTTCTTTTGTTAACTGAAACATGCCAAACAAACATGTTTTTGTTTTTGATATTTTATAGTCCTACATGATACATATTATCGTGTATGATTTTATTTTAAATGCTTTGCATCAATAAATTAATAGCCAACTTTATTAAATACCAACCTTAAGATCAATGCATTGGAGCATTGCAATCCACCAACCGAGAATCATCTTCCAAGTCAAAGTCTATAAAAAAGTTGTCTAAAAAATCTATAAAAAGTCATCTATAAAATGAAGATTGCACAATACTGAATTCGTATATGAGTTCAGCTTATTTCTTATACATTTGAGAGTTGGTAGCTTTTTGTATAACTACGCTAAATTATGGCTCCAGTTTGACTTGCCACACCATTGAGTCAAAAAACCCAGTGTCCCTGTTTGAATAAATACACACAAAATATTTAGTCAACTAGACCTTTCCAACAATCACCATTGATTTTTTAGACATTCTCGAAATTTTTACCACAGCCATTCTAAACTTTTCTTGTTGTCCAAAACTTCCGACATTGTTAAACTATTATATCAAAATTAAACATTTTCAGCTAGTAAACCTGGAACAGGCGGTAATGTACCAGCAGCACCAAAGAAAAATAAAGACAAAGACAGAGGTTTTAAGGTTGCATCTGATGGACGACTTATAATTGAAGATGATGATTCTTCAAGTAGTGATTCAGAGAAACCTAAACGTAAAGGTCCCAAATTTGAAAATTCAGATTCAGGTACTTCATTTTTTTTTAATATTTGAAAACGTAATTGTAATACAAAAAATTGAATATTATAGATGAATCTGGTAGTGATGCAGAAACTATGGTTTTAACTAATAAGAAACGCAAAAGATCAGAAGCTGGAAGTGTTAAAAGTGGTGTCAGTGGTAAAGGTCAACCACCTATGAAATACCAAGCTGGTGGTACAGGCATTCACAGGTAATTTCCTGAATAATTTGCAGTTAAATTTAACTTTAAATTAATAACTTTTCAGGGCTTTGTCGACAGCTTCAAATTATTCTGGTTTTGGATCAGAATATAAATCAAAGAAAGCTAGTGGCGATGTTAAAAAGAAGGGAAAAGCAGATCCTTATGCTTATGTACCTTTAAAAAGAAGCTTCCTTAATAAAAGGTTTGTAAATGTTTTTTATTTTTATCTGTTCATAATTATTCATATAAATATCTTCTTTATTATTGCAGGAAGAAGGCTAAGATAATAGGACAGTTTAAAAATATAGGAAAAGCAGCCAAAAGTGGAGCAAAAAAAGGAGCTAAAGCTAAAAGACTACAACAAAAAAAATAAAATTCACTGAATGATAATTAAACATTTAATAATTGAAATTGTGTACAAACATGATTTTTATATATTATAGTGTATACGGGAAGGGGAAAGATGTTTATTTATTATTTTATTATCACTGGGATATGATTAACATTTTGAATCTGTCACTTTAAGAAGTAACGCGTTTGAAATATCGTTTAGCTTCTTTGCCACTTTGCTCATGCTTCATTGTCTGGAAATATTTGAAAATTGTTATTTCTTAATTTAATAAAATAAACTTGACAAACTTACAATAACACATTGAGTATCATTGAACTCATAAGTTCGAAGCACCTTACTGCCACCATCTCCTATTGATGTTGTTTTCAATTTATCGCCTTCTTTTATAGTAGTACTCTGCAAAATCATTCCAGTTTATTATAATATTTAAGTTACTTACTATAGCCCTTACTTTAATAACCACTCCTCCAGGCATGTGCTCTTCATATTCTTCTCCCAATTTAAAATTAATTACTGTAGCTCTAAGTAATGAACTTACAGCAATAGTCCAATGTTTTGCTTCATCAACGCTAATGTCTAGCGAAGGACTTGATGCAGTCATCATTTTTCGTGGAATGTATGGGATACCTAATATAAATTAAATTTCAGTGGAATTAAATTTTTCAATGATCTTTTTAGTGTACTTACCAACAGCCTGGAAATATTCATCCAAATTTTCATTTTTTTCGTGCACATATTTTCCAACCATTTGAGCCATAGTTGTTATGTTATTTGCTGTAACAAATGATTTAAGTCATTGGAATTACACAAATACATACAATTTTTCTTGATAAGCTTTTATCTGTTTACGTGACTTCAAATGATAATAAGTTAATTTTATTTCTTTTCATAAGGATTTCTAATCTTGTTTTTTTTTTAATGTAGCACGTAATGTCACCTCTGATAGTTCAAGGGAATTCTTGAACAGAAATTTTCAAAATTTTTTCATGATAATAAATTCCTATGATTTAATCTTTAATTAATGTTATTGTATTTGAACTTTACGTTGGTGAACACGTGCAGTGCTAAAGTTCTTAAAATATTATAAATTTATAAATTAATGCGGTTTCAAAAAAATTCAATATTTACTTCAATACAGGTTAGAACACAACCAAGATCAATGTTGTCAACAGCAGTTAAGGTAATCTAGTTTATCTGAATTATCAGTTAAACTCGCCTTCTCTTGCAGTAATCAACTCCATTCTAATAATTTTACGTTTACATTTTTACTCTCAATATACTTTGAACGTTTTACATACATACATTCTTAATTATTTAGATTACCCCAAGGAGTGTTAATTAGCACTTTATTATTGTACTAATATCTACCATTTGTTCACTGTATGTTATTCCTATCCGAGGCCTTCGTGTTTGTCTTGTCAGCCACCGTGATAGGCCCCGCAGGTGTGAAGTGTGTCCACGTCTATCACCTATCTACCAGTACAGCAATAATAAAATTTATTTCTCCTTAACAAATATTACCCACATTAATGGTAATGATTTGTTTTAAATGTAACAAATCTATCACTGATGCTGATAAGCATATTAATTGTGATGGTTGCAGTCGTGCTGTGCATACTCAATGCTCAGACCTAAATACAGCCGAGTTGAAATGTCTAGAATTGCGCCCCAACAACAAACGCAGAACAAAATATATTTGTTTGGATTGTGAACAAGGTTTACATCAAGTACCGAAATTAATATCAATGTTAAATGATCTCAAAGACGAAATAAACAAACTAAAAGAAGCTCAGTTGAAAGTGACAACTCAAAACATTAATACAGCTCCCCCTTCTACTTCAATTAATCATAATAGTGAGGAAATCATTAATGAAATTTCTGAACGCCATAAGCGTGCTCACAATGTTATAATCTACGGTAGTCAGGAAATTGGTATTTCTAAACAAGATCAATCAGAGTTGGACACAGCTATTGTCAACTCCATAGCAACTGGTTTAAATCTGAGTGTCGAACTTATAAGACCAGTCTGCCTTGGTAAATACGACGCCATAAATAATAATCGTATGTGGCCTATAAAAGTTCGACTTTCTTCCACTGAAAGGGTCACTACCATAATACGGAACTTTAATAAAAAATTAAAATCCACACCTGAAATGAATAATATTTCCGTTTCATTTGATCGCACGTCGAAACAAATGCAGTACTATAAATCTGTGAAAGAAGAGCTCAATACTCATATCGCAAACGGTGAGAGTAATCTTAAAATAAAATACCAAAATGGAATTCCAACTATCGTAAATTCGGAAAACTAATTACGTCCAACAGATCACATCCTTCCTTACTTAAAATGTACTACCAGAACACTAGAGGCTTGAATACAAAAACTCATACATTCTATACAAACACTTCTGACCTGCACTACGATATCTTGCTCATAAGTGAAACCTGGCTTACGGATTCAGTTTTTTCTTCAGAATTATTTTGTAATCGCTATAATGTTATAAGGGCTGATGATAGAAATTTCTCCACTACTAATCGAACTAAAGATGGAGGGGTCTTAATTGCCTTGGCAAATTTCACAATTGCAGACACTTCTGATATTTCTAGAGACGATGATTGATCTTATCATTTGCAATTGTCATCTTCAAAACTTTAGTTTTCTGGTCTGTGTAATATATTCCACCTGATGTCGATAAAGATTATTTGGAAATATTTCTCTCTGCATTCGAAATTCTTCTACTGGACAAAAATTTCATTATTATAGGCGATTTTAATCTGCCCCATTTAACTGAAATCAACAATAATAAATCGAAATGTTTTTAAAATTTTTGCAATATCATGAACATACAGCAATACAATCAGATAACGAATCACAATGATAACATGCTCGATCTAGTACTTTCCAACATAAACTGGAATATCGAGGTGTTGCACTCTCCACAACCTATGGTACCAGAAGATCCCTATCACCCCGCACTTGATGTAAGCGTCACTTGCTTGCCTGATCCAATCACTTTAAAATTTCCTGAAGCTGATAAAATAACATTAAATTATCGTAAAGCAAACTTTCCTTTACTTTATCATGAACTACTCCATACTGATTGGTCTTCTATTGAGCTAAGTGACAATATTGATCAAGCAGTCAACATTTTCTATGACATTTTTTACTCTGCATTAACCCGTCACGTACCTGAACACAAACGTTATCATTCCCATTATCCGCCGTGGTTTAACGCTACTATAAAAACTAATCTTAAAAATAAAGAAACATACAGAAAGAAGTGGATTAAAACTAAAAATCAATTTTTCTACAATGAGTTTAAACGTCTTAGACGCCTGACTAAATTACAAATCTCAGATGCATATACGCTTTACTTAACGAACATTGAAAACAATATTAATGTAACAAGAGAGAAAAAGAAAGAACCTCTTCTTCACACAACAAATGGAATATTCTACAGCATTTGAGAGAATGACGCATCGCACCAAGTATGTAAACCAGACGCGGTTTATCTAGCACCTTCCAGAAATACATAGTAGGTTCTAGCGGCTTCTGGTACGATTATATGAGGGTATAAAATCGACTTCGCGGAGGAAAGAGGATCAGTCAACAGTGAGTCATTAACTGTGTATCACGAAATAAATAGTAAATGTGAAGATAAATGTTGTATTAGAAATTCATAGTCTGTAAATAATAGTTTTAATGGTTTATAATCATAGCGTTAATTTATAGTGTATTCATTAGTGTTTGTAAATAAATATTTCTTATTAATAGACGATTTAAACAGCACTTTTGTTATTATTTTAAAAAGAACGTTACAGGTGTGAGGTTTTAAAATAAATAAAATCGCGTAATAATAAGTGCTGTGAGAATAAATCTTTGTGTTAAAAATAATTTCAACAAACATTTAAAATGGTGATGAAATTGTTAAAAGATCTCAAAGTAATAGACTTAAAACACGAACTTGAAGAACGAGATTTAGACACAACGGGCCTTAAAAACGTGTTAATAAATCGGCTAAGAGAATGGCTTTTGGAACAGCAAGAAGACCCTGAAAGTTTCCTTTTCGAAATACCTGGACCTGCAATTGATACTAATTTGTTATTAACTAAAATGGAAGAGAATTCTAGAATGTTAAAAGAGGAATTGCTGGAAAAGTCCGATGAAAATTCAAGAATGCTTAAAGAAGAATTACTTGAAAATACTAAAGCACTGGAAGAAAAAGTACTGGAAAAACACGAGAATTCTAGAAGGTTTGCAGAATTACTAGAAAAGGCCGAAGAAAATGTTAGAATGCTAAAGGAAGAAATACTGGAGAATTCCAGGAAATCCAGGAAAGACAGTTCTAGAAGGCTTAAAGAAGAATTGCAGGACAATGTTAAATCGTTGGAAGAAAAAGTTTTTGGAGAATGCCAGCGCGCTAGGACTATTGGAAGGCAGATTGGCGGAACAAGATAGGGTAATAAAAATGGTAGAAGAGAAAATAGCCCAAATGCAATTACCACCAACAACTAAGAAAGACGACATAACCGAAATGCTAGAAGATAGAATGAGGCAACTACGGTTTCCCTCAACTTCTGAGTTTAATGAAGTAAAGAAGCAATTTAAAGAAGAAAAGGGTCCTGCCGTAGGAATAAAAGTAAAACCACCCACGTTCGATGGAAAGATACCTTGGTCTACCTACTACAAACAATTTGTAGTTTCTTTAACTGTGGCTTTGCGTGGAGACGCGTTGAACGTCCTGCAAACAATCCCAGCAGGACAGGAAAATGATTACCAATTGTTAGTGTCTAGATTGGAGATGAGATATGGAGACGCGCATCTTCAATAAGTGTATCACGCGCAAGTGAAGAATCGTATCCAGAAGAATGGAGAAAGCCTGCAGGAGTTTGAAGCCGATGTTGCGCGGCTTGTCCGATTGGCGTACCCTACGGTACCCGATTCATTTCTGGGACAACTGGCTGTGCAGACCTTCATTGATGGGTTAAGAGACGGGGAAACACAACAATCATTGAGGCTGGCACGACCAAGAACAACTGATGATGCGCTTGCTCACGCCTTAGAATTTGAAGCTGCAAAACAAGCGTCCCGAGGTCACGGGCGTGTTCGGACCGTTGTGGAAGAAGATGAAGGTTCTAAAGATCGCCTAGAAGAATTATTAATGAGAGTTCTTCAGAAGGAAGAGAACCGTAAAAAGAATCCTCAAGAAGTTCGAGGACCCCGTTGCTGGAACTGCGGTGAACAAGGGCACATACGACGCCGCTGCCCTAAACCCAAACAAGTTCAGCCGTCGGAAAACTAAAGGGGGTCGACGAGAGGGGGCGAACGTCGACCTTGAGTGGAGATGTCCCGAAGATCACCATCCATGCCGTAACATCAAACAATAGTACCAGCAGTTTGTTCGTAGATAGGAAAATTGCTAATCGTACTGTTCCACTACTCATTGATACGGGGGCGACAAAATCAATTATACGCCCTGACGTTCTACGAACAAGTATGAAGCTGTTACAGACAACTACTCAACTCCGTACAGCGACGGGAGAAGTAATACCAACACGCGGAGTGGTGAAGATGAAGATTGGCATTGGAAGTGAAGAACGTGATCATGAGGTGCTGGTAGCCGACATCATTGACGAATTCATCTTGGGAATGGACCTCCTGAGAAAATTTGGTTTTACATTGGACTTGAAGGAGGGTGTTTTGAAGGTTGGTAACGAAGAACTTCCGTTGCACCCATGAGAAGATCCTGTCGTAAGGGTTTTGCTGATAGAAGATGTGATATTGCCGGGTCAAAGCGAGATGGTTGTCGAGGCAGGTTTGGATGGAGATCTTCGGGTAGGATGTGTGCGAATGATGGAGCCTGTTTGTGATAAGAAGATCCATAGTGGCATACTGGTGGGAAAAGCGCTGATCAAGGTTGGAAAGACAGTACCGGTGAGGCTTATGAACGTTAATGTGGATCCGGTGACATTGAAGAAGAGTACCCTTGTGGGACAGTGTGTGCCAGTATTCCGAGTAGCCAGGTGTATGGCTGATGTTCCAAAACCAGCGCCCAAAGACCATGGTGGAAAATTAGTGGGTATGGTTACCAGTTCGTGCGAAGACCTTAACAGAACGGAAGTGAAAGAGGTACAGGGTTTGGTTCACTGATACCAAGATATCTTCGCTCTTGACGATAGCCAGAAGGGACGAACAAATATAGTAAAACATAAAATCAATACAGGCAACTCTATGCCTGTCCGTCAGCAGCCGAGGCGTCTACCTCTAGCAAGGCGAGCAGAAGCCGAAAAGATTATTACCGATATGGAAGAACAAGGGGTCATCGAGCCATCCAACAGTCCATGGGCATCACCGGTGGTCCTGGTCAGTAAGAAGGACGGGTCAACGAGATTTTGTGTGGACTATCAGCAGCTCAATAACGTGACCAAGAAAGACAGCTATCCCTTACCACGCATCGACGACACGTTAGATACCCTGTCTGGTTCACGATGGTTTTCGACTTTTGACTTGAAGAGTGGTTATTGGCAAGTTGAAATGGAACCTGAAGACCGGGAGAAGACCGCGTTCACTATTGGTTCCGGACTATGGCAGTTTACAGTTATGCCTTTCGGTCTATGTAATGCTCCGGCCACCTTTGAGCGTCTAATGGAGACCATCCTCAGAGAGCTGTCGTGGAAGACCTGCCTGGTATACCTAGATGATGTGATTGTAGTCGGAAAATCATTCAACGAACATTTGAAAAATCTAGAGGAAGTGTTCCGAAGACTACGTGGAGCCAATCTGAAACTGAGTCCGAAAAAGTGCCACATATTCAGAAAGGAAGTGAAATATCTCGGGCACGTCGTATCACAAAATGGAGTGGCAGCCGACCCCGATAAGATTCGTGCAGTTCAAGAGTGGCCAACACCGAAAGATAAACACCAAGTTCGTAGTTTTCTTGGGTTATGTACCTACTACAGGCGTTTCGTTCCTGGGTTTGCCAATATAGCGAAACCTCTGACAAGGTTAACTGAAGATGGGCGCGAGTATGTTTGGAGCGGAGAGTGTGAAACAGCTTTCCAACAGTTGAAGAGTGCCCTGACAACAGCACCAATATTGAGCTATCCACAGACAGAAGGGAAATTCATACTTGACACAGATGCAAGTAATCTGGCCATTGGGGGTGTACTTTCTCAGATACAGGATGGACAAGAAAAGGTCATCGGCTATTTTAGTAAGGTTTTGTCGAAAGCCGAAAGGAATTATTGTGTGACCAGAAAAGAACTATTGGCCGTCGTGAAGTCCGTTGAGCATTTCTACAAATACTTGTACGGACGGAAGTTTTTATTGAGAACGGACCATGCAGCGTTGAAATGGCTTCTACAATTCCGTAATCCTGAAGGCCAGGTCGCAAGGTGGATCGAGCGATTACAAGGATACGACTTTGACATAGAACATCGAGCGGGCACTAGTCATCGAAATGCCGATGCTCTTTCAAGAAGACCCTAAGCAACGGATTGCCGTCATTGCTCTCGCTTGGAAGAGAGGGTTTGCCAAGTATTAAGAACTACCATCGTCAACGACAATTGGTTGCCGGAAGAATTGCAACGACAGCAGAAGGCTGATCCCGAACTAAAAATGGTACTGGAATGGAAGCGCGTGGGAGAAAGGCCTACCTGGGAGGCCGTCAGACCTTTCAACATAACGCTCAAAGCATATTGGGCCCAATGGGAGTCCTTGAAGGTGGAAGACGATCTCCTGAAGCGAGTACTGGAGAGTGAAGATGGCACCACCATTAGGTCTCAGTTCGTGGTTCCAAGAAGCCGAGTGGCTACAGTGTTGCGACATCTCCATGACGGTGACTCAGGAGGACACTTCGGTGTGAAAAAGACTTTGGAGAAAGTTAGGGAGCGTTTTTATTGGGTCAACTGTAAAGAAGACGTGAAGGAGTGGTGCCGGAAATGTGAACTATGTGCCACTGGTAACGGACCCTTGGGGAAACGAAGAGCACCTATGAGGCAGTACAATGTGGGTAGTCCTCTGGAAAGAATAGCTATAGATATTGCCGGACCATTTCCCGAAACCGACGATGGGAATAAATACATATTAGTGGCAATGGACTACTTTACCAAATGGCCAGAAGCATATGCCCTACCAAACCAGGAAGCTGCGACTGTTGCTGACGTACTAGTCAAAGAGTTTTTCAGTCGCTTCGGAGTGCCCATGGAGCTGCATTCGGATCAAGGCCGCAACTTTGAGTCTGTACTATTTGGAGAAGTCTGTCGATTGTTGGGCATTCGTAAGACTCGGACCACACCGTTACATCCGCAGTCCGATGGAATGGTAGAACGCATGAATCGGATAATGGGTAAATATTTGGCCAAGGTCGTCTCCGATCATCAACGAGACTGGGACCAATACCTGCATCTGTTCCTGATGGCTTATCGTGCATCGGTCCACGAAACAACCGGTCAGTCACCAGCGTCTGTGATGTTTGGACGCGAGTTACGGTTACCGTGTGATCTGGAATTTGGGTCTCCACCTATAGAGCAGGAGGTAGCCGGGAATGATTATGTCATCAACTTAAAGAAGAAGTTGGAGGATATTCACGACCGAACCCGAAACAATAGTCGAATCGCGAGTGACCGGATGAAGGTTACGTACGATGTGAGAGCCCAAGAAGGAGGGTTTCAACCTGGAGAGCTTGTCTGGTTATACAACCCGCAAAGACGTCGTGGCTATTCTCCAAAGTTACAGCGGAATTGGGAGGGCCTATACCAGGTGAAGAAACGAATAAATGACTTGATTTATCGCATCCAGAAATTGCCAAGAGGGAAACCAAAGGTGGTACACTCCAATCGTCTGGCGCACTATGAAGGAAATAATGACGCAGTCCCGGATCGGGAAGATGAGGCTGAGGTGGCTATCAATACCGTAAGGCCTGGAGATGATCAGCCAACCTTCAGAGAATTTATGGCTGCGTTTTCTGGAACTAGAAAAGCGCGATTCGGAGTCACGACTGAGATGCAACAAGATCTCTTCCGGGTCCCTGGTGATTATTCCATTGCCCACTGTGTCTCCGAGGATCTCCGTCTGTCCAGGGGGATCGCAGTAGTGTTTAGAAATAAATTTGGACGGCTGAATGAACTTCGAGAACAAAATCCCTCTGTTGGTAAATCCTTACGCTTGCCTGATCATGACCGATCCATTTACTACTTGGTAACCAAGCAGTTTTAAGAGTTTTAACAAGAGAGAAAAAGAAAGAACCTCTTCTTCACACAACAAATGGAATATTCTACAGCATTCGAGAGAATGACGCATCGCATCAAGTATGTAAACCAGACGCGGTTTATCTAGCACCTTCCAGAAATACATAGTAGGTTCTAGCGGCTTCTGGTACGATTATATGAGGGTATAAAATCGACTTCGCGGAGGAAAGATGATCAGTCAACAGCGAGTCATTAACTGTGTATCACGAAATAAATAGTAAATGTGAAGATAAATGTTGTATTAGAAATTCATAGTCTGTAAATAATAGTTTTAATGGTTTATAATCATAGCGTTAATTTATAGTGTATTCATTAGTATTTGTAAATAAATATTTCTTATTAATAGACGATTTAAACAGCACTTTTGTTATTATTTTAAAAAGAACGTTACATTAAAAATAATCCAAGTGATATTTGGAAATTGATAAACGCTAAGAAAGGTCGTACCAGAATTCCTGGTTTAATGCGCGATGACCTCTCGGAATACAGTAATCCGCAAGAAATAGTAAACGCATTCGGAAGTTTTTTCTCTAGTGTATATATGAAAGCTAATACAAGTACAACAACGCAAGAAGAATACGGTGTTCCGTTCTTACTAACGCAAGTTGACGAGGAAGTGGTAATTCGAATTATGTCAAAGCTTCCCAACAAATTTACGGCAGGGGACGATACTATACCGAGTTTTTTGATAAAAGACTGCAGATTTGCCTTATCTAAACCACTTACCTACCTTTTCAATCTCTCTATTAGGACAAGCAAATTTCCAGATCGTTGGAAAGTGACAAGAATTTGCCCAGTTTATAAAAAGGGAGATAATTCTATTATCTCAAACTATCGCCCAATTGCCATACTCTCAAATTTTGCAAAAGTATTTGAACAAGTAATTTTTACGAGTATTTGCAATCACATTAGATCCTGCATATCACCAAACCAGCATGGTTTCATGTCAGGTCGATCTACAATATCAAATCTGGCCACTGTTACTCAATTCTTATGTGAAGCCCTCGACAAGCGAAAAAGAGTGGACGTTATTTACACTGATTTTTCACGTGCTTTTGTGATCATAAAATACTGCTACACAGACTAAACTCATTGGGCTTCTCTCCTGGATCAACGAGATTTATCGAATCCTATCTGAATAATCGTCACTGCTACGTATCCTACAATGGCTTTAAATCACATAGTTTCTGTCCTGAAACTGGTGTCCCTCAGGGTTCCAGCCTGGGGCCGCTTCTATTTATCATCTTTATTGACGATTTATTAAAATCTCTATCTTGTCAAGTACTTGCATACGCTGACGATTTTAAAATATACTCCGAAATAAACACACCAGCAGATGCTCAACTATTGCAACAATCTTAATATAATATCAGATTGGTGTAACAGAAATATGTTGAAGCTGAATGTTGATAAATGCGCTGTTGTTACTTATAGTAGATGTCAAACTTATCCTGTTGCACTCTATCATATAGGTGATAGTCCACTAAGAGTTTTTTTTTAACAATAATCGAGTTTGATTATGTAGTTAGCTATGTTCACCATGTACATGCTTTATTTTCTTTTACCAACTATTGTATTTTTAGTTGCTTATTTACACACTATATATCTATTTTAATGTTGTCCTAGAATTGGATTACCTGTTGGGCAATAAAGACGTATTATTATTATTATTGTAAAGGCATTACCAGCAATTTACATATGTGGATAAAAACAAAAATGTATATTGATTCAGGGTGGCCAGCGAACCTGGAAACCTTGAAAACCGGGAATTTGTCGAATCAGGAAAAAAACTTGAATTAGTGATCAATGTCGGGAATTTTTTTTCAGGAAACAAAATACTAAAACTAGGAATCGGCTAAGTACAAACAATAACATGTAGCGCACTATTATTTACATCATACTGCGATTCACCTTCCGACTTTAATTTGTTTCTAAGTTATGACGTCATCACAAAAAAATTTAAATGACAATATAGATTTTTTATAGTGGAATCCGATAGTGATTTTTCTTCCCTTTATGATCATGCAAATAAATCATAAGGTTGCATAACAAAAATTTATGATAAAAATTAAAAAGATATTATTTTTTACCTTGTTCTTTTACCATGTAGTTTGCAATCAAAAAACTTGATAGTTTCTTTCATTAATTATTTTCAGAAAGAATGTGATAATTCTGGGCCTTTATTATATTTTCCTGCAGTCAGAGAAGTGAGTCTTATAAAAGAATACTTTTAAATTTACATTCGTATTATGATCTGTCTTTAAAAAGTAATATTTGTAGAGGGTAGCTAGTGCTTTGGGTGACAGTAAAAGTGACGTTTGCAATATATCTGCAACTATTAAAAGTGGTAACCCTCTTAGTGATCCGAAGAATCCGACTAGAAATAGAAAAAGGCCAATTACTGACTTACACAATAACCAAAGATTCGCATTACGAGATGCGTATATATGTTATATGTACATATAACATGTTTGAAAAAAGAAAAAGTATCATTCTTTAATTCTATGCATGTAACAATATATTACTGACTTTTATACCTTTTACCAATTTTTTTGTTTCTAGAAATACCAGTTAATTTGGTTTCAATTTTGAAGTATCATATGTAGGTATGTAATGTTATAATAGTTATTTATGTACCAAGTCAGTAAAGTGATTCTTTATCGAACGAGTCTGAGATTATGAGACGAGCGAGCGATAAAGACACTTTACTGACGTGGTGCATACAAAATTTTATCGCCAACCATATTTGCGGCAGGTAAAATGCTTGATTTGTACAGTAAAATAAAGTGTTTGTTTACTTCTACAAATCGCTATGGTAATGCATGGCTTTATTGATGGTTGGCGATAAAAATCATTACAAGCCTCGAAATACCTTGCGGGAATTATACCATGTTGTTTTACATTGTTTAAATATATAAGAAGAGACCAAACAAATTTAGAAGGTATTCAAAAGTGGACCAATGAAGAAAACTGTTTTGTTTTGATAAAAACCAGTTAAGTTAGTTGTTATATTGTATATGTCTGCAGAGAGAAATTAAACAAATTTCAATTAAGAATTTTATTTTATTTACGAGATATCAAGTGTTGTAACAGAAAACATACAGTATTTCTAATTCGAATACCCCACTTTATTTAGTTGTAACTACATAGCCAAAATATACACCATTTCACAAACACTCCTAACCTAATCTAATTTTTAAAATAAAATGTCAGAAATCATTGGCATTTTTATCTTAACATCTTTAAAAAGTAAATCACTTGGCTAATGACTTAAAACCTCTTGTTGATTGAATGGTCTATTGTTAAGATATTTAATTTCCGGCTGTAATATTGCAGCTCAAAATTTTTATTTTTAGCTCTATTTTTCATGATATTAAATTTGAATTGGATTGAAATTTGTACAGTGTAGGTGCTGAATTGATGTCACGGTAGTATCCTTATTTAAAAGATTTAATTTTTGGGTATAACAATGCAGCTCAAAATTTTTACTCTTAGCTCATTATCGAGAGCTAAAAACTAACACCTCTATTTAAAAGATTTAATATCCGGCTGTAATATCTCGCTTCAAAATTTTTACTTTTGGTTCAAAATTAGCTCATAATTCCCAAGTACATAAATTTGAATTTTGATTGAAATTTGTATAGTGGGGCTGCCGAGTTGACGTCTAGATAGCACTCCAGGGTGGCCAGCAAGAGTGATACTTTTAAATTCAAGGTTTTTTCCCGGTTTTACAGGTCGTAAAATATAATTTTTCCCGCTTTTTTCCTTCAACAATTTACGCATAGGTACCCATATCGATGATCAAATTATTTGTTTAAAATTAATAATAACGGAACATAAAACTATACTTGAAGCCTTTTATTATTATCGAAAGAGCCTAAATAACCAAATAACGATCAGAAATTTAACTGAACTGTGTAAAATAGTATATTGAAGAATTAGTTTCATAAGACACGTTCTTAGCGCACGCGTCCAAGTTTAAAAACGACCCGCGTAGTGGCGGAGAGTTTTCTTAAAGGACAAGTGCGCTACAATGTCTTACGAAACGAATACTTTATACTATTTTTTATTTGTTCTTTAGTATCCTTGTCCTTTAGAAAACTCCCGGCTACGTGAGTCATTTTCTAGATTGGGACGCATGCGCTAAAAACGTGTCTTATGAAACGCAAAGATTTGAAACGAATAGTTTATACCAATTTTTGTACTTGAGTGTCCAAATGAAGCCAATTGGACATTTTGCGTGTCCAAAAGAGATTTATTGAAATACTGGAAACAGTAATATTTTATATTTTAAAGTTATCATCGTTAAACAGTTGTTCTTAAGACGTCAAACTCATTTACGATATAAATTTGAAAAACAACTGCACAATCAGAATATTTAGTGTCGGCAAATGTCAAATTAACTTGCCTACTTAACAAGGTGTCCCTAAAAAATTTGATTTACAACCACCTTATTTTTATTAAATGATTACAAAATAACGCAAATAGAAATAATAATATAAAGTATTCGTTTCATTAGACATTTTAGCACAGTTGTCCTATAAAAAGACTTCCCGCTGCACGGGTCGTTTTCTAAACGTGCAAAATAGTTATTTGTGTATTTAGTGTGCTAAATGCTACTTTGGTGGTCAAGAATGAAAGTCTTTTGAAATCTCATTCGAGACCACCAAAATCATTTCGAGCACGAATTGCACACAACGTTTTTTCTGCAGCGTTATTGAAATAACTGAAAAATTATAAAAAATAACACAAGGAAATTTTGATTTTAACGCAAAGTGAACAGTTCGCTGTTGCTACGGAAACAACATTGCTCAAATATGCATAAATGGCATAAATTGTTCCCTGAAAAGAAAATTCCCGACTTTGATCACTAATTCAAGGTTTTTTCTCGGTTCCCGATTTTTTCCCGGTTTTCAAGGTTTCTAGGTTCGCTGGTCACCCTGCACTCCCCACCTAAACGATTTAATTTCTTCATAAGATTCCAGTTGTACATTTTTACTTTTGGCTCAAAACCAGCTCATAAGCAGCTTATAATTCTCATGTACTAAAATTTGAACTTTGTTGAAATTTGTATGGTGGGGGTGCTGAATTGACGTCAAGGTAACACCCCCACTTAAAAGATTTAATTTTCTTGTACTAATATTGCTATAAATATAATAGAACTAATTGCAACTCAAATTGTTTTTTACTCAAAACTAGCTTATGATTTAGAACTTGAAATGATTTGAACTTTGAATAACAATCAAGAGTTCCAAGTTTTTGATAAAAGAATCAAGTAGCCATGTAACAATTGACTTTGTATTGAAATTATGAGTTGTTCACAGCATTTTTAAATTTTCATTCTAAATGTCCGGTCGGGTCATTTAGCATAAATTGCTAAATTAGAGCTCTAGGGCTGTAAAATTCTTTAGTAGAGCCCGCTAGAAAAATGGCTGCCCTTGTTTGCACAGTCTCCATAGCAATAACAATAAATAGACCACTGCATCTACCTACTTGAAGTTTTGCACTTTTCAATTTATTTTTATTTTAAAATTAAGCATTAATGTAAACTTAGATCAAACATAAACTATGTATGCATTTTGGACTTAATTAGTGTTTTAGAGCCCTTTATTGTCTTAAATAATTTACTCTGAGGGCTCTAAAACACTCAATTAAGTCCTTAATATACTATATGAGCAAAAAGTAACTCCATCAAAGGTGCCTTTGGAATTTTGAACTCAACTCAACAACGAACAAAATAATCAAGAGTCCTTTGACAGTAAGAGTTGTTATAATTTTCTGGTGTTATAATATAGACGAGTTCAAAATTCCAAAGGTACCTTTGATGGAGTTACAGCAAACGCATCATAAATTGGCGAGAGCCGGCGCATGCCGAAAGTACGATCGGCTTCCCCGCGTGTAGTATTTGCGAATGTTGCACTGTTCTAACAGTGGCGTAGACGCGTAGGGCGCCTTATTTTATTTGCTTGCTGTATTTCAAACGAAATATTTCTAGCGGGACTACCAAATTCCAAAGTAAATATTTTCATAAAATAAAATCATAATTTAGCTAATTGCACTCACTGAAAAAGTGAAATGAAACCATATTATAGATATTTAAATTAAATTTTCAACAATAAATAATAATGTTACAAAAAATATTTTGACTACATAATTATACCTATAATAGAGAAAAAGAAAGTTAATACGAGTGGTACTACAATAACGTTCATATAATAAATTTAAAAAAATAAATACAATAGGTATCTATAATTTATGTTACATATTCTAACCGCTATCCTCAAAATCAGTTCCAAAGTCGGAATCCGAATCTTCGTCATTTACACTAATTATAAGTTGTTCGGTTCTAACGTCTATTATTTGTTCATTTTGCAAATAATTATTTTCACTTTTTATCACGTGTTCACAACGGCTCACCCAATCTTCTAAAGTTACAGAAGAAAACTCGTTTTCGGCTAATTTCCACGCATCATTTAATTTAAATGTAGTATTTTTCTTAGCAATGTTGTTTTTAACTTGTGCCCAAATTAGTTCTATTGGGTTCAAATCTGGGTGGTACGGTGGAAGGCGCAGTACAGTATGGCCATTAGCATTGAGAATGGCATCAAATTTGTACTGAATGTACTGCTTTTTTTCCTTTTAATTATATCATATAACTGAGGTTTTAGCATTTGAGGTGAAAATGTTATTTTTTTTTCAGTAAGCCAGGAGACCATATCTGCTTTTTTAGAATTGCTATTAGGAGCACGGTTTATTTGTACATTGTGATAAGGCGCGTTATCTATCACAACAACCGACTCTGCTGGCAAATTAGGTATTAATTTTTCCGTGACCCATTTTTCATAATTTGATGAATTCATTTCATCATGGTAATCTCCTGACTTACTTCCAGATTTAAAAATGTTGAGGCAGTTTGGAATAAAACCCATGCTTCCACCTGCATGAATTATAATTAAGCGTTCCCCTTTTGAAATATTAGCAAGTAATCCATTATTACTGTCGTCACTCCAACTTTTTGATATAGTGTGCTCACTATGGATGTACGTTTCATCTAAGAAAACAATAGGACGCTGCTGTTGGCGAAAAAACTTAATTTTATTTAAATAGTCTATTCTTAAAGCACGAATTTCACTTTTTTCAATTAATAGTTTACGATTATTTTGAGTACGGCACCACTTAAACCCCAGCTTCTTTAACACTGTCCGAAGAGAAGACACTTGCCCCTGCCACCCCAAATCATTGCGAAGTGTTTCTTGTAAAGCAGGAAGCGTAACTCTGCAATTTTCTGTTTTATGGAAATTATAGATTATACAGTGAAAATCAACCAACTCATAATCTTCAAGTGCGGTCACGTTACACACACGACTTTGTTTTTTTCCAGGACTTTTAAATAGTTTATCAGTCTCAGATTCAGGCAAGGTGTTACCTTCCTTAATAATCCTTTCGATAGTCCTTACGGATACTCCAGTAGCACTTGACACTTTTTCTTTAATTCCCTTCATACACTGATCTTCGTTTTGAGATTTTATCCATTTGTAAACGTTAAAAGCCATTTCGCGCGTTTGACTGTGAAGAGTTTTTCCGCGTAAAGTTGATGACATAGTTATAAAACTGATAAACTAAATTACAGATCGGCTGTTTCAAACAGCTGGTACTACTACTTGCACTAACAATAATGCAATGTGCCTTAAAATCCATTTTTAACACTATATATATCTCATTACTTAAATTTCCCAAAAGAGAAAGCATAGTTAACGATTATTATCAAATCAGAGTTACTCATACTACCTATTAACATTTGACACCTATTAACACAGTATTTGACTCGCTTACGAAAATTATACATTACTGTATATTTATTTGTTTATTGTCGAGATCCGGTCATTCTTGTGGGACTATTTTCTAACTCATATTTTTAAGAAAATGAACGCAGTCTGCTCCGCCACTGCTTAAATCTCACTCGGTTCATGCCAGTGCGCAACCAAAGCTCTCGCCAATTTATGTTGCGCGAACTGTACTTATTGCTCATACTATATTATTACAACTTGGAACTTTTGATTGTTATTTGATTTTTGTTTTGAAGCTTTAAAAGCAATGATTGCAAAATTTTCTTAATACGGTATCATGCTTTTTTTAGCATAAATTTGATTTTAATTATTATCATTATATTTTCGTTTTGTATTAACGTGTTAAAGGATTTTTTTCAAAAACATTTAGTATAAGATTATTTGGATAGTTCCAGACTTTACACTCGCACTGTATATGAATACGCATGTTTGGTTGCATAAGCTTTGGGGGAATTTTAGCAATTTATGATCACACTAAATTGAGGTTATGTGTTATATAACCTCAAATATTTAAAAATCTCTTATTAGAAAAAATTAAAAGTGAAATGCCTGAGAATGAAGAAAATAACAATAATTCAGATTCTACAACAGAATTCTCAGATGAATGGATGGTAATAATTATAATAAATCATTTTAAAACCATGTAATATTTTTATGTAAAATTAACAGATACGGCCTAGTCAAATCTATTTAGATGAATATAAAGATTGTAGAAGCATAACAGCAAGATTACATCAACTATTCATTTACGGAGAAACGATAGATTGCTCACAATGGAGACGAGACTATGATAGTTGCAAGAAATGGGAGGACGATAAAGATTTACCAGCAGCTGTAAGCTGAAACATACTTTTAAAAGTCTGTATTTCTTTATATAAGTTAACCTTTTCAGAAAGATTTAGTTAAGAGTGAAACAAATCGAAGATTAACAAGGCTACGAGCACATTACAAGAATGATGTTTGGGAAAAGCGAAATAAACCACCAGAAGATTGGAGTAAACCTCTACCTGAATATTTACAAAAAGAATATGAAGCTACATATTTAAATGTAAAATCAAAAGAATTAAAAGGTGAACCAATACCGGGGGTAGCAGAAACTTTAACTAATAATAAATGTGTGATCATGTAGCATACAGTTTAGTGGGATTTTAATAAAATTTTAATTCTTGTAATCTTTATGAGATTAGGTCTGTTTTGTAGGATTTTATTTATATTAATGTAATAAATCGTTTTTGAAAATCATTTTAGTTTTTATAATATAATTTTCTATTTAAAATTTCATAAATTAAGTTTTTCCCACTTAAACTTAGAACTTTTTTGTTATACTCTATTGGTGCAGCTGTGCTATTGGCTGTACTGAAATTTGACGTTTCATGATTGTTGAAGTGCGACAGAAGTGAGTCACTTGGATGTGATGCTGGTATTGTTTTGAATGAATTAAACAGAAATTCACAGTTATTTATGTGTTGGAAGAACGAACACAACCTCGTTATCTAATTAGAAAACTCTGATAATAATTTTAACATAGTACAAATACATGTACATATCAGCGATTTTTTTATAACAACGAATTTCGTGTAAATAAACTTAAAAACTTATAATATAAACAGTACTGTGATCTTGATAAGTATTTTCCCTAATTTAATAGTGCAAAACTATGGCAAATAAAGACGATTATTTAACCGATTATCGGTGTTTTTTTGAAAACTTTGCTCAAACCGTGAATCCCAATGATCAACTACCTGTTAAATTGGGAAGTTACAAATTGGTTAACGTTGAAGTTGTTGGCGGAATCATCGATTGGACCACCCAGTATTTAACCCAAAAGTGAGTAATAATACAGTTTTGTAAATTTTTAAAGTGATGTTTAAATTATAAACATTGTACCCACCTAATTTTTGTGAGATGTTACTTTGCACAAGATGTGATTGTACACTAATAACTGCTTCTGTTTTGACAACAGCAGGTTGATGTCAAAATCATGCACTTTTTGCATAATAATGAAAAAAAAACTAATCATGTTATTGTTTTTTAAAGTTGGTTAACGGTTACGCCCACAATTTACAACGGTGTTATTTACATTTACATATTGACATAAGAAAACAAATGAAAATGCATTAAAAAAAACAATCAAGTGCTAAAATAGGCGTGTTTTAGAACTATAGTGTTTGTTTTGTTTGATAAAAGCCCACCTAGATTAACTATCCTTTTCGTTTTGAAATCTATTTTTTATCCTAAAAATTAGAAATTAGAATAGATAATATTAATTTACCTATTTGGGATTTTCTAATGATTTAGTGGGATGAATATTTCTAATAATTAATAATAGATACCTAATTGTTAATGAAGATTTATTCTTGTAAAAGTTATTAATATACTGGGTGTTCTTGTGTAATTTATTTTTGAAATATTTTGACTAAAGAATAAAAATTTTATAAATAACATTTTTATTAATTTTATATAATTTAGTTAATTTGATGCTTTCTTAGTAAACAGATTTTATGAATTAATTTACTAAACCTTTGTAAAATGATCTGTTTTAAACCAATTAAAAATTGTATGTAAATAATTTTACAGTACAACAATGTCAATGCTATGCTTTGCTAGATTTAAGATATAAATTAACTCCTAACTAGATAAAATAATAAAATTTAATATATCAATTATCATTTTGAAAAAGTACACAACTCTACTGTATGGTACAGGGGCGTCGGAAGTACGGGTCAGAGGGGTTTGTTTTTACTAATAAAATTATTAAATATTTGTTTTCTCTTAGTTACATATTCTTAATAATTACAAATTATTATTTTAATTTTCCGCTCATTCATTTGACTCATAAATTCATTGACTCTTCGAAAATGCTTACAAATTTTTCGTATAATAGAACACTCCTGTCAATACTCGAGGTTATTTATTGGAGTCTACGGAATATCGCCTAACGGAGATAACGCTGTATCTTGGTCAAAACGCCGAAAACGGTCTGCGGCAGTGGCGTGCGGTGAGAATTTATGCTAGGGAAGCAACCGCGATTTTAATTTTAATATACCTAGGTACAGGCGCGGATTCACGGGGGGGATGGGGGAAATTCCCCCCTCCAAATTTAGAAATAAGTATACATAGAATAGAATAACAAATAATGTTTTTTTAATTATTATTTATTAAAACAATTATTTTTCCAAAAATTTCCGCTTCAAAATAATTCTTTAGATCCGCCCCTGCTAGGTACAATAAAAAATACAGTGTTATAATTATTCAGCTCAAAAGTTTTTTAAAGACGAACTTTTACACTTTATACTTATGGAATTTGTTGAGTATTATTATTTATTTTAAAAAAACGACAACTACTATCCATTTTTTTTTCTAGAGTCCTCTGACTTTGAAAGCGTATTGCTCGGGAACTACTGAACCGAATTAAACATTTTAAAAACGAGCAAATAGTAAATTCATTTCTACATACTACAGTAAAATATTATATTTCTAACTGGTATGCTTTTGTTTTTATCGGACGATACGTAATAAAAGGTACCCATTTTTAGGGACAATTTCATTGAAAGTAAGTTCACTAATTTTTTTCTCAGAATAGTATATTGTGTTACAAGTGCAGAAAAGTGCCAATTTCTCACGAGTGTGAAGATTTTGCGGCATGAGACGTAGTCGAATGCCGCAATCACACGAGTGAGAAATTGGTGTTTTTGCACGCGTTACACACTATACTTTATCTACGACAACAAAAAAAGTAATAAACCACCAACAGCTAAGAAAGTTTTTTAACCTAGAATTTATACTCGCATTCATATTTTTTACGTGAAATATTTGGCAATAAATTAAGAGATGTAATGTGAGCCGCTTCCACGATGTTTGGAGGTGTACGAGTGTACACCCCAATTTTCCTTCATCGGATTCACTCATGATACATCTAGAATTTTAAAAACGACAAAAGTAAACATTACATTTGTAAAGACAATAATAATAATACGTTTACAATTTGTATAATTTCAGTCAATCTACTATTTAGTACTTACAGCTAAATAATTATGTACTCGTTTTCAAAAAATAATTTATATGTACAAAAATCACATTGCAATTGTCAAGGTTATTAACCTCTGCGCAAAATGTCAAATATTCTCGCATTATGTAGCAAATTATAAATGTTTTTATTGTAATTTAGCAATAATAATAAATAAAATTACATTAAAAATTATATAATAATGTAAAATATTAATTAATTTTACGTTTTAATTGAATAACAATCATTGTAACTTTATATATTGAGAAAAAAACATCATCGAAATGCGTCTCGGTAGCTCAATGGTTACGCTGTAGCTACTAACCGAGCGATCCGGGTTCAATTCCCTGGGTTTCCTTAGTTCTTTTTCTAGATGGATTTCCATTCGAAATATAATTTAATGTAAAATATTAATTAAACAAAATAAATTAACCTTTATCTAAAATTTATAACATTTTATATTTCAAATAATTAATAATATTATAAATATTGCAAGTGGTGACCTATGGCGTTTTAATAGAACCACGGATTATTGAGAACTCCTTCCTCACATACTTTACCGTTGAGTTTGGAGATTGTTTGCAATTGGTCGTTTTCACGGTTACTAGATTGTGCGGAATATGTAACTTCCTATGGTGGTCTTAGATAAAAATTATTTTTTGATGACATAAAAGATCAAGTGTGTGGTATAGCTTCAATTTGGTTAATTCGCTGTCCTTCATGCCAAGTTGCCAAATACGTTCACAATCAGAAACATACTACCCCAATGATGATTCTACAAAACGTCATGTTTTGAATATAAAACTTACTTATATAAAACTACTTAGCAGGTAGAAGATTCTTAATATTATTTCCTATTATCATTCTTTGTGTATAGCATTAATTAATCAAAAATTAATCTTCAGCAATGATCGATGCCGGTATTGGGGCAAGTCAAATCAACACGATTCTCACATCAGTTGACATGCCTGCTGTGAGCAAAACAACGTTGAAGCAAGCAGGGGATATTAATAGGGAAGTCAAGTAGCGAGAAAACTTTGCTTCAAGGGCGGGAACTAACAATAAAAAGGTCATTGTAAGTTTATCACTGTTTTTCAATGTTGCAGTACTTCGAAACTTCGATCGTTTTTATAGGCATATAAACGGTTACTAATGAACTTCATATTTACTCACTTATTAATCAGAAATTAGACTGATTTTTCCACTCAAAGTGTCTCTTTAATATAGAGCACGCACTCAGTAGTCCGCAACCACATCGCCGACCATGTACAAGTACAAGTAATGAGAAAAATCAATGTTAATACAATTTTCATTTTATTTCATTCAATTTTATTTATTATATTTGATTTAATTTATTTACGTATCTCATTATTTTCAAGTAATATAAAAAAATACCAACGTACACTTCATCTAACATATCGAATTTGAATTTCCGCGTGAAACAACGTTGCCAGATCATACAATAGGGTTTTGCATGTGCAGGGACTTCAGTCATCAGTTTCCGGTTACAGCTGGGATACAATTTTATAATCGAAATATCTCAATAACTAAGAGGTAAACTGCAGTTTTTTCAACGTCAATATAAAATGCACTTTTTAAACTATTGTTACATAGTTTTTCATATACATGGTGAGTTGTTTAAATATAAAACTTTCAAGTTGTTCTTGGGCATACTGTGTAAACCCATATACATCAATGTATTTGAGTGCAACTTTGTTAATCGTTTTCTCGGTACATACGTGGTGAAATGCCGTTTTTCGGGTACCAATCGAAAGAGCAACCTTGAATTTACCAAATCATACTTAAATTATGTACTTCTTGAGTTGTAAGGTTTGGGTGACTTTCTACCTTAAGTAACATTAAATTTAACAAACACTAAATCGAACAAATAACCAAATTATAATAAATAAACATTTGTGCACGAAGCACGTATCACCACGCTCGCTTATCAAGGCTAGGAGAAGAGCAGTTATAAGCAACGAAATCAGTGCTTATATGCAACGTATGTAAAACACATTTGAATCGGTATTAGCTTTCCGTGCAAGTTTAATGAGCCTAATTTAACATAGTACTCTGAATAATTATACTTTTTGCTGTACGGAATTGATATTGAGGTTTAAGTTGATTAAATATTACAAATTTAAATAAACGATAACCATAATTTTATAAAAATATTTTTGTTAGCATTGGTTTTTATTTTTTATAAATTCTCAAGGGAAGCATTGCTTCCATGGCTCGCACGCCACTGGTCTGTGGACATATTTTGCCGAAGATTGGTTAAGACGCCGAAAGAGGATGTGAACATATAGCCGAAAGTGGACCGAAAGGCCCGAAAGCATAAAACGACGAATAGATCGGAAACACTCGCGGACAAATTACCGAACGCAATCAAAATGCCGGAACTCATCTGTAGTAAAATCGAAACATAATTGTGCGTTCGCAAATACACAAACGCGGTCAAAACACCGAAACTGATTTGTGAACAAATCGCCGAAAGTGTTCAAATCGATGATATGTATTTGTGCACAAATAGCCGAACATGAAAAACTCTTTCCTGAAACTATATTATGTTACCATGCCAATATTGGAACTTTAATTTAAAGAAAACACCTTGTTTCAAATTTTCGGAATTGTTTTATTAGTTTCGGTAAATAGTTCTATCTATTTTCTATCGTTTTATATTTATCTGTGTTTCGCCTACATTCGGTCATTTGTCTACAAACACGTTTCGGCGTTTTTCTCGCGTTCGGCAATTTGTGCAATTATACCTTTCTTCGTTTTGAAAATTTTCGGCGATTTGTCCACCGATGAGTTTCGGCGTTTTAACCACTTTCAGCGATTTGTCCACAGATATGTTTCGGTGGTTTGACCATATTCGGCAACTTGTCCACATGTGTTTTTCGGCGACTTAGTCTCTTTCGATAGTTTGGTCAGTCAGCCTGTTGAAGTTTATTGTATAGAAACTTATTCTGCAATTGCCAGTTGAGAATACCGCAAAGACATAGGAAACCTTATAGTATAACATATTTTTATATTCATACTATAGTATACAATGCGTTCAATAAAAAACCTGGTCAAGCAACCTTTGAAATGACATTCATTTATATCTTACAAGGAAAGGCTATTAGAATGGATAAGGTACCATAAACTTGATGATAGCTATATCATCAAGTTTATGGTACCTTATCCATCAAAGCCAATGTGAGCAGGTAACTTTTTGAAAAAAAAAACCCATTCATCCAAAAATATGGGTCTCCCTTGGTATATACCTATAATAGTGAAAAGATCATATTTAGAATTGAGTGAGTTTTTTCATATCAGCAAAAGATGGTTCATGTAGTTCATATTTCAGTTTGTTTATATTCTTTAATTGTATATTAATTTGTTGGGGGGAATTTCTATGAAAAGTCCATGAATACCAGTCCATAGTACCATACATATGTTCTTCTACAACGATGCACAACGGATGCTACGGAAAAGTTGGAGGAATTAAGAAAGAATGCAGAAAAACAAACTAAACAAGAAGAAAAGAAAAAGAACAGCAACGAGTAAACTTAGAAAATAAACAGAAAAGAATAGTTGCATTGAAAGATAGATTGAGAGATACTATGTAAAGGAAAAGGAAATCTTTCAGTCAACTGTATAGATGATCTACCTGCAGAAACATCAACCAAGCAACAAGGGTTGGCAGGTTTAAATCAATGATTTAAACCTTAGTTTAAACCAATTGGTTTTTAAGATAAAAACCAGACTTTTATTAATTTTTTGGTATGTAAATGCATAAACATACATATTTGTAGACTTTTTTTATTAAAGTTTTTACTTGATGGTAGCACTGGCCAATAGTCTAGGAATCCTAGTTTTACTTACATAATGCCTATGTTTAGAGGCTTAGGGGATCCTTCTAATTTGCGAAGATAGAGAGTGAAAGTTTAATTTTCATTTATAATCAGGAAATGAACTTGTGCATTACAATGAGTGGAAGAAAACGAGATCTAGTTTGATTGAATTTTGATGAGCTCAAAGATGCGACTGAAAAAGGACAATTTGGTACAGTGTTAATTTATTGAATATAGTTTCTCAAAAAACAGTCAGACTTCATTTTGATAGAACCGAGCTAGTCAGCAGTCGCTAGAAGTAACAACTGCTTCTAGCGGCTGCTGACCAGCTCGGTTCTATCAAAATGAAGTCTGACTGTTTTTTTGAGAAACTATATTCAATAAATTAACGCTGTACCAAATTTCAGCTTTTTCAAATCACTTCTTTACATTGACCTCATTTTGAAGACATGCGACCACAGCATTGGTGCTGATGCAACGCGTTCGACCATTACGCTGCCTGACGACTGTTTTCCATTTTCTTATTACATAAACTGCTTAGTGATCAATTTTCAGCTTTTAGAAAACACTTAGATGACGCTACTTCTTGTTACAACTTTCAAGCTGCGCTGACGCCGACTGTCCCCATATCTGAGTTTATTTTGTGTAGGATATTTATTTACACCCTCAATATAAGCTAATATTAAAATATTAGCCTTTACAAAACTCTTACACTTTTCGGTTGCCAGCTCCTGGGCTATAGGGCAAAGTGTAAAATTTATAGTTCCGTGTTATGTTTTTATATTTGTATTTTATGTTTCGTTCAGTTTTATGTCAAATTATAATTTGGCATAACTGCAAATAATTAAAATTTAATAAGTGGTTTAAAAACAAAAAAAAAACGGTTTAAAGGTTTCATACTTATCTACTTCCATAGAAAATTGTTGTTATTTTGCACGCCCACTAACATGAAACCACGGTTACCAGACCACCCATTGCACTTCTTTGTTTCTTGCATAGTCCAAGTTTATACATACATTTGGATTCTATAAAGGGATTAACATGCTTACTAACATGAAGCCACGCCCATCAGATCCATTCATAGCTTGGTCCAACCATATACAGCATTAGTAAGACTTTGCTTAGGTATTAGGTGGCACCTTTTTTTTCATTCAATTAAGTTTTCAGTTATGTCAAAATGAAAACTATTTCTCAATTATTTTATTTTTTTACCTAATACCAACTTTACAAAAAAGTTACTATATTTTTAGAATTAGCAAGTATGCTATAAGTATCTATGTTTCTCAGCTGAATGAATTTTTTGCAATTTTTCTTTGTTCACACATGAAAACCCAATCCCTAAACGAAGATTTACCAATGGCGTATATGGGGTTCTATAAAGGAACAAACAAATATGCCACACTTACCAGGTAATCCATGTGTAGTTTAAGTCAACAATTCGGCGTAATTTTATATATTAGTTATAAATAAAGTTACAAGGAGGTGAAAAGAAGACTACTCTGTATATTATTTCAAGTTTGATTCGAGATGACAAAAGCAACGTTACTGCTATATCATTTATTTATTTATTTATTTTAACGCTTTGGACATTACGAGGAATCGAATTTTATAGAATTCGTCAAATTGGTAGGTCACGCTGCGAGGTTATATTCAACATGACAGTTTATCAACGCCTACTAGATTTAAATGTCTTGTCGTTGGTTGAAGTGTTTTATTGAAAAAATTACATCTTTGTTATGTTTTTAAGCTTCTGTCCTATGCACAGTAAAAAAATTAGTGTAAAATTCTAACACTACACTACTCTAAAAAGTGTGTGTTTAGGTCCAATACATCTAGAGTAAAATATTAATCTGCACCTTCGTGTAGAGGTGTAGACCATAGAGTTAACTTCAATACAATGTTATTGTAAATTTATTCTACTCAAACAATTATTTCTTTAATCGTTTATGGTAACTTTTTTACACTAAAACAGTAAGATTTCTAATCGTTTCGAAGTAAGATTAACTTATGAATCTTTTACTCTACATGGGAGAAATATTGCCTATTTAGAGTGGATTGTCATAAAACTTTTGTATAATTTGTTTTCTATTTTGATTAAAATTTAGAGTGAAAATAGTGTAGTTCTACAAGGTCAAGGTCAATAATAAATTTATTTATTTAAACCCAAACAGGCAAATCTGCCTAATTACATGGATTCAGTACAATGTGTTAGGATACATATATACAGATCAATTAATAAATTATTTTTTTTACATTATTGATTATGGAATATTAATACTAAGAATAACAGTATTATAAATTAACGATTACAATACCCAAAAGTTCAGATATTAATCAGAAAAATATACATTGTAATTATGTTATAGATACACCAAGGGCTCAACCAGATTAAGATGACCGACGGAATAGACTGAGAGAGTAAAAAGTGCTTGTCACATCATAGCATTCATTTTATAATACTCGATTATACTGCCTCTAAATTTAACATATCCAGGGCATCAGATCAGAGTGGCGTATCCGCCAAATGTGTGATCTTCAATTTATTAGGTCGTATTGATTTCTGGTATCGACCTGCGTGTTGTTACATACGGGCGTATGTTTTGTAAGGCATTAATCTGGCCTTACAAAACATTCGCCCGT
The DNA here is from genome assembly GCA_929113105.1 of Agrypnus murinus. Lineage (NCBI taxonomy): Eukaryota > Metazoa > Arthropoda > Insecta > Coleoptera > Elateridae > Agrypnus > Agrypnus murinus. Next base: position 70,843,385 of record OV816030.1, on the reverse strand, counting down.
TTGTGACAACACGCAGGTCGATACCAGAAATCAATACGACATAAAAATTGAAGATAAAAATTTTGGCGGGTACGCCCCTCTGATCTGATGCCCTCGAATGTAATATGGAAGATGTCAATTCTTAAATGCAAATGTACATAGTTAAGTAATTTTAACATTTTAATCAACGGTTTACTATGTGTTATTACTTTAAAAGGTATATGAAATAAGCTAGTTGTTCTGACACTTCTTCTGGGTACTTTCAAAGCACACAGTGCTAAACGTTCGTTACATTCGATGGCATTATTGACAATCTTAAATCCAAAGGACAGCGTAGAACATTCGCGTCTGTCATGTAGTGACGGTAAATTGAAACTATTCCGTAAGTCCACTGTTCTTATTGTTCTGTAGTCAGGGTAATAACCAAGCTTTTTAAAATATAGGAAGCGTAGGAATCTATTTTGAATTTGATTTTTTCTATTATCAGATTTTGATTTATACTAGTTGGATTCCAGATTATAGACCCGTATTCTAATTTTGCACGTACAAATGAATTATAAAGTTTAATTATGGTAGCAGAATGTTTAAAGTAAACAGAGTTTCTAATAACAAATCCAAGAACTCTACAAATTAAGTGATTTATTTATTGCAAGACGGCAGTACCGCAGAGTGGTTATGGTGGATTATATCGCTTAACAGAGTTAAGTCTAGTTTGCTCCGGAAAGTACTCGGATGGGTAAATCACGATGGCAGTATATTTGCCTACATGGCTCCGCTGCTTCGTCTCACACTCACATATCCAATCTGCGGCTCGGTGCGCTCGGCACCTCGACACCGAAAGGTATGAGGGGTTAAAGATTATGTATGTATGTATTTATTTATTGCAATGCAAACATACATAAAAGTATATACTATACCCAATTAAACCATATTAACGTATTAAAAAATATGTACGAGCCCAGTTGGGACACTTCCATTTTGGTTAAAGTACACCCCGGAACCTTTACTTCGAATTTTTTTGTCTTGGTCCATGGTATATGATTGTTAATTATTGCTAGAGTAAACTACTACCCGTGCTTCATGCCAACTTTCATGAAATCTCTATTAGGAGATTCCCTTGCAGCACTCCGTGAACTCCGCCAAAGAAGATTACTACAATTATGCTGTAATTACTCTTTTGTTCTGCGAATTAGATATTATTACAAATATTGTTTTACTTATCTAATTTCTTAATATCTGTGTTTTTTTTGTTTGGAATAAAGCACTGAATATGAATTATTGAAAAAAGTACAACTCCGTTGGATATCAATATTAAATAGTTTACTGTTGAACATCTCTTGTAAGTTTTCAAGTACTTCCGTTTTACTCTCATAAGTAACACTAATTACTAAAATTATAAAATAATACATGTATTAATAAAATGTTTAAAATGTAAAATTGTTTTAAGTTCTGTTATAAAGGGTGTCCCAACAAGAGCGCCGGATTTAAATTTGCCGCCATTTTGTTAATACGAGTTGTACGGTGATTTCTTTTGACAGTTGTCACGTACAGACCACGCGATTTAAGAATATGGAGAAGTATTCAAACGAACAACGTTTAATTATTGTAAAAACACATTACAAAAATGGTGAAAGTTTTGCGAAAACAGTTCGCCAATTACGTCAAGTTTTGGGTCGCAATAATGCGCCAAATAAATCGGCAGTGAGGCGTTTAATTAAAAAATTTGAGACCAAATTTACGCTGATGGATCAGCTCTTGTTCGTCGTCGTCCTTGTCGGTCACTCGAAAATATAGCCACAGTAAGGGAATCTGTGGCCGAGAATCCAGGAACTTCCATTTGGCATCGTAGTCAAGGATTAAACATTTCCAGAAGCACTATGCAACGAATTTTGGTAAAAGATCTGCATCTGCACGCGTACAAGGTTCAATTGGTGCAAGAAATCAAGCCAAGTGACCATGAGCAGCGCCGTGGATTTGCTGATTGGGTGTTGGAACATCATCAAATTAATGCGGATTTTTCAAAGAAAATCATTTTTTCAGATGAGGCACATTTTCAACTCGATGGATACGTAAATAAGCAAAACTGTTGGATTTGGGGTGCTGAAAATCCTCTTGTGATACTCGAAAAACCAATGCATCCACCGCGAGTAACTGTTTGGTGCGCATTTTGGGCTGGCGGAGTGATTGAGCCGTATTTCTTTGAAAATGCGGCTGGAAATGCGCTAATTGTTAATGGTGTGCGGTATCGCGAAATGTTAACGTAGTTTTTGTGGCCCGAATTGGATGTAATTGATGTGGAGGACATGTTTTTCCAACAAGACGGTGCGACCTGCCACACTGAACGTGAAACAATGGTGTTACTGCAGACCAAGTTTCCAGGCCGAGTCATTTCTCGATTTGGCGATCAACATTGGCCACCAAGATCGTGCGATCTAACGCCGATGGACTTTCTTCTTTGGGGCTATGTGAAGGAAAAGGTGTATGCGAATAAGCCTGAAACTGCTGGGAAATACGGCGCGTTATTGGTGAAATACAGCCACATTTAAGCGAAAATGTTATTCAAAATTTCAACAAAAGAATAACCCTGTGCCAGAGGTTTCGTGGTGGCCATTTGCCTGATGTTGTATTTCACGTTTGATCGGAACTATTTTTCTTTATGTTGAAATAAAAATGTTTGCTTAATTAAAAAAATAAATGTGTTTTTCTTTAAAATTAAATCCGGGGCTATTGTTGGGACACCCTTTATTAAGTTTCACATTCACACGCACTAAAAAGATGTGAACTAGTGGCACTAACAGGTCTCTAGTTCTAACTGTTAAAACTAGAGCAATTTGAAAAGTTACTGGAATTAGCGGGAATTTCAAAATTTTACAAATTTAAATTTAATGAAGGTAGTATTACTTATGTACTGATACCTGTTTTTGGTCTAGTCAATGTAATTTGGATTTATAAATTTTCCTTAGTTGTTCATTCCTTTTTAATTGTACAGCTACATTAAGTTATTTCAAGATTGGTAAAATTCCCACCAATTTTAGTAACTTTTGAAATTGTAAGGTTTCAACAGTTATAACCAGTCGAAGTCAAATACAGCTGATTGTCGCCATTTTTTGTTATTGTCATTATTGCGCACACGCTTCTCTTGTCAACATTGAACTATAATATATAGTTCAATGCTTGTCAAATACACTGTCAAATATACATTGGTGCCAATTCACTAGTTTTATTTGCTCTAACTAAAGTAACATGAACACTAATATTTTTTTACCAATTTAGATAACTTTTTAATGGTTTTTCTTTTCTGAAAAAAATTATAGTGGATTTTGTTATATTTTTAAAATAGAATATTCTATTAGATTGAATATTCAATATTATTTAATATTCAGTCTATATAGAGTTAATTGATAATATAGAGAGAAAATAGATTTTAGTAGTGATGAATTAATTTTGTTAAAGAATAGAGTGAAAAAAAATGTTTTTCTACTCTAAAATCTTTACCCAGTACTCTAAAAACTGTTTACGGGGCTGATTTTTTACTGTATAGTATGTAGTATGGCATACAGAAAAACCTACCGTCTTCACTGGCTGTCACTGTCGCTAAGACACGGACTATACCTAGAGAAAAGGTGATGACAGCCATCACGGGATTATGTGTATTCTACCCCCGGAGACCTTGTCGGGGTCAAAAGTGATACTTTTGAGCGTGTGTGGTACATGTTTCTAGTGATATTCTAGACTCTTAAAAACGATTGTATGTCCTCTAGAGATCAACAAAGGTCATACCTAAAAATTTAAAATTCTCTAAAAACAACTTTTAAAATACCCTAAAGGAACAGTGGCACATATTTTTTTACAAATGCTGGTTTTCCTTTAAGCTTAATAACACAAATGGGAAATTTGTTGGTTTCAGATTTTGGCAAATATTTAGAAAGCTCGGAATATTCTAGGCAAGTGAATAAAATCATTAGTCAAATTCACCCTGGTCTAAGAGCTCCCTAATGTTTCTAAGAGCTCAATACAAAGGAGTAACCTTCGAACACCATGTACAACAACGTTGCATAAATAGCTGGATCATTTCGAATCTTTGTTCATGTATATCACATTTGTAAATTTCTGAAAGCAGTATAATAACAGGGTTTAACTAACTATGAATAGTAGAGTGAAACTTTAGCATCATATATTATTTGTAATTCCACCCACAATTATAAACTCATTCTCTATTTCATATTTTAGAGTTTATTTATACCTTTATTTTTATTTAAAAATTAAAGATATAATATTGTACTTATTATCTATCTATTGAAAGAGAACTATTGAATTCAACAAGATGGAGCGCCAGCATTTAAACTTTAAAACGGTAGGTATGTATAATTTTCTTAAATTGTTTTTTAATTTAAGTTATAATAAAATGAAAAGAAAAAAAACGAAACTTTCTATTAAATGGCGAATAATATAAGACGTTGCGTGTCATGTTTTAATTTTCTTTTTTTTGCGTTTTGTTGTTAATTAAAATTCAATTTACCACAACCTGTGTGTGATGTATTGTGAAGTAAGTTCGCAATAATAGCCGGCAGTAGGGTATAATTTAGGTTGAAAAAGGTATGATTCAATTTGGTGGGAAATTACAAAATGTTCATTGACTCATGAAAAACTTTTGCAGGTAATGTTATTAAAAGGGTAATTTTAATAAAATGTATAACTATTCGTAATAGTTTTATTTTTTTAAACCTTTGTTTCTTATCAAGATTATTTCAGCCACTTTCTTCTTTATATCAACTATTGCAGACATCATTCTAAATAAACTTTCTGCTTTAATTGCCTAAAAGAAACTTGGTACTTAATTCAAATTGGAGTAATTTAGTGTGACGTGTTGGTGTGAACACGTCACGCGGCTTGAGTTTTTTAAATCTGCTAATTATATTTTAGTATAAAAAATGACGTGTTTTCTATTTTTATGAAAAAGAAAATCGTGGTTAGATTATATTATTTTTTATGTCAGTTTATAAAAAAGACTTTTTAAAATAATTTTACTCGTTGCTGCACAGAATAAAAAAAGATTATTAATCAGACATTAGCAAGAACTGACATCAGAGTTAATTTAATTCTACCTAATTTAAAATGATTGCCTTTTGAGTTTTTTTGTTTTTGTTAACATTGTTTGCTTTTAAAAATATGTATATATACAGTTGTAAAATCTGTTGCATAGTTATCTTTACGTTATGTAGCTCTATTTTATGTCTTAAATTATGTTCTTGGATGTAGGTAGTGGTTTTGAAGTTAAAGATAAACTACTGTAAAAAATGCGCGACCTCATTTCTCGTTGTGTATGCACTGTTGTATACAGTGTGTTTCCTGATACTGTTTCGTTTGGTTTTGTAAAAGATTTAAAAAAAAAATGTTATGTACAATGGCGGCCAGAACAACTGAAACACCATTTTGTGGCTATTGTAAATGAATATATCTAGTAAAAACGGTAAAAATCAAGATTGCAAATATTATTTTATTTTTTAATACATTATCAGTTGTTACCAAAAGTTTCTGACATTTAAATAACCTTAATTTATAGCACTGAACCTCATTTAGATTGTGTAAGATTATTTAAAAAAAAACGTTAACTTGATTAATGCTGGCGTTTCCATTCTTTTGGCCACCATTGTACATATAGTGTGCTTTCCGAAAATAAAATTCAAATCTTTATAAATTACAAAACCACTGCACTGCGTTAGAACTCTTTTAATTTGTTTTTTTCTTTCCCCATGAAACTACTTTCGATAGTAAAATAGAAATGAATTCGTCAGAAATTCGTATTTATGTAGCAGGTACCAGGTAACGGATAAATAACATAAGGACGTTATTTGTTGTAACTTGGAAAAATATTCTTGAACCTGAATAATTAGATCGGTCGCGTAATACAACATCAGTATGTAAATTTTCTATGGATGGCATGTTTGTCAACTTTTATCGTAGTTCTTTTATCACAGCCTTAAAGTACAGTAAATTTTCTCAAATATATGTGAAAATTACGAGGACTTTATATTTTATAACCTCGAAAAATATTTTTGAAACTGAATGAAGTTGGCAAACATGGCATCCACATACAATGTACGAGGTCTGGCTATTAAATAACGAGACTGCGCGCACAGATGACGTTCTAGACGGGTTTTTTCGTTTTTGTCGCTGTAGTAGTATTTTTTCTATAGAGGTTAGAAACGAACGTGTTTTTTTCTCGTGCCGATAAAAATGTGTGACGAAAAACACGAGCAACGGATCAATGTGAAATTTCTTGTTAAATTAAAGAAAACTCCGACTGAGTGCTATAAGTTGTTGAAAGAGGCCTATGGTGCGAATTCTCTATCTCGTCCAGGTCGACCTGTCTTTGTTTCAACTCCGCAAACAGTGACCAAAATCAATGAAATTGTGCGCGGAGATCGTCGTATGAGCATTCGGATGATTGCTGAGACTGTAAACGCCGATAAAGAAACTGTCAGAAAAATTCTAGATGACGAGTTGAACATGAAGAAAGTTTGTGCGAAGTTGGTCCCAAAAAATTTGACCCCTGAACAAAAGCTCGTCCGTCAACAGATCTGCTCAGATTTTCTTGAGAGGTTAGATGAAGAGCCTGAATTGATGGAAAACATCATCACTTGCAATGAAACATGGATATTCCAATACGATGTTGAAACTAAGCGGCAATCCATGCACTGGAAAACTCCTGCATCGCCAAAAATGAAAAAAGCAAGGATGTCGAAATCAAAATTTAAAGCCATGCTAATCGTTTTTTTCGACATCAACGGCATCGTGATGACTGAATGGGTGCCACAGGGTCAAACTGTAAACCAAATTTTCTATTTGAAAGTTTTGGCAACACTGCGAGAGCGCGTTCGTAAGAAACGGCCGGAGTTGTGGAAAGACAAGTCGTGGATCTTGCACCAGGACAACGCACCTGCCCATAACGCGCTGTCTGTGAAGTGTTATTTAACCGCTAGAGGCACTCCAGTGCTCGAACACGCGCAGTACTCGCCTGATTTAGCACCCTGTGATTTTTTCCTGTTTCCGAAAATCAAGTCTGCCTTAAAAGGAACCCGGTCCGAGTCCATCGAAGTGGTGAAGCGAAAATCGGCGGTGCTCCTAAATGCTCTTACAAAAGAAGACTTCCAGCATTGCTTTGACCAATGGAAAAAAACGAATGGAACGGTGTGTGGCGAGGGGAGGAGAGTACATTGAAGGGGGGGAGCATTCGATTGTAGAATGATTTTTAAAATAAAACTCTTTTTCATTAGCAGTCTCGTTATTTAATAGCCAGACCTCGTATGTACTCACGTTGTAGTACGCGATCGATCTAATCATTCATTCAACCGAACCACAATCGCTCTTCCTGAATGAGTTTAGATAATACAGGGTACGCAAATGGGTTCTGTAGGTTTTTGATCGGAAAGTATGGGGTTTTAATAGAAATACTTGATTGAGACAAAAACAAGTATATGGCGTTATACAGTGTGTCCATTTAGTTTGCAATTATTCGATATCTCTTAAACTACTCAATATCAAAAAAACTTTCAGTACTAAAGTTTCCTTGGTTGTCAAGGATGTATGGTTTAAAACTATTTACAACAATACAGGGTGTTTCACAAACGCAGGACAAATGAAACTACGATTCTCTAAGTGGAACATCCTATATATTTCACCCCTATCAGTTGTTTATTCAACAGTAGACTGTTTTTGAATCTGTTGCGACGTTGCCAATTTGTAAATTATTTTCTTAAGAGCATAGGACGCGACCACGCTTCAAACGAATTGATCTTAACGTAATTCTTATTCTATTTCTCAAAAAACTTCTGTAATAAAAAATCAATTTCTCTTTGTTTATCCTACCGTGCGTTACCTAATCGAACAGAGAAGAGCACTCGACTGCTACCGGCAGCCGATAGTATCCGACGCCGGCACACCGGCCACGAATAGATACGAACAACATAAATCAGTTGTCCAACTATTTCATTAGGAGAAATGAACGACGTCAGTATGTGTATCTTATATGGGCGATTGTAATTCCTTAATACACGTCAAATGCACATTTAAAATTCGACAATATATGATAAAGATAATGCATTAGCCCAAATAACTGAGGGGAAATGAGATGGGCAATGCAGCTATTAATCTTAATATTCTTATTTAATTAAACAAAATTTGCATAAAATAGAATTATGGATAGTTGCTTATATGTTTATAGATTAGAGGGAAGTACTTGATGCGGTTTAATTAAATGTAGTTAGCCTAGATATTAAATGTTTTAATACATATAGTAACCAAGTTTTGTTTTTAATGCCATTTATTTCCACAAATATTACAAATTTGTTCAGTTTAACGTGTTTCCTCCATTCTATAACTCGTTAACTATCCAATTGATTTAGTTTTTTTTTTCTAATAAACATTTTCTTTTTGCTACATTTGCAGTTTTATAAAAATCCAAATAACTCAGTCAATTTCCTTCTAATGTTTCGTATATGGACGTTAATAGAAGTAGTCGCGACGCAGTACGCGTCTTGCCATGATCATTTAATGTGGGATAAGCGTGTCCTATCTCCTTAAGTTTTGTAAGGTCGAAATAAATAAGTCATAGTCTATTCATTTACTTGAATTTTTAAAACATTCTGCAGATAGTATTATCAGGGTCCCACAAACAAGTTTTGGTTATGTAAAACGTCTCCAAGTTTTGTTTATGTAGAGGGTGTTAAAATTATCCCATCAAATATTGATAACATTAAATCAAATTTACTCAGTTTTTTAAATGGAACACTGTGTGTTTTACCGAAAATTAGAACTTCTGCTAACACCCTAACCAGTTCTAAAATATGTTTTTCTATAGATGGAGCGTTGTCAAATTACGATTTTTTTCATTTTCTGTTTTTTAGTTAATTTTGACAATTTAAGCATCTTAGAACGTTTGATAACCGCTAGGATATCTTGTATTTCATGGTACTTGAAAGTTTACGCTTGAATACAAAATACTTAGTATTTAGACTGATTATTATTAATTATCCGCAGCAGTTTCCAAATGAGTGGCTTTTATCGATTGTTACTAAATAAGTAATAAATTAAGTTTCGGGAAATTTCTTAAAAGGCCCATACAGATTTGTGCAGTATGGCTTCTTGCACCGTCTTGCTGGTACCATACTTGATTATTCTCCACTCCTAAGCGTCTCAATTTAGGCTGGAAGAAACTTCTGAGCAGTTCATGATAACGTTCCGAGGTCACAGTTACGGTCTGATTATTCTCCTCAAAGAAATAAGGTTCGACAATTCCAACTATGGAAACACCACACCTAACAGTAACACTTTGGAGGTATGCAAGATTGCTCATGAAGTTGTTATGTGTTTTCTGACGACCAATATTGGACATTTTATTTATTAACATACCCTGATAAAATAAAGTAAAAGAAGAAGAAGACAATGGATTGATCCACCACGACAAATGGATCCATGAGTTCTCACGAACAGCTTTTATTTTCACGAAGATGTATAGCTTCAATCAATCAATATACCCTGATAAATGAAACTGGACTTTATCTGACTTAATCGGGTTGGCTAAAACATTTGGATTTTTATTTACGATTTCCAAAAAGTCTTCACAAAATGCGAACCTTGCATGTAAATCAGTTTTCAACAGTCTTTGCACTTTATACGGGTGGAAGCACAAGATTTTACGCGAGATTCCATACGGTAGTGCAGAAAATCCTTAGTTCTGATGCTTGACGTCTTGTCGATCGAGAAGAACTTCTTTCAACTGCTTAGTAACACTCTCAAAATTCACGGGAGTTCGAATATTTTTTGAGGTACCACTAGCATACACACTTTTTACATTATCAGTGTTAAACTAAATTCCTCACCCTTTCTAAAATTGTGTTGCGGGAAGGAATTCTAGCATGTCTAGGCAAGTTGTACTCGCGCAGAAATCGTCGTTGAACCTCAATTATCGTTTAACGGTATAAACATTTTTTTTATTTGTCCAATACTGTACGTACTTAGCGCGTAATTAAAGTCAGTTATGGTAGAAGCAGAAAAGGGAAAGGGGACTTTCTAAGAATTAGAAGTATATTTTTATTTTTTTGTAGCCTAATGTTCCAAACATTTACTTGTTCGAAATGATGCCATATGATTCAACATGCTCTGGTCTTGAAGTTGTTGCGTTTTAGTTAATAATACTAATAAAGTTTATTGCAAAACAAAATAGTGATAGTATCACAGTAGTATACAGATAAATATAATTTACAAATAGGAAAATACCATTTCTTTTAACTGAAGTGTACTATTTAACGAAAACTTTCATTGGATCAAACATTCATCAGTTTTAAAATTGTTGTTGAACAAAAAGTTCCATTAGACCAAATGGACCAAAATGAGCGCTAATTGAGTCCTTCCAACCCAACATCATGTACTACCGAGGCCAAAAAACGGAAACACTAATTTTTTGTTGTTGTAAATGGATATACTGAATTAAAATACCAAAAAGTTCTGACATTTAAAAAACTTTAAACAATTTATAGCACTAAAGCCCACTTACAGCGTGTAGAATTAAATAATGCGGGTGTTTCCATTTTTTTTGGCCGCAGTTGTACCTATAGTAATTTACTGGAGAAGCTTTATGTTATGGTTACTTGCACAATGTGATAAATCCGTGCATAAATTACTTCAGGTTAATTAAAACAATACAATACTAATCCTATAGTTTGTTTATGCACTTATCACTAGATTTTCTGATAACATAAAATGCGTTATGCACTTATATACAACTTTATCATTAAATCCTCTTATTTTTTTTTGAACAAATGAATATTCGTTTTCCTACTATTTAGAGGATATGCAAGTGATTTTTACCTTCTCTAATTGAATAAAATTTGTAATTTTAAAATTTTGATATCAGATTCGGATAGAGCATCAAAAATGCTAGCTAACACTATCTACACTAACTTCCTATTTCTTAAGAAACTGACAGTAATAACTGGTCCTAATGGCAGCCAAAGTGCAAAATGAGATAAACTACGCCACTATCGAAAAGGAATGTTTGCTCTCAAGTTCATTCTGGCAATGCAGCTTGTGCATTCTGTTTATTATACTTACTGTTAGATCAAGTTCTGAGCATTTTATGACACATGATAAAATAAGATTGCGAGAGAGGTTCTTGTACATATTTTGTTCTATTTAATTCTAAAGTCATAATGGACTATGTGAGCCTATGTAAATTGGGGAACCAATAAAATCTGACAATAGTGGCCAATCTCAAAATTGTTAATTAATGTTCATGTAATTGATTTCCATAAAACAACTTTAGGCACAATTGCGTACAATATTTATATTATACAAGGTGTCATCATCCCGTCTGCATATTTTTTTTTCAAAAATCTTATATAAGCTTACCATGTTGGCAATTCGATAACGTGTCAGAATATGGAATAAAAAATGAAAGTTTTTATTTAAATTATTATGCTATAAAAAATGTCGATGACGTCACCACACTTAAACGCATCACCCTGTATATCCGAATATTATGTCAAAAACTGCGGACTTTAAACACAAAATTGACCTGTTTTTGGGTTTTTCCAAAAATCAATACTTTTCCTTTTATCAAATTTATTCCTTACTTTTGACTCGCACTGTATATATTACATATTTACATTATACAGTGCGAGTATAAAGTCTGGAACTATCGAAATAAATTTTTTATTAAATGTTTTTGATAAAATTCGAAAAAGACTCAGTTTCGCTTTACACATTGAATGCAAGAAATGTATCTAATGCGTAAAATTCTATCCTATACACTTTTTAGTGCGTAAAATTTTACGTACTATAGTGCTAAAAAAGATTAGATATAATACGAAGTGGCATTCAAAAATCTCTAGGACATCCAACAAAAATAAGAGAGAAAAAAATAACAAAATGACTTCACACGGCTTAGTATTTAGAAAAATAAATAAATACTAAATATTATAATAAATAGAGGTTAATTTTAAATATAATTTATCATGTTACCCTTCTCAAACCGTTAAATGTAATACTAAAATGCTTTTATGTAATCGCGGTTTTAATCAGCACTTATCAGTGTGACTGACGTCATGGTATAAACCACTTCGTCTATATCACGTTGACTTCATTTTTTATGCTGTGGTTTTAGATTATTACCTTTTCAAGATGCATTTCACGAATCCAAGAAGTTATTCTGAAGCGCAAGCCGTATTATTGACATTGTGGCTTTCTATATACAGTGAGTCTCACTTCAGATATACTCCTACTAATCATCCTATTCATCATTTGTTATGGGATTAATACCGAATTCTTATCAGTATGCAGTCCCTTAAAAGGAACATCCACATATTCAAACAGCAATTCGGCTTTGCTAGAAGTTTGTGGAAACAGTAGTCTGAAGATGTCCAGAGCAAGGAATTATACAGGGTGGCTCATAATAAGGACATCAAACGAGGCAGGTATATAGCCATCGATAAGACAAACAAAAAATCCCTATAACATTTTTTTCCCAGAGCGTAGTTTTCGGAAAAAATGCAAATAAAGACGGGTATAATATTTTTAGCACATGCAGTAGTGTTTGTTATTTTCTTCAAACAAGGCGTTTTATGGTTTGTTATGTTTACATTCCTGATTCTGCAACATGATCGTTTTTATAATACAATTTTATGAGGTCAGTCACTTAAACGATAATTAAGAAAAGAATATTGGGGTAGGTCAAGTCATTGTAAACGATGATGACTCGCAAAATCAGGGAATTCCCCCATTGCATCACGGATATTATAACCTAATAAACAAGTAAATAGCGAATCTGGTTCAATGCGTGATCAACACTTGTGTAAACAGATAAAATAAGATCAGATTTCAAGCAACACTGATATTATCTAAGCTTTTAAAAATATCAACGACGTACGATATATGACTAAATATGGATAGTAGTCCAGTAAAATTAGACCCGATTGGGACCGTTGGAGGAAATAAATGTTGGAAAGCGGGAGATCGCTTCAGTTGACGTCAAATATAAGTATCCTAGGTTTGCACGGTCCCTCGACGCGAGCTTACCTGAGGGCATCAAAAGAAATACGAAATCTTCGAACCTTTTTTAGTTGTTCGCTTATAACTTCAAAGCGGTGCTTTCCAACGAAAACTTCACTATTACAAGAATTAAAGAGCATTAAATTCTGCGTAGGATGAGTATCCAACACTTTAAATTCGGTCTAATGGTATGGTCGAAATCGACGGTCAAAAAACGACAATTTTACAAATTTTCGACTTTCCGTCACACTGGAAACCCAGAGGATTTCTGTATAAAAAAAAACCCGTTGGACTCATTTTGATTGTTAATATAAATCGAGAAATACCTAATCTTTGATATTGTAGAGGTTGCCGGATTAAACTAATCGCCATTTCTTTGTCATCCCCCCATCACAGCAATTGTGATTAATCCATATGAAGTAGTGGAGTACTGGTCGCTCGATCATTTCGAAAAAAATTTTTTTTGTGTGTTATCACATCTTAAGTATTGGTAGATCAAAACATATCACAATATATCTGTATTTACCTGCGATACCAATAGTATTACTTTTGCTATTTTTTATTAATACTTAGACCACTTTAGATAAGAATTTTCAAGATCCCCTATCTTTAAAAAGTTTGTTTAGTGAGTTAATCTATAACTGAGATTATTTCGTAAGAATGCTTCATAGCATATTATTGTTATAAGTCATTGCCATTACGTTTAATCTTGTATTATTTTTAATACCTCATACCGTGTACATTTTTAATATAAAAATTATCATTAAAGATTATCTTCACACAGGTAGATTGTAAACTATACCCCTTATGTCAAATAACTGTGTGAAATAACATTAGAGCATATATAAACATGTATGACATATCTTCTTTCTTGGATAACACAAAAACAGGCGAGGTACGAAACAGTATTTAGAGTTTTTTATAGGGATTTAAATAAGCTTTATTTTACCTAACATTCTTCATCTCGATAAACCTAATAGTTTTCGAGAAAAACGACAAAACACATTAGGGGTCGTGGTTTACCCTCATTATCACTTCGAGCTCGCCATCTGCAGTTGTTGACTTTTAGGGGATTATTTAACAACCCACAAGGAAGCCCTATGCAAAAATCCACGGACTTACCTCAACTTTCCGCTATTCATCAATATTTGTTCTAAATTGACTGGACTATATTTCTAGATTTCAAATTTAATCGCGATTAGGTTAATGAAAGTTTAATCAAGCTTTGTGAAACCAGCCATAAGTGAATTATTGAATTAACTTATCTATCTTTTTCAATGTGGGCATTACATACTGTTTCAGTACATGATTTCTTTGCAGATTAAAATTTGGGAACTTGTGGATTTTGATTGATTAGACCGTAGAAGATGCATTGGTACAACCTGTAGCCGACTCTGCACGACGCCTATGATATACCGGGCGGGGCAATAGTGTGGGGAAGTCCGATAGCTAGTAAAGTTTAGGAGCTTTTAATTGTGTACTTCTTGCAGTGTTTTCTCAATAAATCAAAAGTGGTTACAGATAGCTATAGGGACGTACCTACAAAAAATGTTCGTTATTTAATTCTGCAAAAGTTGTGAATTTTAGCTTTGAAGATCTCTCAATTTAAAAATTAATTTTGAACATCCTGTACATGGTGGGTCCATTTTCTTTTAAAGAAGAGCACCCTACAAGCCCCTGCAACAAAATCCCTACTTTAATTCGTCTTCACAGTTGCGGCCGTGAAAGCTAAACTGTTAAGTGGGGTAATGCAAAACTCAATTTTTTTGAAAAAAAATTTATAACTTCTAAACCGGTCATTAGATGACGCTAAAATTTTAGATATGAATAAGCCTGCCAAGATAGGTGTGAAATGTGCAAAAATATTTGGGGCATTCTATTTAAAAAAAATTACTTGAAGCGTGCCACACTTTTCTGCAACATCCTGTATATTTGAAAATAATTTCTCTAGATGCGCCTCTATCCACTGTTTACATCCGTATTAGAACGATTTTTCTAGCTGTTACCGTTTAGGAGCTATCGGACTTCCCCACACTATTGCCCCACCCGGTATTTTATCCAAGAAAAGGTTTAAAGACCTAGGTATTATATCGAAAAAGAAAATAATTATATTATAAAACTATACTATCAATTTATTTGCTACTAAACCGGAAGTTTATATTTTATATCTACGTCGCACACAAAATACGTGGAAATATTTTCTTCGCGTTATGATTAACTGTAATTGCCGACCACGTTTCCTGAATGTACAACGCTTATTAATCTTTCCAACTCATAAATCTCGATACTACTTTTACATTACTTTTTAAATATTTGAATATAATCTATTAGATAAATTAAAATAATATGGGGTTCGGTAATGTTTTGAATTGTAATTTTGCGACTTGCCGCTAAAACATTTGAAAGTTTTATAACAGCGCCAGAACGATTAACTTATGAACTAATACGTCGATATTTTGTATTGTATTCCACCGATTTTATGATCCGCATATCATTAAAAAATAGTAAACTGCCGTCAAATTCCTTTTTTTTTTGATAATTCTTTCGTTCACGAATCCAACAAATTTTTCTGAATCATAATTAAAGTGGAGTAAGTTTATTTGTATTTTATAAATTATTTCACTTCTTTCTAACCTCAAATTTACGTGGCTTTTTGTGTGTATTTGTATATTTACATATTTTTGTGTAATTTATTAAAAAAAAAATCAAAAGTCACATTAAATATAAACTGAACTTTAAAACTTAATTTTTAAATAGGTAAAGCTGCATAGTAATAAGAAAAATGGATGTAGCTGAATGGACACCACACGATGAAGCCCTGAATTCGATTATAGAAGTTCTTCGAGACTCACTAGTGCCTAATAGTGAATTGCAAAGGGGAGTGCAGGAGAAGATTGTTATGATGCAGAAGCATCCAGATTTTGCCAACTATCTTTTATATATACTTAGAAACTCGCAAGTATATGAAGAGCATGTTCGTGCTCTAGGTGCTATCATACTTAAAAATAACGTATCAGCAACTTATGACACGATACCTGTTCATATCTTAAACCTAATGAAACAAGAATGCTTGCATTTAATCATGGATTCATCAAAGGATGTTCGTGCAAGCATAACCACTTTAATTGGCACCTTAATATGGAAAGGTAGCATCTCCAATTGGCCAGATTTAGTTCCGTACTTATGTAGTTTACTTGATTCGACTAATCCTCAAGTGAGTGAAACAGCTTTAATGGCTTTATTTAAGATTTGCGAGGAATATTTATCAAAAAGGGGCACTGAAAAGGAAGAATCGAACGAGTCTTTGAATGCGTTACTTTTAAAGTTCATCACTTTAGTTACTAACAATCATACTGTTATTCGTCGTGATTCTATAAAACTACTTAATCAGGTCATGCAAGATAATTCAGCTACTATAAAAATACAATTTGATTCCAAGATGTATCTAAATAACCTGTTTCAAGTTATCAGAGACGATGATATAGAAGTTCAGAAATTAATATGTCAAGCGTTTTGTACGTTTGTGGACACCCGTGATGCTGCCATCTTGTCACATATGCATAACATAATCGAATTCATGCTGCAGAAGACTGAACACGAAGAGGCAGAAGTCGCTTTGCAAGCCTGTGAATTTTGGTTGGCAACTGCAAAATTATCAACATGTAGAGACATTTTAATTCCTTACATTGACCGTTTATTGCCTATCTTATTGAGAAATATGAAATATTCTGATTATGAATTGGATGCCTTGAGGAATTGTATGGGGATTGATGAACATTTAGAAGATAAAACTGATGATATTCGCCCTTTTAATATGTTTAATGCTGCTTCAAGAATTAACAACGAGGATGCTGAACTTGGATATTGTAATGGTGAGGGAGACAGTTATGAACAAACAGATGCGATTGGCGAGCCTAACGTTGGATGGACTTTAAGGAAATGTAGTGCTGCATCGCTCGATGCACTGTCTTTAAAATTTGGTGATGAGATGTTGCCAATTTTCTTTCCATTAATGAATCAAGCTCTTAACTGCGAAGATTTTCTAATTAAGGAATCTGGAATCTTAGCTTTAGGTGCTATAGCGGATGGTTGCATGAATGGTTTGAAACCATATCTTGCCGGGTTCATTGAATATCTATTGGGATGTATGAACAGCGAAAATTCATTAGTCCGAGTGATTACCTGCTGGACTCTTAGTCGATATATGGGGTGGATTATGGAAGAACCTACAGCTGAGGTTTATTTTGTTCAAGTTATGACGATTCTTTTGAAACATTTCTTAGATGGGAACAAACGCTTACAAAGAGCTGCCCTATCAGCATTTTGCATATTTCAAGAAGAAGCACGCATCAAATTAGTCCCATACATTGATTTTATCTTACAAGCCTTTCTTTTATGCTTTAAAAAATATAAATTCCGAAGTTACTTATTACTCTATGATGCTATTGGAGTCTTAGCACAATCAGTCGGAAATAATCTGAACAAACCAGAACACATCGAATTACTTCTACCACCTTTAATGCATAAATTTAATGTGACTGACGACTACTACGATGACCAATTCATGGCGCTAATGGAATGTCTATCTAATGTCGCAATTGCCCTTGAAGTTGGATTCCTACCATACACAGAAGTTATTTACGGCCGCTGTTTACTAATCATCAATGAGACTGTCACCAGCATACAGTGTTACATTGAAAATCCAGAAGAATTTGAATTACCAGACAGAGATCCAATGTGTGTTGCTCATGATATGCTTTTAGGTTTGGCTATCGGCTTGAAAACCTATTTTGTTAAATTTGCTACAAACAGCAATCTACTACAAAACATGTGTTACACATTGCAAGATGAAATGGTTCAGGTACGCCAACCTGCACTGGCTCTATATGGTGAATTAATCAAGTTATGCTTCAGCCATTTAAATTCTTCAGTACACGAATATATTCCAATTATAATAGAAAATCTCGATAAGCGTTACGACATCGCGTGTAATAATGCTGCATGGGTAATTGGCAGATTGTGCATTGCGATGGGAAATAAAATTGAACCGTACTCAATTCAAATTCTCGAACGGTTTTTGGAAATACTCCAAACAATGAACGGTGCTGCAAAACCCATGCATCAAACCGTGGCCATATCATTTTGCACGTTGGGACTAGTATGTCCCGAGCAAGTAACACCTCATTTAAATCTAGTACTAAGACCTTGCTGTCAAGCCATGCGTAATGTAGGGGATTGCGAGGAGAAAGATGTGGGATTTCGTGGTCTTTGTGAGCTAATTACTAGGAATCCTACAGCAATATTCGGTGAATTTATATTTTTTTGTGATGCTGTTGCTTCATGGAATGAAATCAAATCTGATCTTAAAGAAAAAGTTACAAATATATTGATTGGCTTCAAAAGTCACAGTGGGGAAGGTAATTGGGCTAATTTCTACGAGCAATTTCCTCCTTTATTAAAGATGCGACTTAATAAATTATACGGCTTTTGAACAGCGAAATATTAAATAAATGTACGGGGAATCAAAATATGAGTGGGAAGGCTTGAGTGCACCTGCCTTAAGTGTACCGTGGCTCCGTTGGCTTTAACGAAATCTTCGCGAGGGAGGGTTCGCGTTTAGTAATGTCAGGTCCCGCGAATTTTTAAAAGAATTTATATACCATCGTTTGTGATTAATGCTATAGATACTGTATTTTACATAAATAGATGGAGGTAAAATTATTTACCGTATGTATAGATATTGGTTTTTAACTGTAAAGGACGCATTTTGTTTTCAAAAGTAAGAATTTAATTTGGGTTTGTAATTTCTACCTCTGTCTATAGTATCGTAATTTAAAAGTAAAGGGGATAATTTGATTTTTTTTATCAAAAGTGATAAGACCAGTTTTTCTTTATTTTTTTAGTTGCATTGTGTAGTAAATGGTAGTTATTTTATGAATTGCAATGTAAATTTGTTTGTGATAATAAATATTAAAAATTTAAATGCTGTAGTAGTAAATGTCTAGTGTTGCTTATGTTCTGTTTTTGTGTATTTCACTATTAGAATTTGTGATAATAGAATGATTTTGTTTCTAGATTGATGAGCAAATAGTTTTTTTTAACCCATTAACATCCAAATCAGTTTGGATAAAAAAAGAACTATATTTTTAGTATATAACAGTGTTTATTAGATAACATAAAAGTAAAGAAATAGGAAAAAAATATTTTTTTAAATTGGTAATAACATTAAAAATAGGTGTGCCCTAACAGATACAATTTTTTACAAGCTGCTCCATAGGAGCTATAAGTTAAATTTTTTGAGAGGAAAAGCTGTCCAGTGTCAGCTCTCCAGTGAATATAATACAACATATGATAATTGATATATATAGGCAACTCAACCCTGAAGGGTTTATGACCTCATACATAAGGATGTTTACTCCCTAACAATATAACATGACTACGTGGCATATTATAAGTGGGAATAGTTCTGTTACGTCTCACTATTAGTTTTCCATTTCACTAATTGTTATAATTTTCTATGTGTCTTAGCTGTCTCATTTTAATCTTTGTGATTTTATATAGTTTATTATGTGTTCTCCCTTTATAGCTTCTAGTAATTCGAAATTCATTCTTTTTCTATATTGTCCATCTTCCGTTCTCACAGGTCCTAGGATTCTTCTTTCAAAACGTCTTAGTTCTTCTTCTTCCGTTTTTCTGAAAGACCAGGTTTGCATGGCATAGGTTACTACCGGTCGTATTAGTGTTTTGTATAGCCTTATTTTTGTTGTTACACTTTATTTACTATCAAAAAAATATTAGTATCTGTAAAAACACTTGCTTCCTTTTTGTACTCTTTCTTTGATTTGTTTGTTTTGTAATTCTGGATTTGCTATCATATATCCTAGGTAGTTAAAAATGCTGACTCCTTCAAAACTATCCTGCTATGCAAAGATTTTCATTCTGTTTTTGGTTTTTGTTGAATTTTTAGATATTTACTTTGTTTTTTCTTCATTAATGTGTAATCCATAATACTTTGCTTTTTTGTCTAGATTTTGTAGAATCTTCAGATCTTTTTTGCTTCTACTGATTATAACTAGGTCGTCTGCATATGCTATCACTTGTGATTCTCTGTTAGTGATTGTTCCTTGCAGATTTAATTTTCGTATCACACATTTTAATATAGTGTTAAAGAGAAGTGACAATATTGGGTCTCCTTGTTTTACTCCTTTTTTTATATTTATACTTTCTGTAGTGATTGCATTTATTTGAATTACCGCTTCTGTTTCTTGTAATGTCAATCCAATTAGCAGGGCCGGCTCAAGGTAAAATCTTCACCCGGGCGAGAGGGTAATTTGGCGCCCTCCCTTAAAACCAAAAAACACCACGATGGAGAATAGATTAGAAAAAAATAACAATGAAATCATGACATTTTATTATAACGTACGTACATTATTACCAAAAACAATAAACAAAAAAATATCAGAAAATTGCGAGCTTTTTATCGGCAAAATCAGTTTCTGACGCTACTGAATCATTCCAGCTTACCTGCTGTTTCTCTTATCAGTTAAATTACTCGAATCGACCACGTGATAGCGGCTTCCAGCCGCGTGATCACTGCGTGATTCGCATTCTTTTACAATTTCACCCTCGTGATTCGGTGGCCTAGATTCTTGATTTGTTTATTAGACTGTTACGAGTATAGGTATTTCTGGTGATGACGCGCGCACAGTGGTAATTCCAAAACAAAACAGTGATTCTTCGCACGACCACACGGTAATTAATTTCGAGCACCGTAACACTGTAACAGTACTTAATACTATGTAATAATCGTTGTAATGAGAAAGTTTTCTGTGCTGTGAAATGTTTTAACTTTCAATTTCTTCACCGCCGATTTGGTGCCCCCAAACGCGGCGCCCTGGGCAGCCGCCCCTGCCAATTAGTCTTCTCAATTTACTTAGAATTTTTAGGTTTAGTAATTCTTGCATTATTTTTTGCCTGATAACAGAGTCAAAGGGATTTTTAAAATCAATGAATAATAAGTGAATCTCGAAATTATAGGCGTATGCTCTTTCAACTATTTGCTCTAGTAAATGAATAGCGTCGGTTGTGCTTCTGCCAGGCCTAAACCCGTGTTGGTAGTCGCCAATATTTTTTCAGTATAATGTAACTTTTCTTTCAGGATATGTGCAAATCTGTAGTTCATACATTGCTCTTTTTCACCTTTCTTGAATAATGGAATTATTGTTCCTTTTTTCCATTCCTGAGGCATACACTCTTCATACCATATTTTACATATTATATCATGTATTTGTGCATATAGCGTTGGTACAACGTGTTTCAATAATTCTGCAGGAATTGTGTCGCTACCTGTTGCCTTATTATTATTCGTCTTTTTTATTATATCTTTTATTTCTTCCAATGATGGCAATGGTACTTGTTCTTCATGGTCTCTACTTTGAGTTTCTTCTATACTAAGTTGTTCGTTTGTTGCTGTATCATTAAGTTGTTCGTAAAAATGTTCTTCTCAAATTCTCTTGATTGCTTCCTCAATCTTAATCTTCCATTTCTGTTCTTAAAACTTCTTACTTTTATTGTTTGTTTGCCTTGCATGTTTTTTAGATTCTGGTATAATCGTCTTGTGTTATTATTTACATTTTCCTGTTCTATTTCATTTAGTTTTTTATTTAGCCACTCGTTCTTCCTTCTAAAAAAATTTTTTGCTCTATTTTTCTGTTCTTTATACCTTTCTCTATCCTGTTCTGTATCTGTTCGCAGCCATTTCATTCTTGCTTTGTCTTTTTCATCTGTCATCATCCTGCATTCAGTGTCATACCAACCTTCAAGCCTTCTCTCCATTTTTCTTTGCCCTAATGTTGATTCTGCAGCATTTAAAATGTTCACTTTTCTTCCTTCCCAGTATATGTTAATGTCTTCGACTTGTTGCATGTTATCCCCTAGTTGTGATAGGGTGTTGGTGTATTGGTTTCTAACATCTTCTATCGATAGTTTCTCTACTGCCCACTTTATCTTTTTCACCACATTGGTTTCCGCTTTTTTTTATCATAGTCATGGTTACCATGTAACTTTATGATGTCTAGGGTGCTGGAACATGGTTGTTGCAACAAATAAGTTCATTGATGCGGCAAACATAAGGCACATAATCTGTGGCCATTATCATTTGTTACCTCGTGAGCAGTTCCATAAAAGTATTCTTCTTTGCCAATTTGTGCATTAAAATATACTAATATAATTATCATATCTTTATTTGAGGTATTTTCGACTGTACCTTACTTTTTAGCTCTTCATAAAACATATCTTTTTCCTCTGCTTGACTCGTTTCTGTTGGAGCATATGCTGCAATCATCGTTATATTTGTGAGTTTTCCTTTAATTTTTAATGTTTCTAATCTACCATTTATTGGTTGAAAATGGAGTACTTTATCTCTGTCGCTCTTTGATACATAGAAATCCACCCCCTCCTGCCCTTGTTTGTCTTCTCCACTGTAAAAGGTATTAAATCTTTCATTTCTAATTTCCCCATTGCCTGCCCATCTGACTTCCTGAAATGCTGCAATATTAATTTTGTATTTTTCTAATTCTTCTGCGCTTACTTTCATTTTAGGTCGTTTAAGCTGGCAGTGCAAAGTGAGCAGAATCCCATGGGACCCATTGGAGAATTAAGTGCTTTTTGAGTGCTATTTAACTACCCAACTAATAATTTAAGTGCTCGCCAATTTAAAAAAAAACTGATGTTTTGCTAGCTTAAGATTAAGCTAGCAAAACATCGTTTTTTTTTTAAATTGACAAGCACTTAAATTTTTGGTTAGGTAGTTAAATACCACTCAAAAAGCACTTAATTATTATGTATGCAGAAATGATTTAGTTCACGTGTACATGATAATGCTTTGCTAGCTTAATCTTAAGCGACACTTAAATCTCCAATGGGTCACATGGGATTTTGCTCACCTTGCACTGCCAGCTTAATCGACCTTTTCATTTTTCCAGTTTCCAATAATGTTTTAATATTCCACGTTGAGATTTTTTGTCTTGTTTTTCTTTGTGTAATTTTTTTACGTTTTTGTCTACATTGTTTGAATATCCATTTGTTCCTTTTTTTTCGTAATCCTTTTTCTTTGCATGGTTTGTTATTTCATATCATTATTTTGGGTTTCTGATCTGGTTATCGGTTTTGTAAATTGGTTTTGATTCCTTTCTTTGTTCTTTGTATCTCCGGAAACCACGCAAGTAGTGTTTTATTTAAGATTTTTTTTCTTTTTAATTTGGAATATCAGCTTTTTGGTGCACTTGACTTGTTCATATTATCTTCTGCCAACACTTGTTCAGGCACCTTTCATTCAATTTTCTTTTCGTGCTACCTTCTTTGTTGTCTTTTTTTTCTTTCTTTGGTTCGCCTTCATGTTCTTCCTCAAGTAAGTCTTGGACTGAATATTCTTCCTCATTCACTACTAACTTGTTCTTTCTTATAGTAGCCTTGTATCCCGCTTGTTTGACTTGTTTCAAATGTTGTATAAGTATTTTTCTTTCATTTAACTGGTTGTATGTTAAATCATTGCTTAACCAGAAGTCTGTGTTTTGTAGTTCATAAGATTCCTTCAACAACTCCATCTTTTTATTTGGGCTTTTAAAAGAAATCAAGACCGGTCTGTTTCACAAATTCTTAAGAACACCAATTCTTTTAATTTCTTCTACTTTCAAACTGAAACTCCAGGGTTGTGTTCATTTTTTGCATAACTTCTGTAAATTTTGTTTGTAGATCTTTACTCTCTTCTTAATCTTCCGTGATACCATAACATATTAAATTTTTTCTTTTCAGTTCTCTTTCTAATTTTTCTATCCGTGTTTCTTGGTTGCTTGTTTTTTCTCTAATTGTTTTATTTTTTCTTTCTGCTTTTCTATCATACTTTCTCTCACTTTAAGCCTTTTTTTTTGCAGACTTTTAATTTCACTCGTGTTCTTTTTATTCTCTTCAATTGATGTTTTTAAGTCCACTTGTATCTGTGTTAATTGAGTTTGAATGTTCAGTAGCACCTCTTCTATATTGGCCATTTTTTTATTCTTCAATCCCTGTGTTTTCCACTTTAATAAATTATTAAACTCACACTTCTAGTAATTTTCACAAGCACCCCTTTAGTGATTTTTACGTGCGCACCTCTAGTAATTATCACTAGCGCCTTTACCCCGGTTATCGCTTTTATACGCGATTATCAGTTTTAACCTATATTTCCACGTAAAATTTAGTCTTTCTTTTAATTTTCTGAATTTTTCTTTTAACTTTTGCTACCAACTAGATCACTATCTTGTTAATTCACTTTATGAATTTCCACTCTTTTTTAATAGTACTTAAATTCACCCAAAAACGCGATATATTTCACAACGTAACAGATCTCGCCTTGTTCATCACCGTTCCCCCACCACTTCTGATAATTCATAGTATTTTAATTATTGTCTGTTGGCCATCGCCATTTCAGTCGTCTTCTGACCTCGGTTGGATCTCTCAGTTGATTTACCTGTTCATTGGGATGGCCTGCAAGCCGGTCTAAGCTAAGTAGTAAAATAATTATCAAAAAATATTTGGTGGTCTTCTGGCATATCCATGTGCTGCAATAATGATAACACTACTCAAGAACCGGAAGACTCGGAGGTTTAGTTATTTCAATATTACTTCCAGTACTGCAGTTCTTTCCGTAATATGTTTCGAATGCGTAACAGTACCCTGAGGAACTACAGAGCGACCAATTCTTGTAACCAAACCGCACTGGTTTTTATCGTATAAACTACTTTGCAGAATGTTTGCCAAAATAGTTGACCATGGCCTCATCAATTGACAACTCTCGGTAAAAGATAGCCCCCTGGCGAAAGTCTTCATTGAAGAGGTTCATCAAGGGTCGCAACTTGTACATCTTGTCACCCTTATCAAGTTTGCTATTGTCCGCTAAATGCAGGTTCCGTTTTATTTCTAGGTACCTGTTTCTACTCATACCTTTGAAAACTATATCTACATGTACATCTTCATCCAGTTTCCAAAAGAACCGTTCTTGCGGTAATCTGTGATAGCCGTACAAAAATAGTATCGCGATGAAAGTATGAATTATGCCTATTATTTTGATGTGCATATAGTGCAGTTTGTTCCACAATGAGCTCAATTACTCTATCATCTATTAATTTTTCAAAAATTTGCACAGGGTTCAAATCCTTCGAGTCCTCTTTTAGATCGTCTTGTCAAACAGCAGCGCCATTTTGGACATTAGTTTGAAAATTACTATATTTGGGTTTCATTTTCTTTCACGATTAATGTCTTTGCAGAAAATCGAAGAAATGCTTTGCTTTGCAAGGAGTAGATGTTTTTACAGTACAAGTTACACTTACTAAAGGTGTTTTAGAAAATTTAAAACACTGAAATACCGATCGCTAAGGCGTTTTCGTTTGAAAATCTTGAAAAGCACAGCTATTTTATAACTTAAACATGGCACAGAACAATGCTCCCTAAAATGTTACACTATCTTTAATGAAAGGTCATTCACCTGTCTGCTTATTATTTGTAATAATTATAGGAACTTGTTATTTTTGTAATAGATTGAATTGTGTGATCGAATGAACTTGTAAAGTTTCATCGAGATTATGTGTGACATTTCCTTGAAGTATAATATTTACTATGTAGGACACCGTTTAACGTACACGTGCATCACACTGTAAGAGAAGGCAGGTTAAAGAAAAGCAAAGGTAGGGATGCAGCTGCGTGCCTGGTCACTACTACTCACTTTATGAAGGGAATTTATACTTTGAGGCAATGTCACACATAGTCTTGATCGAATTTCACCAATTTTTTGATCATACAATTATATGTGATATCGCCCTCTCATAGAATTGAAGGATTAACCACTCCGTAAAAAATGTATAGTGATTTCCAGTTTTTTTGGGAAAGTTTCAACAAAACATGTATTTCCAAGTATTACCAGGTATTTCCAAAGTATTCTCTGGCATTGCCAAGCATTCTCAGGTATTTCCCAGGTACTTCCAAGTATCTCCAGGTATTCCTCAAGTATTCATAGGTATCTCTACAGTATTCTCAACAAAGAGGGGTCATGTAGCGTACCCAAGCTAACCTATCCAAATTTAAACAGAGCGAGACAGCTTTATGCGGGCACCCGGATACAGTATCCAGAGTAGGCCTCCTGATGATGGAAAGGCATTCCTGGTACTCGAACCCTAAACAAGTAACACTCTTTTCTCAAGGAAAGCCAAATCAAAAGCAACATCTCGCGTTCTTTCTTTGACATTATTGGAATCAACACTAGCTTCCTCAACTTGCCAGTTAAAACCTGACCAGATCAGGATTTCTACCAAGATGGAGAAAACTTCCCTGCGTGAGCGACGTAGCAGAGCGTAGTGTGAGTTTAATCCAAGAGTTTAATAGCTGCAGCAAGGATGATGAAGACGAGAAGAAATATTTGTTGCAAACACTGGAACAGCACAAAAAGAAGTTTACGAAATGCAACAGAAAAAAACTTATGCAAATATAGGCTAAGTACAGAGTTACGTTGACAGTTCAGAATTTTTTATCAATGATTTTAGGGTTGTATACATAAATGTTTTTAATAAAGGTAACTAATTTTAGCAATTTATTGTTGATGAATGTAGCCTTAATATATAGTCTTATATGGAGAGCGAAACCAATATCTTTAGAGAGCTTGGGACACCTCTAAATGTTATTCAATCAGGACCAAATTTTATACACGTTATAATACCACATAGAAGCTTTTTGGGGGTGTCAGACCAGAACTTAAAAAAAAAGTTTTTTTGGGACAGACTAATAGACAGTATCTTTAAAAACTTCAATGTCAAAAATTATATATCTCTCCCGCACATATGTTGAACTTGTTTTATGATCTGTCGGTTTGTTTCCACCACAATTTCGATCTTGCTTTTTAAATATACCAGCCTGAAGGTGTTATGATAATAATATATAAACTCCAGATTTGTTATTTTATTTTAAATGGTTAACTTTATTATGCAAATTTGATATAAACTTACCACCCACGAACATGTCTGTCATTTTTTTTATTTATATAACAGATGAGAAACTTTAACATAGCAAAGCGCCAGACTTGTTATTATACTATTTGTTTAGTACTTTTCCCCACCCTTCAGGCGCAAGAACGCTAAAACCACCACCGCAGGGTGCCAGACGTCGGGTTACCTTCTCAGTATATTCAAAGGTGTCTTCCATAACAGTTATACGCTTGTTAAAAATACTGTACGAAATCCGTTGCTGGCTCTTGGACTATAAGGAATCACAGATTTCTGTAAGAAAATACCAAAATGACAAGTACCAATTAAAATCTAAAAGAAGGCTGGAAACATTCAACATTGGTTTTTGCCTAACAACCCTAACCTCAAGAAATAAGCAATTGTGTATACGTTTATGAACAATGTCACTTGTAATAAATTGCAAAGGTAACATTAGATTTGGTTGATACAGGGGACATTTTTTGAGGTTATTTTTTGTAGATATAAATGCTTTTCTAGAGTTTTGTAGAATTTGGCTAATAATAAGCAACAGTTCTTTTCAGAACTAATTAAAGAAGTGTCTCGTTGCAAGACATTGCATTCGCAGTCTCAGCAGTCGTTGTTGAATTTACTAAACTACTTTGAGAGAAAAAGAAAACGGTGGACATTAATTCCTTTATCTTGTGTACAAGAGTAAAACTAGATTATCATGGAAAGATGAATTTGGAAATGTTTAAGAATGGCTAAGCTGTGGTTAAAATTGCATAGAAAAGAAAAACGTTATAAAAAAAACGGATGATTTAATAGTGAAGTTTTACCTTTCTGTTACCACAATACCACTGCGAGTTCAACACTACTGAGTTAATATGGGCTCGTGCAGAGAAATATTACAATCACCACATTGGTAGGGATGGGTATGGGGATGATAAGGTTCTTGCAATGTGGGCTCAAAGTTTGCAGCAGTGTTCTATATTTATTCCATTACAGTTATTCCAGCTCAGGCAGTGACAGTAACCGAAAAGATTTATTAGAATTACATACATAATCCATTCTCCTTTTAGCGCATTTCGCAGTGTCGAGGTTCCACACAAACTTTTATGGGAGTGCAATGGAGCTATTGTAGCAAGTACATTACGCTCCCCCATACTTTAACACTCATACAACTTTTATACCTTAACCTAAGGAGCTCAAACACGATAGTACTAAATTTTTAAAATTCAGTTGCAACCGAGGTTTGAACCCCATGTCCCTCTGAACGAGAAGTAGGATCTCTACCACTCGACCACGGAGGGCCTATTTATTAGAATTATTATTAATTCTAATTAAGTTCTTGAGAGCATTTAAGTTGATAAAAACACTAAATAGCATAGTTTTGTTATTATATGTGAAAATGTATTTGAATAAAATCTACTACAACTGTTAAAAATGAATTAATCTGTTAAATAAAATCTCAGTAAAAGTGATTCCTTGTTTTAAAGTAGTTCTGCAAAACTAAACAAGGTACAGTATTAGGCATTTGCGAAAACCTAATCTGGTTAATCCAATTGTATGATTTCAGAAGCTATTGTGGCATTTTTAGGACAATAACAAATACTTGAATTGGCCATAACAGATTTTCATAAATTCTTACATTAGTTTTCTACTGACAATCCAACTCGAAAATTTTTAACCAATCAAATTACAGAATTTTTAAAATTGGAACCAATGAAATTAGTGTTATAGTGACAATCCAACTCGGAAATTTTTAACCAATCAAATTACAGAATTTTTCAAATTGGGACCAATGAAATTAGTTTTATAGTGAAAAAACCACTAGTGGTTTTTTCACTAACAAAAAACCACTTGTCAAAATGAAATGTCAAATTTAATTAAATTAATATTAACTACACACGCTAAATAAAAATTAGCTCGGTGGATTGTCAAGCCGAATACAACTCGTGGTCTAATTTTTTCTTGCAAAATTTATCGTTTAAGACATTCGTAGCTTTTGCTTTTGGAAAATTACACTCGTCTCCTGCGTCGACTCGTGTAATTTTCGTTGCAAAGCTACTCATATCTGAAACGACAAATTTTGTCGGAAAAAATCAGACCACTTGTGGTATTATATATGAATATTTTAAAAATTTTCAAAATGTCAATAAAATCGAAACGAAGGCTGGAAATGTCCAACACTGCTTTATCCCTAACCTCAAAAAGTCACCTGCTATGACATTTTTTGTAAATATCAGTTTTTCCAAATTATGGATGCTGATTTGACTAGAAATTTTTTAATCTTATACTACATAGAGAGCATCGTTGACCAGGGCTTATCATCTTTAGCTGGATGGATAATAACTTCAAAAACAATGGTATGTGTAGTACCTGTTTATTTTGTTAATAAATTAAATGGCTTAGTTTATTAATTCCTACTTCCCAGTCTACTGGAGAGTTCATCAAACACCAGAGGCAGAGGTTGAAGATTTTATAACTAGCTTAAGTAGTTTCAGAGCACAAGATCACTTATTTAGAATAAATTAGCAATAGAGACATAAAAGAATACAAGAATCACGGGCAGATTGGGAACGTTTCACCAGCCTGGGAAATTGAGCTACACAGGCCTCGCGTTTTATTGTCAACACAAGTCGTAGGTAGATTGTTTGCTTATACAATTTACCATGAAAGCAATAAAAAAACGAACAAAAATTTATTACATTTTGTATAAAAATAATAAAATATCGATTTTATAAAACTACTACTAAATAATTTTATTTTATAAAATACTACTTAAATTAAGATCATGGGCGTCGTCAGAAAAAAAAAGAAGTGGGGTGAAAATACACAAAAAAGTATTTATTAATAGACATAAACCACTTAAAAATCAGTTATAAAATATAAAAATGCTAAAACACAAAGTAAAATGTTCTAAAACAAAATAAAATATGATTCTAAAACACAAATAAAATATTAGGCTGAGATTTACTTTAACGGACAGAAAGAAACTTTAACGCACCCTACCCTTTCTATGCAGTTTACGAGTAGAGTCGAATGACACTACTCCCAAGGTGCGAAAATACCCCGATTAAAAGTTACGGCACTTTCAGCTCCCTATTCTAAGTCTACGGGAAAAACTTTTTTCATTGGAAATCAGTAGTACTACATTTAATCCGTGGTGTTTTTGGTGAGTTTCATGACACTGATAGGTTAATTTAGGTTGGGTTAGGTTAGTAGAAAACGAGGTTTTGAAACTCACTGCACCGTTTGGCAATACTCACCAAAGTAACCAACGAGTATTGTTATTAGGTTTGGTTAGGTTAAATTAGATTAGGTT
Organism: Agrypnus murinus; assembly: GCA_929113105.1. Taxonomy (NCBI): domain Eukaryota; kingdom Metazoa; phylum Arthropoda; class Insecta; order Coleoptera; family Elateridae; genus Agrypnus; species Agrypnus murinus. The sequence continues at coordinate 70,813,046 of OV816030.1, read as the reverse complement.
AAGTTAGGTTAGATTAGTAGAAAACGAGTTTTTGTAACTCACAGGTTTGGCCATACTTACCAGTGACGAATGAGGATTGTTAGGTTAGGTTTGGTTAGGTTAGTAAAAAACAAAATTTTGAAACTCACTACACCATTTGGCGATACTCACTATAGTAACCAATAAGGATTGTTAGCTTAGCTTTAGTTAGGTTAGGCTTGGTTAGGTTGGGTTAGGCTAGGTTAGGTTAGAAAACGAGTTTGTAAAACTCAGTGGCGTGCGGTCCATGGAAGCAATGCTTCTCTTAAAAATTTATTAAAAATAAAAACCAATGCTAACAAAAATATTTTTATAAAATTATGGTTATGGTTTATTTAAATTTGTAATATTTAATCAACCTAAAGCTCAATATCAATTCCGTACAGGAAAAAGTATAATTATTTAGAGTACTATTTTAAATTAAGCTCATTAAACCTGCGCGGAAAGGTAATACTGATTCAAATGTGTTACATACACTGCATATAACCACTGATTTCGTTGCTTACTGCTCTTCTCTTCGCCAAGTCCGCGCATAGTGATGTGGTTGACATCGTATAAGATCGTTATTTTTAAGTGTGCTCCGTACCCAAATGTTTATTTATTATAATTTGGTTATTTGTTCGATGTGTTTGTTAAATTTAATGTTACTTAAGTAATGTAAATCTACGAATGAGAATATATTTTGTCACATTTTATTATTTCAATTTATTTAAGTTGGAATTTTTTAAAGACAAATAATTCTATTTGTTTGGTCTGTATGCAAATTTAAAATTGCATTATCGTGACTGCAAATTCAGCTGCTTTGGTGGAAGGTTCGAGTACTTTCGATACATTCGAATCGCCACGATTTTGTGGTTCAGTTTGTAAATTATGAGATAAAGAATTTTCTGCATATAGTGTTAGAGAGATATTACAAATTAATTGAGAAAGGTAGATCAAAACCAGAACTTTCAAATTTAACAACAAAGATTAAAACCTGCATCAGGTGTTTTACTAAAAAAGATCGGAAATCGAGTTGAATTATAAATACATAGTAGTAGTTTTTTTAAAATAAAGAATAATAGTCAACAAATTCCATAAGTATAAAGTGTAACAGTTCTTCTTTGAAAAACTTTTAAGCATAATAATTATAACACTGTTTTTTATTGTACCTAGCAGGGGCGGATCCAGAGAATTATTTTGGGGGGGATTTTTGGAAAATAATTGTTTTAATAAATAGTAATTTGAACAAAGATTATTTGTTTCTATCCTACGTATGCTTATTTCTAAATTTGGAGGGATTTTCCCCATTACCCCCCCCCCCCACCCCGTGAATCCGAGCCTGTACCTAGGTATATTAAAATTAAAATCGTGGTTGCTTCCTTAGCCTAAATTCTTACCGCATGCCACTGGTAAAACTCCCTGCACCGTTTGGTGATACTCACCAAAGTAACCAGTGAGAATTGTGAACTTAGGTTAGGTTAGCTTTGGTTAGGTTGAATTACATTAGGTTAAGTTAGGTGTGGTTGAGTTAAGTTAGGTTAGGTTACTAGAAAACAAGTTTTTGAAACTCAGGTTTGGTGATACTTGCGAAAGTGACCAATGAGGATGGTTAGGTTAGGTTTGCTTAGGTTTTTTCGGTGAATATTATTAAAAATTCTTCTAATCCATCTTCAGCTGCTATCGTCAGATGTTTCTGCCGATTTACTATAATTTATACTTATTAGTTTGGAAATGTTTGTTTGAACGACACTTGCCAATGAGACAATGTAAAAACAAATTTATAACTTATAGATTGGCGTAACTTAAAGAAGGTAAATTAAATTTAGTTAACACATGATAACAGCTAATATTAAATTAGTACAATAAAAAGATTCACTGTAAGCTTTCAATCGATGACTCGGAATTCATTTATAATGTTGGGAAATACCTCCAAGAAACCGAAATAAAGTTGGAAAAATCTCACGAAAGGAGACAAGCTGTTCAATGTTAGGAGATTTGTAAAAATATAGTATTTAAAACTGGTATAATTGTGAAAGCTTTTATTGCTCGAACCTTTTGCGGTACAGTGCACGTGTTGTGTTTCTTTGTCGGAGACCAAAAGGGCCAATGAAAGAAGTTCATTTTATAAATTCAGAGAGTTTCAGTTCCAGATTTCAAGGCCACAATCGCTTTTTAGGTTTGGTAAATGTTTTATTTTTATGTAAAAAGCCGGCCAGACGGCCACTGAAATGTGAAACACATGTGAAAACCTGCATTTTTAAGTATTACTACACATTCTTAAATTAAAGTTAAAAACGATCATTTTCCTAACTTATAACTTAATAAGAAAATATTATACCTCGGATTCCCAAGTTTAGCTGACACGTACACTGTACCACATTGGAATGAAGCAATAAAGTTTACTACCTGCCGACTCATAAACGCTAAGATATATTTTTTATTACAATGAAAAATAAAAGTTTTTTATAATATCTGTATCAATTGAGAGACCATCGGCCTCGGATTTCGTTTATGCAACGGCCTCTCGGGATTTTTCCCTATTTCCCGACTAACCAATCTGCCCTGACAAGAATTGTTGATGTGGTGCTGGAAGTATGTGATGATTCGTTTCTAATCTTATCTACATAATATGTGTTTCTTACCTAACTGCTGCTTCTGAATATCTCCTACATATGTATTTCTTACCTAACTGCTGCTTCTGAATATCTCCATTCTGTGCTACAGGTACAGTATATCAGTTTTTATAATCTGCTAAGAATTGGTTTGGATCATGGCTGGCCAAGAAAATTGACAGTTTACGCCAGTAATAGTGAAACTTAGAAGAATAGAATTAATAATAGCGCACATTTAAATTCAAATTAGTGTACACTGTTAACACCTTTTATACCGTAACCTTAGTTATAGGAACTTTATCATTTTAGCTGTTTAATTACAACTATTGTATTGTTTCAAATGACTTTCAATGACATGTTTCTATTTTTAGGTCACATGTCAGAACGTCTAATGAATGTAGTGGTATTTTATATTGGCGGTAAATCTTTTGGAGGTTACATCAGATTATGCAACACAACAATTGTACTAGCTATGAAAGGAATACTTTTTCTCACAAATTTGCAGTTTTGATTAACAAGGGCGAAGCCCGAATTAATCAGGCAAATGAGTGAAAAAGGGAGGGTTTCATAACGTGTTCTACACGACATTTTTTTTGCATATTGTAAGTTGAGAAATTTGTTCTAATAGGATTTCAGTAAAAATCTGAAAAATTATTTTTAATAATTTATATATTTTATTTGTCAATAATCTCTGAGGAGATTGAAGTTTGTTTTTTTTCATAATCATTCAACTTTCATAATCAATATGCAAAAAATAAAAATTGTTAACCACTTTGCTGTTGCTATAGCAATAGCTTACTTTCCAAGGTTTTTACAATGACAGAAATGTACATATTGCACTATGATTGTGAATAATCGTATATTACATGTTGAGTTGGTAAAGGATATCTTTACAAGCCAAGCGATAATTGTTTGACCGAGACGGTACGTCCAGGTGAAACAATATCGCGAGGCGTGGAAACTTTACCAACGAAACATGTATACTATTTTATTCACAATAATTAGACTTAAGATAATCAAAATAAAAAGTAATTTTAAATTTTAAAATAAATTTTTTATGAACTGTCATAATTTTAATCAGAGCCATCTATCGAGCAAAAGAAATTTTAGGTAAAGTTTCATTCTTCGCCGCTAGATGGCGATGTATGGACTCAGTATTTTAAAATTAGAAATTAATTAATTCCATTGTAATTATTAAATATAAAATATGGAAAAATAAAACTAATATTAAATAAAAAATATGTTTTTAGCGTTAAATATATTTATAAAAACTTAAATTTAAATCGGATAAAACATCCTGTTTTAAATTATTCAGAAAAAATAGTTGGCCATAACTTTACATGTCAGTTTTACAGACATGTAAAGGAAATTGTTAACCACTTTGGTGTTGCTATAGCAATAGCTTACTTTCCAAGGTTTTTACAACATATGAAATGTACATATTGCAATATGATTGTGAATAAAAGTATATTTTCAATTTTTTCAATGAAATGTTAAAAACGTTTTTTATTGACTCCAAGACTATTTCACATGACCATCAAGTAAACACATTAAACACAAAGTAGGATTAAGGATTAAGTAAAAGATATAATTACAAAAAAGATACGGCGCAGTATGGGTTACCCTGTGGCAAATTTAACATACAAATATAAGATATATTAGTTATAACAACCTGGAAATTAAATTGCAGCTTGGAAGCATTGTGGTAGAGCCCGCAGGTCATGCCCCTTCAAACTTCTCTCCAGTTGGATTGTCGAGAGTTCAACTGCTAAAGAATTTGGATAGCTTCTAATCCTTTCCTGGTATTTAGTGCTACACTTTTTATTCTCTCTTGAGCTATATCTAATTGAAGATCTGTATCTAGTACCTGATTCGTTACAAACATGAGGGAATGTTGGTTATAGTTCTCAGTAGTTTACTGGATTGATAGCGCTCTAGTTTTGCTAGGTTGCAAGTTACTAGCTGTACTCCAGATTTGAATACTATAACACCTAAGATTTACTGGCCTTACCTAAGTGTGAAATTACCTCATGACTTTTAGCTAGTTCTGTGTTGATTGAGATGTAAAATATTAAATTTACTGTTGTACTTGATATTCAGTTATGAGGAGGTAAAAACGCACCAAATACAAAGTAATAAATGCCTTCATTTTTAGTTTACTCTAAATGAGGTTTTATCCAGATTCAGTGTCTTATTTTCTGAAGACAACTTCACAGGACAGCACTGTGTTAGAGTTACAAGAATATTTTACAGGGTTGGCATGTTTAAAACATTTTATTTAAAACTCGTTTAAAACATCAAACTAAGTTTTAAACTATTTTTTTTGTATTTGTAAAAATATTGATTTTTATACTGCATTTTTGAATTAAATGACGAGTTTCCATCTGAAGTGTATTATTTTATATATTACAACTATAAATTATAAAATAAAAGAGTACACACAATTTATTGATTGTTTATTATTTAAATATATTTTGGAAAATGACTAAAATCGAAATTTCAACCATAAAAACAATTCTAGTTTAATAGTAAATTAAATTATAAAGTCAATCGAGGATTAGATTACATTGTATAAAATCAACCAATTTTGCTGCAACACCATTAAAATTAATGCTAAATATTTCTTTTCAGATGTAAAGCATTTAATAAAGACTGGCTAGAAATAATTGAAAGTTATAATTACAGAGATGACCCTTGTTATGTAAATGGTAGTTCTAAATAAACAAAAATACCTGAAAAAATGCTTCCCCTCAATATGAACTTTAGCAATAGTCTTTGATACTACATAAATCAAACTAATTTAACGCATACATTTTTATTTTGCAATAGATACACTTGGCAAGAAATTTATGAGGTTCAACAACATCTTTAATAAAATTATAAAAAAATGCTGCCATATTTTTGCTTTAGTCTACCGGTCATCATGAATATATGATATTCGACTGATTTTCTGTTTACTAATTTGCATACTTTTTAGAGGTCTGAAGACGCATTTAAAAAGAATAATGACCCTTTTATTTATAAATAACAATTTGCAAAGTGTTGACTTAGCAATTGTTAATACTTTTGTTTTGGTGAGGATTGAAGTAGGTTATTTATTATTGTTTCCTTGTGTTACTCTTTACTAAGAGAAGTTATAAAATTAAAAAAGTGATGATAAGAACTTTTATTATTCATGATTCATGTTGGTAATTTCTACCCGAATTTAATAAAAATATCTTTCTTGCAAGCTTTCACTAAAATATTTTAAAATCTTTATTAGTTTAAAACAGTTTAAATCATGTTATAAACATTTTTTTATACGTGTTTTAAACCATTTTTGTTAAAAACATGTTTAATTTAAAAAAGCAATCTGAATATTTAAAAACAATTAGATACTTACATACATATTAATGGTTACCATTAATAGTGGGTGGCCATATTAATAGTTACACTATAGTATATTAAAGAACGAGTTTCATAAGGCAAGATTTATTGCACGAGTTCAAATTTAGAAATCGAGCCGCTTGCGGCGAGTTTTCTAAAGGACGAGTGCAATAATGACTTATGAAATGAGTTTTTATGCTATTCTATTTTGTGTCTGTTATTCCATTTTTAAATAAAAAAAATTGGAATTTCAAAATTGAGTGATTTTTGTGATAGTTGACAAAACTGATGTGACATTTGAAAATTCATTGATTGACACAGAAAATTGAGTGAAATCTTTGTCAATTTTCTGTTTTTTTTTCAATTATTTTTTTAATGCTACCAACTTTGAAAAAGTTGTGCTATTAAAGCACTCAATTGAGTGCTAATAGTAACGCACTGTTTTGGGTGCTTTAACAGCTTTATTATAGACTCAAAATAGAAAAAGTATTTTTTGAAAGTATCAAATTAAAATTCATTTATTCACAGTATTGTATCTGTAAAACCGAGTTTATGAGTTTATGTCAATAGGTATGATTTTATAACAAACATAATACTTGGTAACCCAATTGAGCTAAATATCAAAACACTAACAGGATTTAAATGACATTGTCAATTGATGGTAAATAGCGTTTAGTGGAACAACTTAGAATTATTTGACCTGCTGTCCGGTAATCTCTTCCCTACAAATATTCTTTGTCACAAAATGGATTTTAGGACAAGTAACTCAAATAATTTTAAGTTGTTCCGCTAAACGTTATTTATCATCAATTGACAATGTTATTTCAATTCTGTTAGTGTTTTGATATTTGGCTCAATTGGGTTACCAAATACTATACGTATGTTATAAAATCGTAGGTATTAACATATGTACAATTGTACATATATTGAATGAATTTTAATTTGATACGTTCAAAAAATGCTTAGTGGGTTAATGATGCGACCCGCTGTATATTCCAACAGGATGGAGCATTCCCTCAAAATGTACAAATTAGTAAAAATTTCTTAGATATAAATTTTTTATATATGAGTAGTATTAGTACACATGAACCTATTTAGTAGACTATACATCCTTTAGGTAAGCCGCACACCATAAAAGTTCGAAACATGAAATATGAAATAACATATGAGTCTTTTTCTTCATGTTATACACTTCATTTTACTCATTTAACTAAAAAAAAGATTAATTAGTTCTTTAACTTCCTGCTAACAAGGCTTTTTAACAGTTTTTATCCAACAGTAAAATAAAATAAAATGTTAAATGCTAAGCCATAAATCTTCTCTTCAAGATTAGGTATAATAACACTGATTATATGCAATTATTTCAACTAGTGAAACATTGATGTCTATTTAATTAACCGCCTCATAAATTTTATTCTCATTTTAAACACTAGTGGAAAATCTTGAAACGTGACTATTGAACTTTCTATATTTTATACTTTTTTTTTTTCTGTAAATTGAGTATTTGTGAAATTCTATTGTTTATAAAATAAGAAAGCAGAAGAAAATCTGAATTATATTATCAAAGTTGATTATTTGTTACTATACACAATTTGTATACAAGGCGTCCATATCTGATTTAAAAAATGTTAAAATGAGTTTTAACGATTTATTTAAAACATGGTGTTGGCAAATCGACAGTCACCAATATAAAGAAAAACAAAACTAAAATCCTAGAATGTCTCGTCTACTGACAAAGGTACTGAAAATAGAAAAAACACTGAAATTAAGATAAAAAAATGCAAGCACGCGCTATGAAGAAGAAAAGAGAAAGAAAGCTTTTAAAGCAAAAAAAATTACTGATTTTTTTTTTTAATTAGAAATAAAAGGTTTGTTATAAAATTAGTAAATTATATAAGTTAAATTCTTTATAATAAAGTATCAAGCATAACGCAAATTTTTTTTCGAATATCCAGTAACCCAAATTCCTCGTTAATACGAATTTGCCTTGCATTTATAGGATCGGATTAAAGATTTCTACTGTAATTAAAAATTTTAAATGTTTTTTATGAGGACAATATTAATGTTGAATGACGGAGATTTGTAAGGAATGGTCCATTTAAAATTTGGCATGATAATTTTTGATCTGGTAGCCTAACCTATTATGCAATTGTAAAACGGTTTTGTCGTTTGATGACTGTCATTTCAATGTAAATTGTGCAGGTTATCATTTCTAAATAATTTACTTTATCGGAAATTTAAAACACTCCATGATACAAGCCGGTATATTTGATTGTATGGAAATGGTTTTGTTATATTATTGAGAGTTTATATTGTAAAACTTTCTTTAATGTGTGAATTTCGTGCCCATTCCAATTTATTTTATATACAGGGTGGTTTAGACCACCAGTACACCCTTTTTAAAATGCGGGGGATTAAAGATTTTTAAAAAGGCAATGGGTGATCTTACTAATGTCGATGTGCCCTATAGAATGACGCCAAATGAAACCTCCCTGACCCCCCCTTGTAGAGGGTAAGGGGGGCAACTTTAAATATTCAAATGGGAATCCCTAGATTTTGTTGTATATTTAGATTCTACTCATCAAAATATGAATAATTTATTTAAACATTTTTTTATCTTCGCAACAGGTGATGCTGTAGTGCATAAATGACAATAGCTGTTCCGCAACTGCTCTTAAAACTGCCTCTTACAAAAAATGCTTCTAAACTGAACTAGTTGTAAACAAAAGAGGTCGCACGTTATTAATTACCGCCGTAAACATACTATGATTCCCGAAAATTGACACCTAAATAGACCTAAAAAATTGTAGCAAGTTATTTTCTGTTAAAATTAAATATTAAATTAGTACGATTTAAATATTATTTTGCCATATGCAGAGCAGATTACAATTTAGAATGTTTTATCGATCATTTTTATTAGTTAAAAAGTAAACATGAATTACATATGCTTAAAATAAATATTCAGATAAAGATTTAAAAAAATAAGCAATATCTAAATAAGTAGACGTTAAGGTTCAAAAACGATCTAAAAATTTCAGAAAATAAATTGTTGTCACGTACAACGCAAGAAAAAAAATCTGTTTTTACGAAAACACCTTAGGGAGAGAATTTCCGTTTCTCATCGTAACGAAAGATTTTTTCTCATGAAAGTATACATTAGCAAAGCTTCTTCATCACTATTATAAAAAAATAAGAAAAACTGTTATTTGTAATTGTAAATATGCCTGTAAATGCCCAGGTGAGACGCCGGAAAATGCAAAAGAATGCACCGGAGTGTACGGGTGGTCTGGACCACCCTGTATATAGTCAAATGGAACATCAAGATACTTGTCGAATATGTCGAATGTCGACGTTAAGAAAATCGCTATTAATACTGCAGCCATACAGACATTTTTTTCACGCACGCTGCGTTAGTATTATGTAGGACAGCTATGGGTTGCAGTAAGTAGAAAAACATAAAATATACGCAAAAAGGTACATTGAATGTCATGATTGTTGTTGTTACACAACCAAATAAATTCTGAGTATTTTCTGCACGCGCCTCAGCGTTGTACTTTGATTCAATCAAAGCCAGTTGGTTTTAAAAACTCGCTTTATTTTTGACGTACAGAATAGGTAAATACCATATATATACTAAAATTATCATTTGTGTTGCTTATTCATTCCTAAAAGAGATTGCTCAAGTTAAATTATAGATAATCGAAAGGTTTTGAATTTCAAATTAATATTTGACTTTTTTAATTCAATTTATTTATAATTTTATCAATAACGTTGCTATAGTTGATGATAAATAAAACAAATACACTAACAATCAAACGCAACAACTAGAGATGTAACTCATCTTCGAGAGGCTTGTCAACACTCCCCCCTGGTAAACAAGGTGTGTTTACTTGTTTACCATTTTCCTCAAGCCTAGTTACATTCAGTACGGCAAGTTTTGAAACTGGTCTAGTATAAGTAGCATCCCCAACCTTAATGGCTGCACTTCGGATATGATAGATCCATACCTTCTGATACCATCTTTGCTGTGGAACACATCTACGATTCTTCCTTTAGGCCAGGTGTTTTTGGGATTTTTATTATCTACTATGATTACAACATCGCCTATTTTAACAGGCTTCTGATGGGTGTACCATTTAGTTCGGCGCGTCATATCTGGCAAAATTTCTTTGATCCATCGGGACCAAAACATAGCTGCATATTGCTCAGATGCTAACCAATTGCGTCTGAGCGTAACTCCGGTGGACACTGATGAAATTTTGGTATGCATCTTTTGCCCTGATGAAGATCCCAAAAGAAAATGGTTTGGAGTTAGGGCTTCGTCATTGTCAGTGTCGAGAGGGACATAGGTTAATGGTCGCGAGTTAATGACAATTTCTATTTCTGACATCATGCTAAGAAGAAGCTCGTCGCTTGGGTTATTTGTGGTTCGGATATGTGCAAGTGTTTGTTTCACAGATCGTATTAACCGCTCCCACGCGCCTCCCATGTGTGGCGAGGCAGGTGGAATAAAATTCCACTTCAAAGTTGACGAAAATTCTGTAGCAATTCTGAAAATTCTGAAGACTTCAAGAGGTGTGCCTCGGCGTGCAATAAATCTTTTTAGAGCCAGTATGCATTTGTCAGTATTTAGTGAATGGGCAATTTCAATGTGAATTGCACGTATTGTCAAGCAGGTAAATAGAACTCCCCATCGTTTCTCCCTATGACGTCCAACTGTGACCATAATCGGGCCAAAATAGTCGATTCCGACATATGTAAAAGGTCGTGTAAAGGTCTTAAGGCGTGCTAACGGCAGTTCAGCCATTATGGGAGGTTTTGGAACGGCGCGCTCATTTTTACACTGTTGACAATCATTCTTCACTTTTCTTAAAAAAGTTCGCAACCGAGGAATGTAGTAAATCTGACGTAATTCGTTCACCACTGTTTCATTGAAGAGATGGTGGTATTGTTCGTGGTATGATGCTACAATGAGCCTAGTAATGTAATGATGAGGTGATAGTATTATCGGTCTCTTCATACATGTTGGGATACTACTGCAAGCATCAATGCGACCCTTGATTCGTAATACTCTTTGTTCGTCCAAATATGGTGACAATTTGAAAAGACTACTTGTATTTTTAACTTGGAGTTCATGCGGTAAGGATTGATCTGATTTTACTGAACACAGTTCATCTTCATATGAATCGGATTGAATTAATCTGTAAAAGTATGTTTCGGCGAGTTTCACATATTCACAGAAGAATCTGACCTTTTTGTTTCTTACTTTTTCGATAAATTGTAGTGCAGTTGCAAATACACGAAGTAATTTGCACCATGAAGAGAAATCCGAGTACTTGATTTGAGGGATCATCTTATTGATCGCTGCAATTTGTACATAACATATCTCTGAAGAACTGTCTTCTGCTGTAGGCGATAAATTTGTAGGCCATTCATTCTTAGGCAGATAGAGAAATGGAGGTGCATTGTACCAACGACTCTCAGATTTGTAAGCTGATTCACTTTTGGACTTTGTAGCATCGTCGGCTACGTTTAACTGACTGGGTACATATCTCCATTCTCGAACATCCGTTGTTTCCAAAATTTCACCAATCCTGAAGGCAACGTATTGTTTAAATTTTCTCATATCTGTTTTAATCCAGTATAAAACTGTACTAGAATCGGACCAATATGTAGTTGTGCTTATTAAGATTTTATGGTTTGCTTTAATTGTTGTTGCTAATCGTGTTCCTAGCACTGCAGCTTGAAGTTCCATTCTTGGAATTGAGATCATCTTCACAGGTGCAACTCTCGTTTTGGAGCTCACTAACGAACATTCTACTTGATCTCCGTTGTTTACTCGAAAATATGCCACAGCCGAATACGCATATTGACTAGCATCGACAAATACGTGAAGTTCGGTTTCACACAAATCAAATGTTAAATCTTTTAAATGTGTGCGACTGATATTAATATTCTTTATAACAGGAATCAATAAAATCCATTTCTTCCACTCTTTGAATTCTTCTACGAGAATTGGAGCGTCCCATTCCACTCCTGACCGCCACACGTTTTGTAAAATTATTTTCAGGATGACAAGAAAATGAGAGATTAAGCCGAGTGGATCGAAAATGCTCATGAGTACACGAAGTACTTCCCGTTTTGTAGGTATTTCTTTACCTGTTAAGACGGAGTCTGGTACATTGTGAAAATTGAATTTAAACAGAAATGTATCTGTGGCTGCACACCACCACATCCCTAGGAGTTTATCAGTATCTGTAGCCGCAATGATTTTGCCTAGCATTTTTGATTCATCGCCGTTAGTATTTCCGTTAAGAGTGTTGATGACGTGTTGTGAATTTGAAATGAAGTTATGAGTTTCAAACCCTGCTTTTCCATTTATGAAAATAACATCATTTGCCAATTTAATTGCGATTTCGTCATTGTCAACACTTTTCAAAAAATCATCAACATAATGATTATTGATTATTGTTTCTGTAGCTTCAGGATGTGTAGTAGCGTAAAGTGCAGCATTCTTGTTTTTTATGAAGGAAGCACAAAAGGGAGAACATGTCGCCCCAAAGGTCATTACCTGCATGACATATACCTCGATTTTGCCAGAAGCCTTGTTTTTCCATAAAAATCGTTGTGCATGATGATCTTCAGGTAAAATATGCACCCTATGGAACATTTCACGGATGTCGTCGCCTATTGCAATTTTCTTTTCGCGAAATTGAAAGAGTATACCTGAAAGCGACGGTAAGTTGTCTGGACCACTCACTAACATCGAATTCAGCGAAATGCCTTCCACACGTGCTGCCGCGTCCCAAACCATTCTAATTTTACTTGGTTTATTCTTGTTGATCACGGGAAATGTCGGCAAATACCATATGCGTTGATAATTGGTAGTTAGTTCGCTATCAGTCAGTCTTCGAGTGTATCCTTTTACTTCATAATCTTTAATTTGCTTTTCTAGGTTTTCCGCAAGCGCTGGATCCTTTTTCATGCGGCTTTCAAGACAGTCGAGACGTTTTATTGCCATAGGCATGCTATCTGGCAATGACAAAGTGTCATATTTCCAAAGAAGCGGAACAGAATAATTTTGTCCATCGTATATAGTTTTCTCTTCAAGTAAATCAATGGCTCTTTGTTCATCTATTGAATAAATCTTTGACGTCACTTTGTTGCCTACCGCTTCAATTGCAAAAAATTGTTTCATCATCTCGTTCATCTCTTTGTCAACGTTAGATTGACATTCACATATGTGATAAAGTGGATAAACATCGTTAACTTTTTTAATTCCAATTTGTCCCGAAATTGTCCATCCCAATAAGGTTTTGGTCGCCACAGGTTTACCTTCACCATAATTAATTGACTTCAAGCCACATATGAGGTGACTATGAGTAAGACCAATGAGCAATTTGGGTTTTGCATTTATAAATGATTTTATTGGAATATTTCGAAGATGAGGGTAGGTTTGCACAATCGTTTCAATGTTAAGTGATTGCTCAGGTAGATTGATTGATGATAAAGTGCGAACATTTGAAAATTTATATTTTCTTTTCGTACCTCTGTTATTAGATGAGATTTTCATTGATATTCTTCGTGAATCAGGAATAGACTGATGCCTACCATCGGTCCATTTTAAACATAATGGTTCTGTGTCGCCATTTAGTTGTAAGGCATGTGCGATTTCATCATCGATGAGTGTAACAGCCGAACCGTCGTCGAGGAAGGCGAATACTTCAATTTCTTTTTCGCCATTATACAATATGACGGGTAAAATTTTATAAATGACGGATGAACCTTGGCCATCATGTAAATTGTAGTTTTCACCATTTACTTCGGAGTGGTTTGGTGTTACAGTGTTCAAGTTGTTACTACTACTGTTAACGTTGTTGGCATTGTCACGATGCAACAGTTGATGATGTCTGAAACTACAACCATTCATACCACACACATTTGATGATAAGCAGCGTCTACTGCCGTGCTGTCGTAAACAGATTCTGCATATGAAGTAACGCTTAATTTTAGCCCAACGATCGTTCACGCTCATACTAATAAATTTCTTGCAATTGTGGATGGTTTTACAGCCTTCCTTGCATATAATGCATTTTTTTGTATTTGATGAAGCGGGTTGAGATTCGCTTTGATGAATATTTACAAATGCCTTCTTCTTAACTTCAGCTTTGTTGTCTACCACTTTTAATATTGAGCCCGGTGAAACATCTGCTGCGGCTTTGGCAAGAGTTATAAGCCAATCACTAAAACAGTGAAGATTAATTTCTCTGCATGAATTCCTATGCTTGCCCCAATCCAGTTTTAGGTTAGGAGGTAATTTGTTTACCAATTCCTGTAGAAGACAAGGGTTTCTAAAATGAAAGTCTAACTTACTTGCTTCCACTGTGGAACACAGGTTTTGCACTTGAAGAGCAAAATTGATTAAACTTTCAAATTTATCTACTTTTACTGGTGGTTCGCATTTAATTTTATCAATGAGACTGTTTATAATTAATTCTGGTTTACCAAAAAATAATTGCAATGTATAAATCACTTGAAGAACATTGGAGGGATGGAGCAACAAATATCTCACTATTTCTAATGCCCTTCCTTTCAGACAGCGCTGCAGGCGAGACAGGTTTTCTTCATTAGTATAGCCGCATGTATTTGTTGTGTTGTTAAACCAGCTAAAAAACAGAGGCCATTCTTCTGGTTTTCCTGAAAAGTATATCAAATCTTTGGTGATTACTTGTCGTGCTGCTAGTTGATTCTGATTGAAAACCATTGGAGTCTGGAAATTCTGACATCTGTCATTAGTGACACTGGTGCTATTAACTTTATCGTGCGGTTTAATTTCAGCTTGAGATGCCTGAACCCCCCTTATATGGTTGACTTGTCCTACAAGATCGCTCGAAACTTGACAGTTGTTCTTAATTTGGTCAGTTTGTGCAACCCATGCACTTACTCGATCTTCTTTCTCAAGTTCACTGTTCCCGTCACTTTCTTTGTCTTCGGCCATTGCATATTCTTCTTCAATTGCGTACTTTTGATCAAGGTACTCCTTATCACGCAGAGTTTGTAATGCCCGCTCTTCTTCCAATCGTTGTAAACGTAACGCTTTCACACGTGTCACAGATGACTTTGTAGTCATTCTGGAGGATGCTGAATTGACACTACTTTTTGAATTTGTTTTTTGTGCGTTAAACGGGGTAGCTTGTGCAGTAAGAACTGCGGGAGTTTCAACTATTGTTGAATTAGAATGCTTTGAGCATGGAACGCTAGGTTCTTTCTCATTCTTATAATTGGACTTTTTTGTCAGGCACTGTTCACAGGACCATGGGTGATTTTCAATGTCAGCATCGACGCCTGTACACTTGAAATGATACCAGGCACCACAGTCATCGCAAGCAACCATCTCCTGATTGTCAGGAGCGATGCATTTTGTGCAACTGTATGCTGCTTTTTTAAAGCGATTACTGTCTTTCGTTGACATTTTATTCCCTTAATAAATTCCAATAATGAGTTCACTTTTTTCCTTTCGAATCCAATCTTCAATCTTACTCAGAAATGATAATTTTAGAAATGTTGTTACACAACCAAATAAATTCTGAGTATTTTCTGCACGCGCCTCAGCGTTGTACTTTGATTCAATCAAAGCCAGTTGGTTTTAAAAACTCGCTTTATTTTTGACGTACAGAATAGGTAAATACCATATATATACTAAAATTATCATTTGTGTTGCTTATTCATTCCTAAAAGAGATTGCTCAAGTTAAATTATAGATAATCGAAAGGTTTTGAATTTCAAATTAATATTTGACTTTTTTAATTCAATTTATTTATAATTTTATCAATAACGTTGCTATAGTTGATGATAAATAAAACAAATACACTAACAATCAAACGCAACAACTAGAGATGTAACTCATCTTCGAGAGGCTTGTCAACACTCCCCCCTGGTAAACAAGGTGTGTTTACTTGTTTACCATTTTCCTCAAGCCTAGTTACATTCAGTACGGCAAGTTTTGAAACTGGTCTAGTATAAGTAGCATCCCCAACCTTAATGGCTGCACTTCGGATATGATAGATCCATACCTTCTGATACCATCTTTGCTGTGGAACACATCTACGATTCTTCCTTTAGGCCAGGTGTTTTTGGGATTTTTATTATCTACTATGATTACAACATCGCCTATTTTAACAGGCTTCTGATGGGTGTACCATTTAGTTCGGCGCGTCATATCTGGCAAAATTTCTTTGATCCATCGGGACCAAAACATAGCTGCATATTGCTCAGATGCTAACCAATTGCGTCTGAGCGTAACTCCGGTGGACACTGATGAAATTTTGGTATGCATCTTTTGCCCTGATGAAGATCCCAAAAGAAAATGGTTTGGAGTTAGGGCTTCGTCATTGTCAGTGTCGAGAGGGACATAGGTTAATGGTCGCGAGTTAATGACAATTTCTATTTCTGACATCATGCTAAGAAGAAGCTCGTCGCTTGGGTTATTTGTGGTTCGGATATGTGCAAGTGTTTGTTTCACAGATCGTATTAACCGCTCCCACGCGCCTCCCATGTGTGGCGAGGCAGGTGGAATAAAATTCCACTTCAAAGTTGACGAAAATTCTGTAGCAATGGCATTAACATTCAACACTTTTACTATTTTTTTTTAATTCCTCGCTAGCTCCTCGGAAATTTGTGGCATTGTCAGAGAAGACTTCAAGAGGTGTGCCTCGGCGTGCAATAAATCTTTTTAGAGCCAGTATGCATTTGTCAGTATTTAGTGAATGGGCAATTTCAATGTGAATTGCACGTATTGTCAAGCAGGTAAATAGAACTCCCCATCGTTTCTCCCTATGACGTCCAACTGTGACCATAATCGGGCCAAAATAGTCGATTCCGACATATGTAAAAGGTCGTGTAAAGGTCTTAAGGCGTGCTAACGGCAGTTCAGCCATTATGGGAGGTTTTGGAACGGCGCGCTCATTTTTACACTGTTGACAATCATTCTTCACTTTTCTTAAAAAAGTTCGCAACCGAGGAATGTAGTAAATCTGACGTAATTCGTTCACCACTGTTTCATTGAAGAGATGGTGGTATTGTTCGTGGTATGATGCTACAATGAGCCTAGTAATGTAATGATGAGGTGATAGTATTATCGGTCTCTTCATACATGTTGGGATACTACTGCAAGCATCAATGCGACCCTTGATTCGTAATACTCTTTGTTCGTCCAAATATGGTGACAATTTGAAAAGACTACTTGTATTTTTAACTTGGAGTTCATGCGGTAAGGATTGATCTGATTTTACTGAACACAGTTCATCTTCATATGAATCGGATTGAATTAATCTGTAAAAGTATGTTTCGGCGAGTTTCACATATTCACAGAAGAATCTGACCTTTTTGTTTCTTACTTTTTCGATAAATTGTAGTGCAGTTGCAAATACACGAAGTAATTTGCACCATGAAGAGAAATCCGAGTACTTGATTTGAGGGATCATCTTATTGATCGCTGCAATTTGTACATAACATATCTCTGAAGAACTGTCTTCTGCTGTAGGCGATAAATTTGTAGGCCATTCATTCTTAGGCAGATAGAGAAATGGAGGTGCATTGTACCAACGACTCTCAGATTTGTAAGCTGATTCACTTTTGGACTTTGTAGCATCGTCGGCTACGTTTAACTGACTGGGTACATATCTCCATTCTCGAACATCCGTTGTTTCCAAAATTTCACCAATCCTGAAGGCAACGTATTGTTTAAATTTTCTCATATCTGTTTTAATCCAGTATAAAACTGTACTAGAATCGGACCAATATGTAGTTGTGCTTATTAAGATTTTATGGTTTGCTTTAATTGTTGTTGCTAATCGTGTTCCTAGCACTGCAGCTTGAAGTTCCATTCTTGGAATTGAGATCATCTTCACAGGTGCAACTCTCGTTTTGGAGCTCACTAACGAACATTCTACTTGATCTCCGTTGTTTACTCGAAAATATGCCACAGCCGAATACGCATATTGACTAGCATCGACAAATACGTGAAGTTCGGTTTCACACAAATCAAATGTTAAATCTTTTAAATGTGTGCGACTGATATTAATATTCTTTATAACAGGAATCAATAAAATCCATTTCTTCCACTCTTTGAATTCTTCTACGAGAATTGGAGCGTCCCATTCCACTCCTGACCGCCACACGTTTTGTAAAATTATTTTCAGGATGACAAGAAAATGAGAGATTAAGCCGAGTGGATCGAAAATGCTCATGAGTACACGAAGTACTTCCCGTTTTGTAGGTATTTCTTTACCTGTTAAGACGGAGTCTGGTACATTGTGAAAATTGAATTTAAACAGAAATGTATCTGTGGCTGCACACCACCACATCCCTAGGAGTTTATCAGTATCTGTAGCCGCAATGATTTTGCCTAGCATTTTTGATTCATCGCCGTTAGTATTTCCGTTAAGAGTGTTGATGACGTGTTGTGAATTTGAAATGAAGTTATGAGTTTCAAACCCTGCTTTTCCATTTATGAAAATAACATCATTTGCCAATTTAATTGCGATTTCGTCATTGTCAACACTTTTCAAAAAATCATCAACATAATGATTATTGATTATTGTTTCTGTAGCTTCAGGATGTGTAGTAGCGTAAAGTGCAGCATTCTTGTTTTTTATGAAGGAAGCACAAAAGGGAGAACATGTCGCCCCAAAGGTCATTACCTGCATGACATATACCTCGATTTTGCCAGAAGCCTTGTTTTTCCATAAAAATCGTTGTGCATGATGATCTTCAGGTAAAATATGCACCCTATGGAACATTTCACGGATGTCGTCGCCTATTGCAATTTTCTTTTCGCGAAATTGAAAGAGTATACCTGAAAGCGACGGTAAGTTGTCTGGACCACTCACTAACATCGAATTCAGCGAAATGCCTTCCACACGTGCTGCCGCGTCCCAAACCATTCTAATTTTACTTGGTTTATTCTTGTTGATCACGGGAAATGTCGGCAAATACCATATGCGTTGATAATTGGTAGTTAGTTCGCTATCAGTCAGTCTTCGAGTGTATCCTTTTACTTCATAATCTTTAATTTGCTTTTCTAGGTTTTCCGCAAGCGCTGGATCCTTTTTCATGCGGCTTTCAAGACAGTCGAGACGTTTTATTGCCATAGGCATGCTATCTGGCAATGACAAAGTGTCATATTTCCAAAGAAGCGGAACAGAATAATTTTGTCCATCGTATGTAGTTTTCTCTTCAAGTAAATCAATGGCTCTTTGTTCATCTATTGAATAAATCTTTGACGTCACTTTGTTGCCTACCGCTTCAATTGCAAAAAATTGTTTCATCATCTCGTTCATCTCTTTGTCAACGTTAGATTGACATTCACATATGTGATAAAGTGGATAAACATCGTTAACTTTTTTAATTCCAATTTGTCCCGAAATTGTCCATCCCAATAAGGTTTTGGTCGCCACAGGTTTACCTTCACCATAATTAATTGACTTCAAGCCACATATGAGGTGACTATGAGTAAGACCAATGAGCAATTTGGGTTTTGCATTTATAAATGATTTTATTGGAATATTTCGAAGATGAGGGTAGGTTTGCACAATCGTTTCAATGTTAAGTGATTGCTCAGGTAGATTGATTGATGATAAAGTGCGAACATTTGAAAATTTATATTTTCTTTTCGTACCTCTGTTATTAGATGAGATTTTCATTGATATTCTTCGTGAATCAGGAATAGACTGATGCCTACCATCGGTCCATTTTAAACATAATGGTTCTGTGTCGCCATTTAGTTGTAAGGCATGTGCGATTTCATCATCGATGAGTGTAACAGCCGAACCGTCGTCGAGGAAGGCGAATACTTCAATTTCTTTTTCGCCATTATACAATATGACGGGTAAAATTTTATAAATGACGGATGAACCTTGGCCATCATGTAAATTGTAGTTTTCACCATTTACTTCGGAGTGGTTTGGTGTTACAGTGTTCAAGTTGTTACTACTACTGTTAACGTTGTTGGCATTGTCACGATGCAACAGTTGATGATGTCTGAAACTACAACCATTCATACCACACACATTTGATGATAAGCAGCGTCTACTGCCGTGCTGTCGTAAACAGATTCTGCATATGAAGTAACGCTTAATTTTAGCCCAACGATCGTTCACGCTCATACTAATAAATTTCTTGCAATTGTGGATGGTTTTACAGCCTTCCTTGCATATAATGCATTTTTTTGTATTTGATGAAGCGGGTTGAGATTCGCTTTGATGAATATTTACAAATGCCTTCTTCTTAACTTCAGCTTTGTTGTCTACCACTTTTAATATTGAGTCCGGTGAAACATCTGCTGCGGCTTTGGCAAGAGTTATAAGCCAATCACTAAAACAGTGAAGATTAATTTCTCTGCATGAATTCCTATGCTTGCCCCAATCCAGTTTTAGGTTAGGAGGTAATTTGTTTACCAATTCCTGTAGAAGACAAGGGTTTCTAAAATGAAAGTCTAACTTACTTGCTTCCACTGTGGAACACAGGTTTTGCACTTGAAGAGCAAAATTGATTAAACTTTCAAATTTATCTACTTTTACTGGTGGATCGCATTTAATTTTATCAATGAGACTGTTTATAATTAATTCTGGTTTACCAAAAAATAATTGCAATGTATAAATCACTTGAAGAACATTGGAGGGATGGAGCAACAAATATCTCACTATTTCTAATGCCCTTCCTTTCAGACAGCGCTGCAGGCGAGACAGGTTTTCTTCATTAGTATAGCCGCATGTATTTGTTGTGTTGTTAAACCAGCTAAAAAACAGAGACCATTCTTCTGGTTTTCCTGAAAAGTATATCAAATCTTTGGTGATTACTTGTCGTGCTGCTAGTTGATTCTGATTGAAAACCATTGGAGTCTGGAAATTCTGACATCTGTCATTAGTGACACTGGTGCTATTAACTTTATCGTGCGGTTTAATTTCAGCTTGAGATGCCTGAACCCCCCTTATATGGTTGACTTGTCCTACAAGATCGCTCGAAACTTGACAGTTGTTCTTAATTTGGTCAGTTTGTGCAACCCATGCACTTACTCGATCTTCTTTCTCAAGTTCACTGTTCCCGTCACTTTCTTTGTCTTCGGCCATTGCATATTCTTCTTCAATTGCGTACTTTTGATCAAGGTACTCCTTATCACGCAGAGTTTGTAATGCCCGCTCTTCTTCCAATCGTTGTAAACGTAACGCTTTCACACGTGTCACAGATGACTTTGTAGTCATTCTGGAGGATGCTGAATTGACACTACTTTTTGAATTTGTTTTTTGTGCGTTAAACGGGGTAGCTTGTGCAGTAAGAACTGCGGGAGTTTCAACTATTGTTGAATTAGAATGCTTTGAGCATGGAACGCTAGGTTCTTTCTCATTCTTATAATTGGACTTTTTTGTCAGGCACTGTTCACAGGACCATGGGTGATTTTCAATGTCAGCATCGACGCCTGTACACTTGAAATGATACCAGGCACCACAGTCATCGCAAGCAACCATCTCCTGATTGTCAGGAGCGATGCATTTTGTGCAACTGTATGCTGCTTTTTTAAAGCGATTACTGTCTTTCGTTGACATTTTATTCCCTTAATAAATTCCAATAATGAGTTCACTTTTTTCCTTTCGAATCCAATCTTCAATCTTACTCAGAAATGATAATTTTAGAAATGTTGTTACACAACCAAATAAATTCTGAGTATTTTCTGCACGCGCCTCAGCGTTGTACTTTGATTCAATCAAAGCCAGTTGGTTTTAAAAACTCGCTTTATTTTTGACGTACAGAATAGGTAAATACCATATATATACTAAAATTATCATTTGTGTTGCTTATTCATTCCTAAAAGAGATTGCTCAAGTTAAATTATAGATAATCGAAAGGTTTTGAATTTCAAATTAATATTTGACTTTTTTAATTCAATTTATTTATAATTTTATCAATAACGTTGCTATAGTTGATGATAAATAAAACAAATACACTAACAATCAAACGCAACAACTAGAGATGTAACTCATCTTCGAGAGGCTTGTCAACAATTGTTTTACGTGGGGTACCCGTGTGAATATACCCCCACGTTCCCTTCCAGAAGGAAGTGATTGGGATACGCCCAATCAGCGCGCAAGTTGCATAACCGGCAATACAGCAATTGCTACCAGATCAGCTCACTGGTCGGAGCGAGGTTGCCTATCCACCCTCTACTAGCTATCGCAGGCATAGTACCGGGGCGATTGACTTACGTCACGTGCTCACACACCGGTACCGAAGTACCTCGTCCAGCAATAGGACTATTCCCCAGCTATGCGCTCTTGCAAAGTGGGACCACTACCCGATCGAATCCAACCTCAATTGTGGCGGGACTTGGTTTTTTTAATGGTTTTGCCACCCCGATCTACCAATTGTAGGCTTGGTGGGCCCTCAACATAGCTTCGTTTAAGTCTACACGTTATAGACTCCCGGTGTGTACCCGTTTTTGGTGAAGTTGTCTTGATTGTGAGAAGCTATGTATTCGCTTCAACTCTCCTTAAGTGTAATGGCTTTCAGAGCTTCAATCACTGTACCCGGCTGCAGTCCGGATCATAGGGTGGTCGGGATAGCTCCTAAGCACATTTACCTGGCGGCCTGCAGTTTCCTATTAGCCCAAAAGCAGGGTAAACCTCACTTAGATTCTCCGCACTTGAGATTCAGTCAAACAGCGGGTTCCTTTGGTGACCATAAGTGACCTCGGTCAAGCAGCGGGTTTCGTTGGTGACCATACATGACCTCGGTCATGTAGCGGGTTCCTTGGTGACCATAAATGACCTCGGTCAAGCAGCGGGTTCCTTGGTGACCATAAATGACCTTATCCCAGGCGAGATTCGAATCCGCCCACACCAGTCTCATCTACCAGGGCTCCCCCTGATCGGTATGAGTTACCGTCGAGAATTCTCACGAATTTCTCTACCACACACTTAATCTGACAGCTTCATCTGTTGCCCTTTATAGGGATAGGGTAGAAGACAGCCAGTTTTATGGGTGAACGTCGTGTGGTCTCCCGAACACCCAAAAAAACACGCAAAAAGGTACAGGGAAATGATAGTTATCACTACGAACCGGGGAGAAGATTGGGTAGCATTAAGCAAACAATTAAATGTCGAGTATTAAACTGCCCATCATTGGGTTTGTTCAGTAAATGAAAATGGGCAACAAAAAGGGGGGAGAAAACCAAAAATCATAAATTATCAACAAGTTGAAAAAATATTAGTTGGATGGATAACAGAAGTTTCCAGTCTTACTTTGGTGCAAATTAGTCATGTGCGATATTTTAGTCATAGTAGCTGATAACGACTCTTGATTACTTTATTGCAGTTAGCGCCTACATTTTTAATTTTAATTTGAGTGGAAATATTGTGTAATGTTCTATGTTCTGACTCCCACTTTCTGAAAAGCAATTTACATATCATCTGAAATACAACTGACCTTCTCTGAAATACAAATGACACTTTCTGAAGTTAAAACTGATAAATTTGAAATACAAATGACCCATTCTGAAATTAAATTGAGCAATTTGAAATATAAATAACACTTTCTGAAATTAAACTGACTAATATAAAATACAAATGACACTTTCTGAAACTAAATTCTTTAAAATGAAATACAAATGACGCGTTCTGAAATTAGATTTACAAGTTGTAAAATAAAAGGTGTAGAGCAAAGGTTTTTAATTTTAAACAAATATTTAGAAAATTACGTTTCTCAAGTTCAACTTGCAAAAAGGTTAAAAAATGTCACGCTCAACAATTCAAAATGTAATAAGTAATTATAAGAAACGACTGTCAGTAGAAAGTCGGTGAAGTTGGTTCAGGTGGAAACAGAAAAACTCATACAAGGAGAGATAAAAAAATAATTAAGGAATTGAAGAAAAATCCGAACATATCAGAAAGGACTCTGGCTGTGGTAGCGGGAACATCGAGAAGCACAGTTCATCGAATTAAAGTGAGAAATGGTCTAAAAGTTATATAAAATACAAAAAGTACCAAACAGGGATCCTACTAAACAAAAAGTTGCTAAAACCCGTGTCAGAAAATTGTATGAAAATCTTTTATCAAAATTTGATTGTTGCATCATGGACGACGAAATCTACTGTGCTACTGATTTCACACAAATTCCAGGACAGGGGTATTACGTCGCTGATAAAAGAGGAAATGTAGATTCTGAGTATAAACATAAAAAGGTTAGTAAATACCCAAAGAAATACTTGTTTTGGCAAGGCATATGTAGCTGTGGCTTGAAAAGTGAAGAGTTTGCAAAAACTGGTACAATTAACACCAAAATTTATGAGCAAGAATGCTTAGAAAAACGACTAAAACCCTTTTTAAATCGTCATAGAGTTCCTACCTTCTTTTGGCCAGACTTAGCTTCGTGTCACTACTGTCTTGGTGCGAGAGAATTTTATGAAGAAAACAATAGTCCCTAGGGATATGAATCCACCAAATTGTCCTGAATCTGCGTCCTATAGAGAGATATTGGGCACAAATCAAAAGAAAATTAAGAAATACAAAATTTAACGTTTTTCATACATACAACAATTTAGAATAAAATGGAGACAGGCATCTAGAGGAATGCATGAAGAGCATGTAGAAACGCTGATGTCGACAATAAAAAAAAAAGTTAGGTTATTTTATAGTTCTTAATTGTTTCTTAATTTTTTTTCGTATTACTCGTAGATTGAAATACATATATACTAAAAGACTAAATAAAAGTTTCATTAATTTACTTTACTTTCTCAAATTTTTGTAATAGTTTAATCTGCCGAATTTTAAATGGACCATTCCCCTTAGCTTACAAATCAAGGCTTCCTTCTTTCTGTATTCTAATTTTTCTACTAAAAGTATGTAGTACTCTTTACATTCAAAAGTCTACATTTTAAGTTTTACTTCTGAATTTGAATTTTCATATTATCATTGAATTCCCCTTGAAAATTTAAATCTTGAATATTGAATTTACAATTCAAATGCAGACTTTATTGTCTTAATCTTACATTTTGATATATGAAGTTTATTGAAAAATGGATAAAGACCTCACAAAAAAAAGTCATTATGAGATTATTATCATATTTCTAATGTAATAAATATGTCATCGAACAAATTTAAACTATGCAAAAAAGACGCAAAAAGAACAATCCTAATTGCCAATCCTAAAGAATTCATAGTACCAAAAACCAATATATGGGTAATTTCACAATTAACTGCCAAAATGATATCCTTAACATATTTATAAATATAAATAAATAAATATATGTTTATTCTGCAATTGTGTAATTTACAAAAAAAATAAAAATTAACAGAATGATTAAGTAACAAAACTTATTAGTTCTTACATATAACTATAACGAAAGAGAAAAAAAATTACAATAATCACAATAACCAGCTGCAAGAAAACTATAAATATAATAACAACAAACAGTTTCTTATTTATAAGATTATATGTTAATCACAACAATGCAGAACCTCAAGGTGAGGGTTCAGTATACTACTGGTCTTCCACTCACACCTTGCATTGCAATAAAAAATAATTTTTTGTTTGTGGTTGTAGAATTACATATATTAATAGAAATACGAATATCTAGGTATTCATACATCGCATGAAGACTCAAAGATTAAAAAATATATATAGTAAACAGGAACTCAGTAATAAAAGGAAATCGAAGAAGAGGATAGCGTTAGAATCGCAAGATTGTTAACTAGTTAGTCGTTAGCTGTATATAATACATGCAGTGCTCAACTTATTGCTGTTTTTGCAGTAAATACAAAAAAGTCTCCTTTTGAAAGAATTAACTGAAAGCGATTTTAGAGATGGCGGAATGCCATTATAAATCTTTGAAATGTTATAAATAAAAGACCTTTTAAAAACATGTTCTATGGTTTGGTATAGTCAGTAAACCTCGATGACGAAGGTTTAGGCTATGAACATCGGTCCTGAATCTAATCTTGTTATATAAATAGGATGGTTGCTTTTCGACAATTACTTTATGAAAGAATGTGGCACTTTGTAGATAGCGTCTATTTTTCTGACTTGAGAATTAATAACTTTCTCCAATATCTTCGATAGTGTAGGAAGTATACTTATCGGTCTAAAATCTTTTAAGTTACGTGGCTGTGCAACTTTTGGCAACGGTAGCACAAGAGAGTGTTTCCAATTATCTGGGAATTTTCCCTCCAAGAGACAGCTATTAACTATATGTACGATAAACGATATTATTCTAACGTTATTAAGACTAGTTTTATATAATACAAAATGTTTATTGGCATCAATTTAATTGACTGTGTTTATCAAAACATTATTAAATCAGAAATTCGATGATTAATAGGCAGAAGGAAATATACGAAATGTAAACACTGTGCCATGTCCTTTTCTACGAATATTGTTATATCGTGCTACAAAACAATATTTACTGTGAAGTTCTCGATCCATAAAGTGATGAAACTTATAACGTGACTCTAAATAATTAAATTAAGTGTAATTTAAATTGTTTATCTAATGTGTTGAAATGTTATTTATAAGTGTTCATAATATTTAATATAGAAACAATCATCAGCTTTTCAAAGTGAATACGTTTATAATTTACTATAAAATTTATTTCACTTGATAGAATATTTAGTTTTTAATACAATTACGATAAAAATATTGCATATTTTAAGGTTTTTTTTTCCTATAACATTTCTGTACGTAGATTGACGTTGTCTACACAATAACTACATAAATGTTATGGAAAAATAAAAAAAAAACAGAAAAATATGCACTATTTTTGTTCGTGAGTGTATTACTTTAACAAAAGAATATTAGTAGATAAAAGTTGTACATATTTCAAGTAAACACTGCGCTACTAATAAAAGTACAGTAGAAATCCATAATCCGAACACACTGTATTCCGAATAGCCACTAATCCGAACAACGTTTACAAGTTATAATCCGAACAAACCTTTTTAATCCGAACAAACCTCTTTAATCCGAACAAGAAAGTTGTATGTACATTCTGAAATTGAATATGTAGCGTTCTTGGAAGGTGAATATTATAAATGAGATTATAACAGATTATGACCCAACGGGTGTAAACAAATTAAAAAATAAGCTATAAATATAGTGAAACAAATAAATATTAATAAAAAGTTTTTTTATAAGATATATGGGTCATTCTTTCTGATCTCGACCACCAGCCAGGTTCAAAAATTGTCTACCTACTAGCAGGCTAGGCGTTTCTATTACAAAACTTTTATTTCTAATTAAAAAATCAGAATTTTTTTCTTTAAGTTTTCTCTTTCTCGTTTTATAGCGATGTGCTCTCACACTTGATCTTAAATCAGTATTTTTCTATTTCCTGTATCTTTGTCAGCAGATGAGGCATTCTAGGATTTGATTTTGATTTACCAAGACCATATTTTAATGCAATCATTAAAGCACTAACAACATTTAATTTTTGAATAATTCCCACTTTCTCTGATAGTTTTAATAAGTGTGTCTATGTCTTGACATTTTTTAAATGGGGTGTGAGTGCCTCAAATACAAATTGTGTAATAACAAAATTGAAAGAAAAACGCTTTAAGGTAGAAAACTGCAAAGTCAAAATATTAGGGAGCCTTTGTGAGGGTATTGTTACTATATTTATATCCTATGTTTATTGTTTATATATGGGTCCAGTGGCGTAACTATCATGTGTCAGTTCGGGGCAAAGCCCGGGGCCCGACGACTTTGGGGGGGCCCATTGTGATAGCTGAAAAGTCTAGAAAAGAGGCTCTTATAATAAAAAATGAGTATAAATAATATAGTACAGGATCCGTTATTGATGTCGTTGAGCACCGATCGAGTAACCGAATAAAATGTATTTTTTATGAAATAAAATATGTTAACAAAAGTAACGTAGATGAGTTTCCTAAATAAATTTGTTCAAGGATATTTTTAATTAAAAATTCAATATTTAATTTTTTTAAATACTTTCACCGATCTCGTAACCAAAAAAAATTAACACTTATTGAAAGTGCAAACCTTATAGAAGACGCAAACATAGGGTTGCTTACCTTTTTCTGTTCAAGGCTATACAGTTGCCAAGTTTAAATAAGTGAATTGAAAGTGATACCTTCACCGATCGAGTAACCAAATAAATTATATGTCAAAATAAAGCTTACTTCTTTTTTGCAAAACGATAGTATAAGGTTGCTTGCAAAAAACCGTTCAAGAGTCAGGGTTGCAAGGGTTTAAAATTTTTAAATCGAAGCGTGCGAGAGAGAGATAGACCCATTCTATTCAGTGCGATAGAGGGGAACGCAGAATGACAACTGCTCACATTACGTCCATCGTTTGAAATTATGCGAGAGAGAGGGTCTATGCGTATTGTCCAATGCGATAGAAAAGGACGGGGCATAGCAAAAATTGTATGCGTCAAATTTTTGAAACAATGATGACACATTTATTTCATTTATATTTATTTAGTTCCTTCTTAAAAGAGATAAAAATTTTAAGATAAGTATATATCACTAACATGCTTTAAATGTTTAAAATAAATATTTACATTTTGATATTATATACGGAACGGTTGTTTAGCGCCAATACCTCTGTCACAAAAATTTGTATTTTTCTAATTTGTCATGCAAAATCAATATGCTCAATATGATAAAAATACTCATATTTGGTTAGTTCAATACTGCAATTATTACAATAAAAATAAAGAAAACACTATGACATAATTTTATTTTTGAATGAAATTATTATTTTTTAAAGTTTTAAATATTATTAAAAAATATGTAAATAAAAACGTAATTATAAAGATATAAGAATAGTCATATTATTAACAAATGTTTAAAAAAAAAGATATGATTAACAAAATGTTTTTCAACAATATTGAATTATTACTTTGGGAGACAAGTCGATTTTCTTAAAAAAAAAAAAAAGTCTCCGAAATATTTTGGAGTATATTGTCAGTTGCTCCAACACAACGCTTGCCGTTTACTAACCGCTCAACCGCACAGAGCAAGCGCACTCTCTGTCATACGTCACAAGAGGAGGGCCCAGTTGCTATGCCCCGTCCTTTTCTATCGCATTGGACAGTACGCATAGATCCTCTCTCTCGCACAATTTCAAACGACGGACGTAGTGTGAGCAGCTGTCATTCTGCGTCCCCCTCTATCGCACTCAATAGAATGGGTCTATCTCTCTCTCGCACGCTTCGATTTAAAAATTTTAAACCCTTGCAACCCTGACTCTTGAACGGTTCTTTGCAAGCAACCTTATACTATGGTTTTGCAAAAAAAATAAGCTTTATTTTGACATAATTTATTTGGTTACTCGATCGGTGAAGGTATCACTTTCAATTCACTTATTTAAACTTGGCAACTGTATAGCCTTGAACAGAAAAAGGTAAGCAACCCTATGTTTGCGTCTTCTATAGGGTTTGCACTTTCAATTAGTGTTAATTTTTTTGGTTACGAGATCGGTGAAAGTATTTAAAAAAATTAAATATTGAATTTTTAATTAAAAATATCCTTGAACAAATTTATTTAGGCAACTCATCTACGTTACTTTTATTAACATATTTGATTTCATAAAAAATACATATTATTCGGTTACTCGATCGGTGCTCAACGACATCAATAACGGATCTTAGACTAATACCGAAGTATTTGTTGATAAGTTGATATATTTATTATTTGTCATTCCTGTATAAGAGTAGTTGTTTTAATGATTTATTTTTAATTTTGTTTTTACTTTTATTTTTGTGTTACTGAATTACTGACTGTGTTATGTTTCTTATTCTTAGGATGAATTTCACAAAATATAGTGAATAGAAAGTCATATTATATGATTTTATTTGATAAATCGTAAGCTAGCATAGTTTAATTACTAACCAAGACCTTTTGGTTACCAGACACCGTGAAACTGATCCTCATTAATTAAGCTAGTTAGTTAAACAATTAAAGACAGTTAAACAAATATCTATTCGTTCGCTCTGTCACAATCAACGGAATAACAACGTATTATTTTTCTTTTCCCCCTTACTTAAGTCGTTTACTATTTTGACGAGACAACTGCAATCAAAAGTGAAATATGCAAGGTACTGGTTGCTAGGTACGAAAGTTGCACTTATCTGGCCAGAACCAAAAAGTGAATTATATCTAATTTTTATGCGGAGAAATCCGTTATTTGCCAGCCTCGGTGGATTAGTGGTTTGCATGGTTGCTTCATAATCCAAGGGTCGCAGGTTCACTCCCCGGCAGATCTGGTAATTTTTCATAGCGGAGAAAAATTAAAAACATGCCTTCTCGGATAGGAAGTCAAACTGTAGGTCCCGTGTCAATGCAATGTTTGGCACGATAAAAATCTCTACTGGAGGTGGAATTCCCCAAATTCGGCTAAATTTTAGTAGGTTCGGCCAAATGATCATAGCAACCGGTGCCATGAGGTATGAATGATGCTCCGCCATCCTGATTCCTCGCCCAAAAATAAATTAAAATAAGATCTGTTATTTGAAAATATTGACGGTTCGTTAGATGGTTTCCATGGTTCTCACAACCGGCCACCAAATTGGGACCCAACTTTTCATAACAGTTTTTGAAGTTCTAATTTTTTTTCCATATCTATTTTCCTTTTACTGCTAATACGCGGCTACAAGGCTAAAATTTGGCATTTGGCAACAAGACACTGAAAAACTAAACTAAAATCTAACAAATCTAACCTTATATACGTACCTACAGAACTTCACGGTTCGTCGGTAATCGGTCAACTTTGACTAACCATCAAGTTTGACTGATTAGTGGAACAATTCTAAAAGACTGGAATTAATAGGACCTAAATCAGAGTTTATTAGCTCTTTTCTATTCTTAATAATTTCTAAGCTTTCAAATCAGTTAAGTTCTGTCGGGTTGTTTATATTTCTAATTAATTCTATGCCTTTAACCTTATGATTTTGTTCAAGCATAAGTAGGACGACGCTAGATTTAACGACGTCTTAAATTTTAAGTGAGCTAAATGCTCTTTGTACCGAATCTTCAAACATCTCTTAGTTTGCCCTATATACTTGATTACAGTTATTACATGATATAATATATAATGATAACATGATAATATATAATAGATTTTATATATTCTCGATTTATCCATGTAATCTACTTGATCTTTTGGGTTTCCTAAGACATTCTTAAGGCTGTTATTCGAAACCACAACTATTTGACATGAATAAAGTGGCAATTTTGCAATGTTTTTTTACTTATCCTTATTGTTATTACCTAGTATAGTAACATACCTAACCCTTAACTTATTTCTATTTTTCTAAGTACTATACACAACATCCTCAGAGTAACCGTCAGAAACAGCAATGTCAATAATTTTCTTGAGTTTTATTTTATATCTTAATTTCGACCTTAGTGACCTTAGTTTTGCTTAGAGATTATTAAGAATAAAGAAGCGCTAATGAACTCTGATTTAGGTCCTATTAATTCTAGTCTTTTAAAATTGCTCCAGTAATCGATCAAGCTTGACGGTTAGTCAAACTTGACCGATTACAACAAACCGTGATTTCTGTAGGTATGTAAGGTTAGATTTTTTTTAGGTTTAAGTTTAGTTTATCAGTGTCTGCTGAAGATGACAGTTTTGCTTTTGAAATAAGTGCCCAGAGCGATTAAAAGTGTGTGTGTGGTGAGGGTGAAGTACAGTTTTATTACTAAATTTGTTTTTTAGATTTTTCCTCTTTTTTCCGACCGTGTGGGGGGCCCTAATGATTATGTTGCCCCGAGGCCCAATGCCGTCTTGTTACGCTACTGTATGGGTCATTCTTCCTGAACTCAACCACCGACTAGGTCCCAAAATTGGCACAACTTAGAAAGGCCAGCGAGGGCTCATTTTAAAGCTTGAAACCTCTACTTTCGAATGTCACATGTCTCCTATATGAAAAAATTTATATTTGACCCCTAAAACAGGGTGAACACGTATCCAGTTCCAAAAAAAAATTTTAAAGTTGAAAAAATTAGAAAAAGAAATATTTTTAAATTTTTTTTAACAGCATCGCATTCTTCATCAAAGAATACATAAATTTTGTCCACTGCGTTTTTTTCCTAGAGTGCTTCAATTTCGAGCAAAATTGAAAACAACAATTTGCCATTTTTGAAAGTTTATCATTTTTTTCATCGAAAATGGTGTCAGATAGAAAAGATAGCCTATTGCACTGTCATATCTCTTATCAAATAACTTAGTAAAGATTTTTTATAGTGTAATATCGACCTAAGACTTGGCAAGTATATAATATAAATATCATCAAATTAAGTTATTAACTATGTGATCTGCTTTCTGAAAATAGTCTTATTATGGCCACCATTGAATCAGTCATCATGGGTATCGATATTGCTCTTTGTATATTTTGATTTGAATAGGCCAAACATTCTTTCTGTTGCAAAACTTATGTGGATACATTACCAACCAGATCATGCTAGAAGTTAATCGATGAGATTGAAGTGCTTTTGCAAATTTTTAAAACCCTTCTACCCACAGTCATGAATAAATAGAAACATTTTTCGGCAGATAGGGAGTCTATAAAATGTGTACCCAATGTCACATCTCGATGATGATGATGCAACTAATTCCTTCTTCTGGCCATATCTCTTCTTTCCAGTAACATCACGATAGGCTTCTTTCAAATCTTTACACAATTTGCTAGAGTCATTGTTACTTATTATTACTAGATCCTGCTCATCTTTATATAATTTCAAAAAATCTGTTCTAGCTTTCTCTTATCAGGTGTGTATAGGAATAACATTATTATGCTTCAATATGCAACAAGGTGTACTAAGAAAAGTTGAAACCTTTTCCTTTTTTCATCTTCGTAAGATAATTCAAGCTTCATTGAAGAAGATGATGAAGTGCTTACATTTAGTTGCGGATATCCCTGCTATGGGTGTCCCTGTTTCACTGCTGGAATTTTCATCAGAATAATTCTCTTCCGCAAAATACATGCGTTCAACATTTTCTAACTCCTTCTCTAAAGAAATTCTTAAGTACACTACCACTCACGGATGCTCGGACATGTTGAAAGATATTAAAACACGCTCAATTTATTAATTGTCGCAGAAGAATATGAAAATATTTAAAATTATATGCAGTAAATAGCAACATATTCTATATTATAAATTTTTAAATATGAAGTAAAGTAAAAGGTTTAAGTGATGACAGTAAATAACTAAATATTTAGTAATAAAACAAAATAAAAAGATTTTCAACATATTAGATTTTTAACAATGCTTGATGTCTATGCAATTGTAATGCTCACAAAATATATTGTTTTAAATGCGTAAGTGTTAACAAAAATTTACATTTTTTTTTGTATTTTTCAGACAATGTCCACAATCGCTTTTAGGGCCTTTAATAAAAATTATAATTGATGAAACAAGGAAACTATGTAAAAAACAACCAGTTGCCTGTGGTTTTAATCCTGCTGACAATGGTAAGCTTATATTACTGAAAAAGCTTATATTACTCTTATATTTTATTAAAAACAGATAATTATGATAACTTTCTTTTATAGCCTATGAGCCACTCAAACTCATGCAAACGGTTATGGCAAAAACAAATGAAATATGCCTAAGATATTTAGATAACAGTAAACTATGTAGTCTTCCAACTCCTGGTCCTCCGTACAATGCAGTTAGTGTGTGTGCCGTTAAAAATATTAGAAGGCGCATGGAAGATCGTCATGTAGTCATACATGATCTTAACTCACTATTTATTGAACAGGTAAGACATTGATTTATATTGCTGTTTTTTTTAAATCTAGCATTAACATGTAGTCTTAATCATACGAACTAGTATGAGAGGGACCCAAGTTGGATAACCAAGAACTTGAATAATCTGTGTAACATTAATGGATAATATTTTCTACATATTTGTACATTTCTGCCTGTTTTCTGATATGCTTTTATCAATATATCAATATAATGATTTGCCTAGCAGGTATAAAATTATAGAAAACAGCAACAAACCTGGAAAAGCTTTGTTGGTAAGCTTATATCATGCCTCTAATATGGAAATACACGTTTTAAGCACTTTAATGCTAAAATTGTGTTGATCAATTCAAATAACGTTATTCGGTTCAAAATTACTCAAATATATCTTATAACATTTCTAATCTTGCTTCTCTTTGGTGGTCAAGCAGGAATGAATTATTTAATTAGAAAACATTTGAAAAGAGAATCTTCACTTTTTGGCATGTCAGTTGCTGATTTTGCTGAAATCTGACACATCTGTAGATTTTGTGAGATATCCCGAAACCTATAATTTTAGATCCCAAGGCACATACCTTAACATACAGGGATGCTTCAAAGTCATAATTCATCTCCACAATAGGTGGAGATATATCCGCCTCCACCTCAATTGGAGGTGTTTTAATTTTTTTTTGCCACTTCACATAAGCCATCTATCAGGAGTGGTGGGAACTTCAAATATATGATGGGGCATACCAATTCACTGACCCACCCAACTTGGTTGCAATCATAACTGCTCTTTATAATAATAAGAAATTTATTTATACAATGTCAAAAACATAGTTGGGTGTATACATCAAAAAAGAATGAACAATAAAATATAGTCACACATAATTCTTACAGTTAAGATAAAACATTGTTAAGATACTCATCAATAGTGTAGTAAGCTTTAGCAACAAGTAATGCTTTTACTTTTCTTTTAAATAGTACAAAATCTAAATTTCTTAACCATTCAGGTAATTTATTAAATAGCTTTTTCCCCATATAATATGGGGATTTTTCAGATTTAGTTAGTTTGTGAAGTTCAGTAGATAGTAAGTTAGTATTTCTAGTGCTGTAATGAAGTAATAACGTTAGTAAATGATACAGTATAAAAATTGGTTTACAGCTGCTTCTTTTATCTAGCTTAAAAAGGCATCGTATGATTCTTTTCTGAGCTATAAATATCCTTTTACTATCGACCGAGTTTCCCCACAGGAAAGTGGCATACGATAAATGACAATAAGCCATTGCATAGTAAATATTTAATAAAGATTTTTGATCAAGCGTAGACCTTAACTGTGAAATAGCAAAATACACATTTGGCATTCAGCTTTTTCGAAAAACTTTTCAACTTGCTCTTTCCAATTTAATTTTGCATCTAAATAAAGTCCCAAAAATTCAACGCAAATGTAGCAATGATATAGGTGTTTTTAAAAAAGAATCCAAAATTGTACTCTTGGAGTGTGTTTTGAAAGCAGATGCATTCAATCTTTTTTATATTAACTACCAAGCATTATCTGTGCACCAATTGAAAAACTGACTAGCAATATCTATGGTTAATGTATTTAATTCCTCAAAGTTCTAAGCTGAGACCACAATTGAAGAATCATCAGCATACATAGTTAACTGACCTGTTTCTAATGGCAAAATAAATAATGGCATGTCATTAACAAAAAGTAAAAATAATAGAGGTCCCAGCACAGAACCTTGTGGAACACCTTCATGAAGACTATGAGCGATGTGTCTGAGAGACACACTGTACCCTTCTGCATTAGCATTTAAGCTTGCCTGGAGAAGAGTTAAGGTTTATTTGCATGTATTGCAATATTTGTAATTGTAAAATTTATATTGCCTGGCTCGGATTCACGGGGCGATGGGGGAAGGGGGGGATAAATTTATAATTAATATAAATACACATAGAATAGAAACAAATAATGTTTGTTTAATTATTATGTATTGAAACAATTATTTTTCCAAAAATTTTCTCCCCCCCCCCAAAATGATTATCTGGATTCAGCTTTGATATTGCACATAAATAAGTTGCAATATGTATATGAATTATTTGTTATCAATAATGTGCAATCTATGATAATAATTTATTTGTTTAATATTTATGATTATAATCTTGACCTAATTTATTTTACTCGAGGTGTGCGTTCTGTATTTTAATTTTGGTTTGACGGTTTTAAAGCAGCCATTGAACAGAGTTCACCTCTCTACCACTCACTTCTCTCATGACTAAAAGAATTATGAATTAACTTAATAAATATTTCATTAAGATACAAATACATAGAATGATAATAATCTTTTTTAGGAAGTAAGTCCGTCCAGTTATTATGCAATATTTGATGGTCATGCAGGACATGATGCTGCGGCCTACAGTTGTGCTCACTTACACCAATTTTTAGCTGAAAGTAAAGATTTTGTTTCTAATCCTGAACAGGCATTAAGAGATGCCTTTTTGAAAACAGATGCCTTGTTTCTTGATAAATGTAAAGTAGAGGTGAGTAAATACTTTATGCTTAATTACTATACAGGGTGTTTCATGATGAGTTTTCGTTAGAAGAATTTGGGAAACCAATAGGAGTTATGATTTGAAATTTTGCAGGTAATAGTTTTCGGTTACGTGCTTTTATTTTAAAATAATCTCAGATTTCCGTTACTTCCGGTTATACCGGAAATGGTCAACTTCTTTATTTTAAATGAAACACCCCAATTTTTATTATTGATATGTGTTCCTGAGACAAATTTTAAAACTAATTTATTTGATAAAGTATGCCACTAAAATTAACCAATTCTGAGATATTTTCATTTTTTTTTTAAATTAATAGCTGCGGGCTGTTACAAACAACTACATTTCCAAAAAATGTATGCATGTACAAATTTGGAATTTAAGCTATTCATTTTTAAACATATGCTGCATCAAATGGATTATTAGGAACTTTAAGAAATAATATAGGGTGTTCAAAAAAGAATGCCAAACTTTGTATCCAGACAATATCGATATTTTGTGATTTTTAAATAGCAACCTACATTTTTTCAGTTTTATTGCATTCTATGTTCAAAATTAGCAGTAAACAGTATGTATGTACTTCCCTATAACTAAATGCCGTAGTTTTAGAGATATTTTGGAAAATGTATTAACTCCCTTAAATTTTTTTTTATAAAATCTGGTAATAAAATATTTTAAAGAACGTCATAAATTTAAGTTTGAACACTATCTTGGAACACGAAGCTGGCAATACATGGTTGTAGATAGATGGCGCACCAGTACATAATACTCGAGCTGTTGGAGAGGTATCAATTGAATTGTTTTATAATCGTTGGATCGCGAAAAATGGACCCTGCAAATTTTCACCACAGTCACCTGATTTAACGTCCTTAGATTATTTCATTTGGCGGTATGTTAACGATCGACTGTACAGTACACCTGTTACCACTAAAGATGATATGATGTGCAGAGTTCGAGGTGTGTTTTAATTCTCTAGAATCTAGATGGTGTAATGACTCAGCGCGCTACATGTATGAGCGTTTTAAAAAGAACAGAAAAGTGCTTGAATAAAGATGGTGATGTGTTCGAACATTTACTCTAGTGTTTCGTCACTGTTTTTATTGTTACTGTATTTTATTGTTTTGTTTTGTGTTACAGTAGTTTTTGATTCAATTAAACGTTTTAAACTTTGATTAAAAAGTTACTTAATTTGTTTTTATATATTTGTGCCAATTTCCATAGCCTACCAGAGTTTATAAAATAAAATTTTAAAGGAGTTATTACATTTTCCAAAATAACTCTGAAACTAGGACATTTAGTTATAGGGAAGTACATACATACTGCCCATAATTTTGAACGTAGAATGCAATAAAACGAAAAACAATGTAGGTTGCTATATAAAAATCATGAGATATTGGTATTCTCTGGATACAGAGTTTGTCATTTTTGGCAACACCCTGTTTATTTTCTAAAGTTCCTAATAATCAATTTGATGCAGTATACTTTGAAAAATAATTTTCTAAAATTTCAAATTGGTACATGCATACATTCTTTGAAAATGTAGAGTTCGTTTGTAACAGCCCGCAGCTGTCAATTTTTTTGAACAAAATTCAAATATCTCAGAATCACTTAATTTTATAGGCATATAGGCATAGTTTATTAAACAAATTAGTTTTGAAATTTCCTCAGGAATACATATCAATAATAAAAATTGGGATGTTTCATTTAAAATAAAGAAGTTGACATCCATTTCCGGTATAACCGGAAGTAACAGAAATCTGCAATTATTTTAAAACAAACGCACGTAACCCAAAATATTACCTGCAGAATTTCAAATTGCAACTTCTATTGGTTTTCCCATATTCTTCTAACGAAAACTCATCGTGACACACCCTGTATAGAAAGACTTTTTATTCTCTAATATAATATAAAGTTAATAAACAATAATTATCAAATTGTGTTTATATAAGGTAGTTGATACTTCAGCACAGTTTATACTTGAGAACATAATAATTATAATTTTATATGAACAAGTAAAATATTGCCAATGAGTAACATTATTTCTATTTCAGAATTTCAGTAGTGGTACTACTGCTGTTTGTGCATTACTTCGACATAAAGAAAAAACGTTATATATTGCTTGGGTTGGTGATTCTCAAGCACTTTTAGTTAGTCCCGGAAGAGTATTGCAATGTGTCCAGCCGCATAAACCATGCAGACAGGTACAATTTCAAGACTTATTTTTATTAAACTATATTCAAAATGATGACATTTTGTTATAAATTAAATATGAGTATTCTTCTGTAGGATGAAAAGAATCGTATTGAACAAGAAGGTGGTTGCGTTATTTATTGGGGTACCTGGCGTGTAAATGGACAATTAGCTGTATCCAGAGCTATAGGTAATTATACTATGTACCTGATTTAATGTGCCATGAGCATCTGGATTTTAGGATAACTTCAAATGAATAATTTAACATAGCAGCCTTTTCCCTTGGATAGTTTAAGGCCTGGTATTATAAAACTTCTTATTTCCTAGATAAAATTTACTTTGATAGTAAATTAATTTATTCTGTCAATTTCCGTATTAAATTGACAGAATAAATTAATTTACTCTCAAAGTAAATTTTATCTAGGAACTAAAAAGTTTTATAATACCGGCCCTAAGTGTAATGTTTTTTAATAGTCATTTTATTTATTTTATTTCCCCCTTCTATGTAAATGACACTTTACAGGTCTTTAAGCAGCTAAGTAAATGTGTAATTACAGCCACAGCCCCGTAAAACTTCACGGGCTTCTAAAAGAAACCTGTAAAGTTTTACAATGCTCATCAACAAAAAGCTATGGCAACCAGAGTGTTGCTTAACCACAACACCATGGCAATTGTACTACCGCCTTTGATTCCAAAATGTCTTTTTATAAAAAATGTACAATTTATAAAAAATGCTGGTGAAGGTGGAAATAAAAGTTTGTACGCGACACGCTTTGCAATTAATCGTTACTGGGCTCGCTGGATTATGGAGGCTCGCTCCTTCGTCGCTTGCCCCACAAACTTTCCAGCTCACCCGTAAAGATTAATTTACAAAGCTTGCCAAGATGGAGTAAGGCTGACAAAGATATTCTTGAAGTACAGGTATTTCTCTACAAATCCTGTTAATTTCACCTGGATGTTATATAGCGGACGCGAAATACTGATGATTTAACCTTAATTAGGCCATTAACTCCAGTCGTGCCAGGATTTGCTTATAGGCCTATAAGAGGTTTTGTGTTACCTATACTGTCTACTTCCACATTTTCCATAAATTATCCGTATGTTCGATGACGGTCAAAATCTTGCGGTTGCCGCTTGGACTATTAGTATGTTTGGTTATTATCTGTCGATTAAAGCAATTCTTAATGAAATTGACTTGCTTGATTGATTGATGATTGCTTGAATTGATAAGCTGGCAATTACGCCGCAATTATTCTAATATCTTCAAATCGCATTGAAAAATGAAGTTGTGCTTTCTTTAGAGCGCATCCTTATCTAACAGTAGACTTAGGCGATCGGATGGTCCTCCCTTCGACAATATGCCTGCGTTAGGGTTGATTCCTATTTGATTTATGAGTTGGTTTGTAATTTTTGTACTCTTATTTATCATTTATTCTCTTGCAAAAAAAATATATGTATGTAATTATAACAGAAATAGCAATACCACTCTGGCTGATTTCAAGTTCAAATAAATAATTCACTATTTTTATGGAAGCTCTAACAAAATATTCTAAATAAAACTTGAATTAAAATAACACATCAACATGAAACTTTTTTTGACAAAATACGGAAACGTTCTTTTTAAATAATATTAAAGATGCCGTTTTAATTTTCTTATTAGCAAGAGAAAAGATTTAAACTAACACTAATTACAAACACAATTATAAACTATTAAACGACTTAACAACATTAATTACAGATTATTTATTACTACAAGATTTATATTATACACATTTATTTTCTACTAGCACACGATGCACGCATTTAATTAACTTATTGTCGACTAATCCCCTCCTTGCACGATAGCATTTTATATATCCTGTATAAATGTTCCACGACGTACTGAAGTAATCCACCGCCAGCTCTGGAATACTGTAGAAGGCTGTCGATGCGGCGTGAGTTCTCACGTGGTTTCCCAGTTCATTACAATACTTTTTTGCATGGAAAGATAGGTAGAGTCTTATTGAAAATGATCCCTCAGAGTAGTTTCATCCTAACATTGTGTAACAGAACAAGACAGAAGGTCATTGCATCATTGTCTATTACACAGCTTTATTTATATGCAGTATACCTGCAGCTTACGTTTACTTGCTTCTTTCAGTTTTGGAAGTTAGGCTGCAGCTGAATTAAAAAGCTAAAGCTTGATTCTTTGGAAATCTGCCACTGGGAATTTCATAAAAAACAATTGCAACATATTGCAAATATAGTTTATTATTTTAAAATACTTTACCTCGGCCTTGACTTTAACCTATCATACGAGATATTTTTTGGAAATTTTAACATTTTTTTGGATAATATGTTTTTGTATACGTTCTCTCACTCTTTGTTGCTACATAATATTCTGGTCCCAGAATTTCTTTAAAGTCTGCAACAACGTAGGTTTCGTTATCCATCACCGTATACCGAAATCTCGTTGATAAATTTTGAAAAACCCTACCTGATTTTTTTTGCCACTGCTTCTTGGGCATCGGACCTTCCAGTGATCTTTTTTATTTTGCAAAGCACACTAAGTTTTGAGCTCATTCACCTTTTGTCCTAGGCAGACCTTAGATGGTCAGAGGGTGCGAAGAATCACCGGAAGAAACTTAAAAATAGGAACATGGAATGTTAAAAGCCTTTTTCAAGCAGGTAAATTACATAACCTAGAATTAGAAATGAATAGACTAAACGTCAATATATTAGGAGTTAGTGAAGTAAGATGGCCAAATAGTGGCAAATGCCCCACCAACAACGGAATCTTCTACTTTTCGGGCAGTAGTGACCAGCAAAAGCACCAACATGGAGTGGGATTCTTAGTAGACAATGACACCAATAGATGTAGTAGTTGGCTTTACCCCTTTCTCAGAGAGAGTAGCGTTACTGCAATTACAAACTCGAAAAACGAACATAAAAATGAATATATTACAAGTATACTTCGACAAGCGAAGATAACGAGATAGAAGAATTTTATGACCAAATAGAGAAAATATTAAAGGCTGTGAAGAAACATGAAATCATTATCATCATGGGAGACCTAAATGCCAAAATTGGCAAAGGAAAATGCGAAGACCTAATAGGAGAATATGGGCTCGGCAAACGTTATGAAAGAGGAGAACGATTAGTCCAATTTGTCCAAGAGAAAGAAATGGTTGTGACCAATACACTATATAAGCTGCCCCCTAGGAGGCTGTGGCTGTATACATGGACGTCACCCCAAGTCACACAAGGAAAAATAGTCAGAAACCAAATCGACTATATCATGATTGGAAAAAAATATAAAAATAGTATAAAAGCAGTCAAAACATATCCAGGTGCAGATATAGCTTCAGACCACAACCCAGTAGTAGCAACATTCAAACCAAGCCTAAAACGAGTTAAAAAACACCAAAGAATTAGAGAAAATCATAGGAAAACGCAGTGTGGAACGAAGAAGAATGTCTTGGCTTCGCAATTTAAGAGAATGGTTTAACTGCTCAACAAACCAACTTTTTAGAGCAGCAGTTAACAAAATGAAAATAATCATGATGATCGCCAACCTTCAAAAGAAGACGGCACTTTAAGAAGAAGATTTTTTGAGCCACACACATTTTTGAAAATTTGGAATTTTATCTTTAGCAGTTTTTCAATTTATTTTATTATTTATTTTTGTTTTGTTTTGTTCTACATTTCCCTAATTGAAAATTAAAACCATCAGAGTAACTCAGTGACATATTTAGGGGAGGGGGGCCTAATGGGATGGAGCCACCACCGATTTTTTTATAGTCCAGGTCATTTATGTCAAAATCTATGTTATGTGAAAATCTAAGTATTTTGATTCGGAATTTTTATAG
This sequence comes from Agrypnus murinus, assembly GCA_929113105.1. Classification (NCBI taxonomy): domain Eukaryota; kingdom Metazoa; phylum Arthropoda; class Insecta; order Coleoptera; family Elateridae; genus Agrypnus; species Agrypnus murinus. The sequence goes on along the minus strand of OV816030.1, from coordinate 70,770,739 downwards.
AGTACCCTCCCCCAACGAGAAAATTTTTATAAATATGGCACTGGAACAACTAAAGTTTCGTTATTTACCTAAGCTTGCTAGATAATTCTGTTTTATTAATTGGAGAACCAGAAATCAAAGCCTATTAGTTGTAAATCATTTTTCATGTTTTTCTTGAAAATTTACATATGTAAGAGTATAAATATTTATTATAGTTGAAGAGAAAACACAATACTCTTGCTACAAAGCGGGGCGCTTTAAATCAAACAGACTGTATGTACATTAGGGTGGTTCTTGTTTGGGTCATGATGGAATATCGGTTTTGCCTGGTGCTGGTGCCCATTTGATTAAAAAAAAAACTAAAAATCTTAAGACCAATACGAACTTCCTATCTCTATTCTAATCATTCGCTGTAACGAGGAGAAGTTTACCATTTAAAATATATGTTTTTTTTTGTTCTTATGCATATATTTGCCTTTTTCAAGCAGGTAAATTACATAACCTAGAATTAGAAATGAATAGACTAAACGTCAATATATTAGGAGTTAGTGAAGTAAGATGGCCAAATAGTGGCAAATGCCCCACCAACAACGGAATCTTCTACTTTTCGGGCAGTAGTGACCAGCAAAAGCACCAACATGGAGTGGGATTCTTAGTAGACAATGACACCAATAGATGTAGTAGTTGGCTTTACCCCTTTCTCAGAGAGAGTAGCGTTACTGCAATTACAAACTCGAAAAACGAACATAAAAATGAATATATTACAAGTATACTTCGACAAGCGAAGATAACGAGATAGAAGAATTTTATGACCAAATAGAGAAAATATTAAAGGCTGTGAAGAAACATGAAATCATTATCATCATGGGAGACCTAAATGCCAAAATTGGCAAAGGAAAATGCGAAGACCTAATAGGAGAATATGGGCTCGGCAAACGTTATGAAAGAGGAGAACGATTAGTCCAATTTGTCCAAGAGAAAGAAATGGTTGTGACCAATACACTATATAAGCTGCCCCCTAGGAGGCTGTGGCTGTATACATGGACGTCACCCCAAGTCACACAAGGAAAAATAGTCAGAAACCAAATCGACTATATCATGATTGGAAAAAAATATAAAAATAGTATAAAAGCAGTCAAAACATATCCAGGTGCAGATATAGCTTCAGACCACAACCCAGTAGTAGCAACATTCAAACCAAGCCTAAAACGAGTTAAAAAACACCAAAGAATTAATAAAATCGACTTCTCAAAGCTTAGAGACGACGAAATTAAATACAAAATGAACGTCGACAACAGAGCCGTAGAACACTCAAAGGATAAATGGAATAATATCAAGAACAAGGTGCTCGAGTTAAGTAAAAAGGAATTAAAGTATACTGAGGATAATAAGAAAAAAGAATGGATGACTCAAGAAATAATACAACTAATGCAGGAAAGAAGAGCAATTAAAAATAAAGATAAACAAAGATACAAAATAACACATCAACAGATCCAAAGAAAAATTAAAGAGGCAAAAGAGAAATGGTTGAATGAGAAATACTCAGAAATCGAAGAACTTCAAAAACTACACGACTCGTTCAACATTCACAAAAAAGTCAAACAACTTGTAGGGGAATATAAAAAACAAACAAATCTGCTAACTGACAAAAACGGGAACATCCTGGTGGACACAGAAGAAAAACTAAAACGATGGAAAGAGTATATCGAAGCATTATTCCAAGATGACAGACGCAGGACTACAGTAGGACAGGAAAGCACAGAAAGTGGTCCAGAGATAACAAACGAAGAGGTAGCATACGCACTCAAAAAAATGAAAAAAGGCAAAACTCCTGGCCCAGACGAAGTACCTGTTGAAATATGGAACCTACTTAATGATGTTAATACAAAGGTACTTACTGAACTTTTTAACTCAATTTATAAAACAGGAGATATACCTTACGACTGGTTAGTGTCGACCTTTATTGCAATCCCGAAGAAAACCCACGCTAAATTGTGTAACGACCACCGAAATAATAATATAAATAACTATAAATAATATAAATAAATAACTATAAGTCTAATGAGTCACACGCTAAAAGTATTTCTAAAAATCATACTTACTTACTTAATCGCTCCTCTTCTACCTTAGTTCAGGTGTAGAGGTTTCTTCTTCTATTTCATTGTGAATTTTCTCCATTCTTTTCTGTTTCTGGCCAGTTCTTCAGCTTGGCTCCATGACAGGTTTTTCTTTTTTATTATTTTGGCTATCTGTTCATTCCACGTATATCGAGGTCGTCCTTTTGGTTTCTTTCCCATTGCCTTCATCTGCCAGATTGTCTTTGTTGGCTTCTCCGGGTCCATTCTTGTGAGATGTCCCCACCATTGTAGTTGGCGTTGCTATTATTTTATTGATGTCTGTTGTTTCTAATCTTTCTCTGATCACGCTGTTTCTGATACGATCCATTATTCTTACCCCTAACACCTTTCGCAAGTATCTCATTTCCATTGTTTGTAGTCTGCTTTTGTGACTTTCGTTTAAGACCCACGCTTCACTTCCATAAATTAGTACCGGCACAAACACTGTTTTAAACACTTTTATTTTAGTTTTACGTGAAATTTCTCGTTTACTTAGAAAACTTTTATTTAGGGCATGAAATAGTTTATTTGCACTTGCTATACGGTTGTTTATTTCACCATCTATTTCCCCATTTTCTTCTATTGTGTGGCCTAGATATTTAAAGCTTCTTACTTGTTCTATCTCTCTGTTGTCTATGGTTATTTTTATTGAATGTGGTTCTCTAGCTATTACCATAGCTTTTGATTTATTGATATTAATTTCCAGTTTTTTCTCTTGTAATGCGGTGTTCCATATGTCCATATTATATTGTAAGTTTTCCTCGTTGTTCGATATGATTGCTAGGTCGTCTGCATACATTTGGTTTGGTAGTCTTATTGGATTTAGTCTGTAGTATCCCCATGTTTGTTTTCTCGTTTCTTCTTTACATTTAGTGTTTATTTCATCCATTAATATTATAAATAGGTATGGGCTTAATTCTCCTCCTTGTCTGATGCCTGCTGTAGTTGTAAACTCCTCCGATTCATTATTTTGTGTTCTTATTATGTTTCGTGTGGTTTTGTAAATACTTCCTATGCTTACTATTAGTCTCTCGTTTACATTTTTGTTTCTGAGCGCTTGCCATATGTCTGTACGTTTCACTCTATCAAATGCTTTGATTATATCTATGAATCCTATACTGATTGGTCTGTCATGTTCTATCATCTTCTCTATTAGTTTTTTGATCGTGAATAGAGCATCTTGCGTACCTCTTGTAGGTCTAAATCCATATTGATGATCATTTAACTTGTCTTCTACATTGGTTCTTAATCGTTTTTCTAATATGGCTTCATATATTTTCGCTGGTACACTTATCAGTGATATTCCTCTGTAATTTTCGCAGTTTTTAGAGTCTCCTTTTTTGTATATTGGGAGGATAATGGCTACTTCCCAATCCTTTGGTATTGTTTTCAGCTTCCATATCTTGTTTATAAGTTATCGAATCCTTTTTCTCCCATGTATTTTAGATATTCTGGGGCAATTTTGTCATACCCTGACGCTTTTCCGTTTTTCAGTTTCTTTATTGCTTCTTCTAGTTCCATTCTCGTTATTTCATTATTTGTTGGTTCTATTTCCCCCTTTTGTTGTGTTATTTCTCTTGCCATATTTTCTTTCTTGTTTCCCTCATCCGTCAGTAGTTCCATATAATATTGCCTCCATCTGTTCATTATTTCTTTTTCTTTTGTTAATGTTTCCCCTAATTTATCGTTTATTTGAGGTAGTGACCAGTTTTTCTTTTGGCGCATGTTTTTCAGGACCCTGTAGAAGAGTTTTTGATTGTTGTTATTGTTTTCTTCCATTTTGTTACCGAAGTTTTCCCATTCGTCTCTTTTAGCTTTTAGAACTAGTTCTTTTACTTTTTTCCTTTCCTGTTTATAAATCTCGTAATCTTCTGTATTCTTTGTAGTTAGGTATTTTTGCCATTTTTCTTTCTTTGTTTTTGTCTGTGTCCTTATTTCTTCATTCCACCAAGGTGTCTGTTTTTTCTTACTTGTTTTGTACTTTCCGCATATATTTGTAGCAGCGGTGACTAAAGTTTTTAACCCACGCTAAATTGTGTAACGACCACCGAACTATAAGTCTAATGAGTCACACGCTAAAAGTATTTCTAAAAATCATACATAACCGTATTTATAAGAAACTAGATAGTGACATAAGCGATACACAGTTTGGTTTTCGAAACGGAGTTGGCACCAGAGAGGCATTATTCAGCTTAAACGTGCTAACTCAACGATGTTTAGATGTTAATAAAGAGGTGTACGCGTGCTTCTTCGACTATCAAAAGGCTTTTGACAGAGTTCGTCATGACCAACTCATGCAGATACTAAAACAAAAACAAATAGACACACGATATATCAGAATCATTGAAAATATTTACTATAACCAAAAGGCAAACATTAGAATAGACGGAACACTGTCAGAAAATATCGAAATAAAGCGAGGAGCACGACAAGGGTGCATTCTTTCTCCACTACTCTTCAACCTATATTCGGAAACTATTATGCGAGAAGCTCTATACAACAAAACAGCAGGTGTAGTTATCAATGGAATACCAATCAACAACCTAAGGTATGCAGATGATACCGTGCTGCTAACAGAAAACATCCAAGACATGCAAAGCCTGCTACAGAAAGTGTATACAACAAGTAACCAATGCGGCTTAAACCTAAACTTATATAAGACCAAGTTCATGATCTTTACAAAGACACCAGACCCTAACATCCAACTTAACGTGGACAATCAAAACATTGAAAGAGTATATGAATATAAATACCTAGGAATCATGATCAACAGCAACAATGACTCTTCAAAGGAAATAAGAACAAGGATAGAAATTGCACGCTGCACCTTTATAAAAATGAAACAATTCTTTTGTAATAGAAACATAAACAACGACCTCAAAATACGTATGCTAAAATGCTACATATTCAGTATCCTGCTATACGGTATAGAAGCCTCCACACTGAACAAAGCAATGATGAAAAAGATAGAATCTTTTGAAATGTGGCTCTATAGGAGGATACTGCGAATATCATATATTGACAGAGTTACCAATATAGAGGTTCTAAGAAGACTATCAAAAGAATTAGAAATAATGGACGAAATAAAGAAACGCAAACTGCAATACCTAGACACGTAATGAGAGGAAGAAGATACGAACTACTTCAAAACATTATACAAGGCAAAATCATAGGAAAACGCAGTGTGGAACGAAGAAGAATGTCTTGGCTTCGCAATTTAAGAGAATGGTTTAACTGCTCAACAAACCAACTTTTTAGAGCAGCAGTTAACAAAATGAAAATAATCATGATGATCGCCAACCTTCAAAAGAAGACGGCACTTTAAGAAGAAGATTTTTTGAGCCACACACATTTTTGAAAATTTGGAATTTTATCTTTAGCAGTTTTTCAATTTATTTTATTATTTATTTTTGTTTTGTTTTGTTCTACATTTCCCTAATTGAAAATTAAAACCATCAGAGTAACTCAGTGACATATTTAGGGGAGGGGGGCCTAATGGGATGGAGCCACCACCGATTTTTTTATAGTCCAGGTCATTTATGTCAAAATCTATGTTATGTGAAAATCTAAGTATTTTGATTCGGAATTTTTATAGAGTACCCTCCCCCAACGAGAAAATTTTTATAAATATGGCACTGGAACAACTAAAGTTTCGTTATTTACCTAAGCTTGCTAGATAATTCTGTTTTATTAATTGGAGAACCAGAAATCAAAGCCTATTAGTTGTAAATCATTTTTCATGTTTTTCTTGAAAATTTACATATGTAAGAGTATAAATATTTATTATAGTTGAAGAGAAAACACAATACTCTTGCTACAAAGCGGGGCGCTTTAAATCAAACAGACTGTATGTACATTAGGGTGGTTCTTGTTTGGGTCATGATGGAATATCGGTTTTGCCTGGTGCTGGTGCCCATTTGATTAAAAAAAAAACTAAAAATCTTAAGACCAATACGAACTTCCTATCTCTATTCTAATCATTCGCTGTAACGAGGAGAAGTTTACCATTTAAAATATATGTTTTTTTTTGTTCTTATGCATATATTTGACTACTCGGACAAATTGTTGAGAAAAAATCTGAATATTGATTTTATGGAATTAACGGGCATCGATGTTACTTTTAGGTAAAAAAAAATTATATCGGACATTGTACATCACTTCAACACTTTGAACGGTGCATTATTCTGAATTTATTTGTAAATTTTTGTAAAAAATCGAATGTCCCATATAATTTTATTTTAACCTAAAACTAGTATCGAACACTGTTAATTCTAAAAAATCAATTTTCAAATTTTTTCTGAACAATTTGTCTCAGTAGTCAAATACATAAGGGGCTGTCCAATAAATAGGGAGACTAAGTTTTCATTAGCATAATTACAGCCAATTTATAAAATTAATCTAGTAACATTGTGTCAATTTATAAACAATACATTTCTCTAGTAGGCTCAGGCCAAGGTCCCTTAACTTTATAGGTTGCCTCAGTGAGTATTAGCCAATGAGCGCGCGAAACGTCAGAGGGCTACCCATCCTATCTCACTTATATTCATTTGATATATGGCATCCATCTCTGTCGTATAGCTCTTTCACGTTATTTTACTGCTTTAAAAAGTACATTTTAGTATGCAATGAAGTGAAAAACTGCCGTGTATGCCAAAATGATATTAACTTTATAACTCCACTTGTCCCTAAAGCTCTCACAAAAAGCAAGGGGTTAATGCTAACAAATAAAACACACAATTACCAAACTCAATAATATTTATTAATACAAAAGCTTTAATACTTCAGCAAGCTTCAAACTCTAACCCTAAAAATCTATGGTTATCTGCGGCAGCCACAACAAGCGGGGTGCAATACGGCGTGCAATAACAAGCACGAATGCGAATATAGTACGGGGTCGGGAAACGGGGTGTCGGGTAATGGTGGGTAGATTGTACGGATGGGAGGGTGGAAAGAGATCCCTAGGTTAACACACAGTGAGGTATCGGAAGGGACAAGGGGTGCAAGGATGAGGCTCCCCAGTTAACATGCAGTGACGCCTCGGAAAGGGGTGAGGGGTAAAAGGATGAGACTTCTTGGAGCATGGGAGAAATGATAGGAGTGAAACGGAACGGCGCACGCCAAATATCGGTTAGGGAAAGGAACGCGTGCTCTTGCCTGAGTCGGTCCCTTATCCGAACGATCTGAGATTGCACGGAAGATAAGCGTACTCTTATTTATTACCAAAATTAAGTAACTTCGTTACACATAGAATATTAAACAAATTTCTTTTGTTGTTTGGGCACACAAAAATTGTCGCATTATATCAGAAAACAAATTACTAATGACAACATCGTTCATGCATCCACTATCATGTATCATAGCCATGTTCGGTATTTATTCAGATCGATTTACTAGAAGAGCTCGGTTTCCATAGTATCCATTGTTGTAAATAATTGTAACTATGGCAAAAGAGTTGAAATACTGTTCTTACCATATCCGGTTACAGCTGGAATACAATTTTATTATCGACATATCTCAATAACTAAGATGTAAACTGCAGTTTTTTCAACATCAATATAAAATGCAATTTTTATGACAATGAATTTGACAGTCTAACCTACAAATAGAGATTAATGCTGTAAACTCGAACAAAAAAACAACGAATGATCTTATTATCCCCTCCACGCCCAGATTCTCATATGTGGCAACAAATATTAAACATTTACTATCAGAATGGAATAGTTTTGTAGATGTTGTTTCAAGCCCGGGGTATCGCAAATTTATAGTGGGATCGATTTTTGATTGGTTACTTCAAGGTGAAACTTACATCGAGAGTACATGTTAACGATGCCTATGGAGTACTTACTTTTTTGGAAAAAAATGTAGTTGGACAATAATAAGTATAAAAACACAAAAAACAAAAATTCAACTTTTAACTATTTAAAATTTTTATTCGGGATTCCTGGTACCTCCAAAAAAAATGTCTCGGGTCCCAGACATAAAAAAGTTGCTGAGAATTAGAAACACTAATCAAAAATTGAACAAATTAATACAAATGTTAAATACAAGAAATATACTTTTTTTTTTTTTTCTTTTTTTTGGCTTTGAGTATCTAAACTCATTCAGCCACGAAAAGTAATTTAATGTACATTTTTCATAAGTTAAAGTGCTTTAAAAAACTGCAGTCATACACCTTACAATACCCTAGCCGCCAAATAACATTAGGGAAATAACACAAGACACCCTTCACGCTAAGGTGCCTATCATTGCGACTTCAGTACACAAACAAGGCAGGCAACGGATTAAAGGGAAAATTATACATGTGGAAAAACAATAGGCATTTCAGTGCTTGACCACATCCGCTTAGTCATTCACATAACTCACATACATTTTACTTAAGTTGTAATTAGATTGAGGGTATGAGAGAAGAGGGCGAAATTATTTGGAATTTTTCTAAATTTTTCGCTTGGTGCGCTTGAGAAATTCCCATACTATAGATCTTACAGTCACATTTCGACTACAAAGGTAAAATAAGGATACTTGATTTTGAGGGAGTGAGATATGTTTGTCAGAAAGAGCATTTATATTGAATTGAATTGAATCTTATCTAATTTAATTAATCGCTTGGTGCGCTTGAGAAATTCCCATACTATAGATCTTACAGTCACATTTCGACGACAAATAAGGATACTTGATTTTGAGGGAGTGAGATATGTTTGTCAGAAATAGCATTTATATTGAATTGAATTGAATCTTATCTAATTTAATTAAGCGAGATTTAGTGGCTGAACCATACAAAAAACAGCCATAATCGAGGATGGATCTTGTGTAAGCCCTGTAAAATAAAAGATTAATTTTGGGATCAGCATCCCAGTGATAACGATTAACAGCTTTTAGAATGTTAAGGCTTTTTTCACATTTTACCAAACAGTTGTTTATGTGTTTGTCCCAGGTTAATTTGGAATCTAAAGTTATACCTAAGTAGGTAAAGTTTTTGTGAACGGGAATATTAACATTCGACAGCTGCAGGCTGGGGATTTCTGGTAAGCAGTGACGGGTAAAAAATGTAACAGCAGATTTTGTGGGGGATATTTCAAGACCTTGATTATAGAAATATTTTTTACATTGGAGCATAATAATTCTAAGGGCTTCTATACATTGTTCAAATGTATCCTTGGTAATGTAAAAACAAAAGTCATCTGCATATTGTAAGATATCACATTCAATACCTAATGTATGTAGATCCAAAGTATATACATTAAACAATAATGGACTAAGGACAGAGCCTTGTGGCAAGCCTTTATGAACCGTTCTTGGGCCAATTATTTGATAATTGTAGCGTATAAAAACTTGTCTGTTAGTAAATAAATTTACCAAAACATGTGCACATTTTGCTGGCACCCCCACTCGGATTAATTTTTCAAAAAGTAGACTTAAAACAACATTGTCATAAGCACCCGAGATGTCTACAAACAGAGCTGCAAGATAGTTGGTTTTTGAGAAAGTAAGCTGTATATCAGTTGTTAGGTGGGAAACACAGTCTATGGTGCCCTTGCCTCTGCGAAAACCAAATTGTGAATTGGCGAAGACATTATTTATCTCAAACCACCATTCCAATCTAGTTTTCATAATCCGCTCCAAAAGTTTTTAACATGCAAGACATGAGAGAAATGGGTCTTAAAACATTAAGGTCATTTTGCTTGGGAATAGGAACAATTAAACATTGCTTTAGTGAATCACAGTTGTCACCTTTAATCAATATATTATTATATATCTTGCACAGAAATTGTAAAGCAACATTTGGTAAGTTTGCCATCATAAGGTAATTAACACCATCAAGTCCTGGGGAAGATTTTCTGTATGTTTTTATATTAGCTCTAAGTTCATTAATAGTAACTGGAGATAACAGAAAATGTTGCTCTTTGTCATTACTGGAGAAGTCTATTAATGAAGGGACATAATTAGGTGCAATTTTATGGAACAAATCTTGTACAAGAGTTTCGTCATGCCGATAGGGTTTTTGGAGATTTTGGATTTTATTAACTCTTTTCCAAATGTCTGTAGGATGAGTTTGCCTACTTAGAACGGTACAGAACTTTGCCCAACTGGTTTTTGCTTTCAATTGAAAGGTTCGCCTGCATATAGCATCCAGCCTTTTATATTCAATAAAATTAGCTATTGTTAGGTTACGTTTATAAGCCTTAAAAGCATTTTTCCTAGAGTTGACTACAGATAAACATTCGTCATCCCACCATGGAGGAGATTTGGCGGATTTAGTTGAAAATGGTTGCAGTACTTTACAAGATTTATTTGCTGCATTTGTGATCTTGTCCTTTAAGAATAAAATCATTGCATTAGTGTCATTAAGGGGGGGTATTGTCGACAAGGAGTTCTCAATGTCTAGTTAATATAAATCCCAATTTACATTGTTCATTGACCATTTGGACAACGGAGTAATAAGAATATTTTGTGTTTGAAGTTCATTAAGAACAATCTTGATCGGGAGATGGTCAGATCCATATGTATCCGGAAGTACAGACCAACTAAAGGAGGAGCAAAGCCTTGAAGATAGAATAGTAAGATCCACCGCAGATTTAAGTTGACCTGGAGGAGTTATCCTAGTAGCAGACCCATCGTTGACAACAGTAAAGTTGTGAAAGGAGTCTAACGCTTCTACTAGTAAGTTACCATCATTTGAGCATACTGGCGAGCCCCATATACCATGGTGAGCATTAAAATCACCACCAATAATACAGTCATATTGAAACTGATTAAAAAGATTTATATAATCCTGAGTGGTTGCTTTTACTTTGGAGGGCCTATATAAGCTAATGATAGATAGTTTTTTACTATTAACACAAATGTTAACACCACAAACTTAAATTTTTGATTAAAATTGTTAATAAGTTGAATAGTTTCATACTTAATATTGTTCGCTATGAATATAGCAACGAGATTTTTGGTAGCCATTGATTACGTGAATAAGTTATCTACAATATTATTAATTCTATTGTCAAGTTCAATGTCATTAAGATTAGAACTAGAGGTAGCGATATCTGAAGAAGTATTAGTAGCGTCAAAAAAGTATTGTCTAATCAAACTTTTCAAAGCAGCACTTAGTTTATTTAAAAATAGATCAAACTCATTGTCAAGTTTCTGACCACCGAATTGAAACACTGGACCAGCACAGAAACTAGTGTTATACTCTCTACGTATAGGCGGAAAGTTAGGAGACATATCCCTGGTTTTCCTTTTTTTAGGTGAATTTGTTAAGATGATTGGCTGGCTATTTTGTAATTCTTTACTATATTTCTTTGGAGGATTGTTAAGCGAGCTTGGTTGGGAGAAAGACGTTTTTAATGGAGGAAACTCTGTATCTGAGTTAATTAATGGAGCAAATCTATGTTTTTGCACAATGCTAGTGTAACAAGGATTATCGATTAGTTTCTCGGCTTCTTTAAAGGAAACATTTAAATTAGCCATCGCTTCCTTTGTTCTCAACTGCTTTTTATATTCTGGGCATTCTCTATCTGTGGAATTATGACTACAATTCTTGCAATAAACACAATACACATTACAGTCTTTACAATCAGCTACATTTTCAGATCCACATTTCCTACACCTTTTTTTGCCTTTACATTGAGATGCTGAGTGACCATATCGAAGGCATTGAAAGCATTGCATTACAGGATTAACATAAACTTCGACCGGGCACCTAACTTTGTTAATATATATAAATTGAAGTATTAGTTTGCCTACAAATGTGACAATGATCATCTGACGAGGGACCCGTTCAGATACATCATTTTGTTTAACAAGCCTAGTCATACGCTGAACTTTTTTAATAGGAATGCTTGATTTAATACTTTTTAAAAGAGTTTGTTCACTAAGGTACGTATCAACTGCACGTACTAAACCTCGTTTTTCCGTTAAATGGGTTGGAATATATGCAACTAATTTATTAGTTTTAAAGAAAGAGTCCTCAACTAACTTATTCGCACTACTACCTGAATTAAGTTCAATTTTAATACGATTTCGTCCAACAGTGTTAATTTCAATTATATGTTTATCATATTCAGATAAAGCTATTAATTTCTCACCCAATTTCATTGGATGAAGCCGACCAATATTTAATTCAAGATGTTCTACGAAAACAAAATACGGTCCTGTATCATTTGGTTTAAAGCGATTATCAACATTGGGTGAACGACTATTAGTCTTATCAATTGTTTGACCGGTACCAGGAGACGAGTTTTTATCCAGCTTATTACCATCGCTGTTCGAATTTATATTATTACCGGAATTATTATCACCAAGAGAGTCCGTTATATTATCTAAATCATCCATTTTATCGTCTGAAAGTGTTTTATCTATGCTATGAACATTACGCGACAGATCCTTCCCGGCCAGATTACGTCGGCCACCGGACATCTGTTACAACAGAGCCGGGGCGCAGAATTCTAAAGATATAAAGATAGGTGTACTTACAGTAGTGTAATTAAAACAAAAACAATACACAATAAAGTAAGGGTAACCTGATATTAGTATTAATAAACCACAAAACACCTGGGAATCTCAGATAAGCACGTCCGAACTATTCGCAAGTTAAAACGGGAATGAAATATACTTTATAATAAAATTTAAACAATTTTTACAGTCACAATATAATAGCATTAAGTTAATTTTAAACGAGTTCTTGGGAATCAGTAAATAAAGCAAAAATAATGAGCAGTTTGAGCTCAGTAATTCTCCGTTACTGGAAGTGTTAGATATTTAATTCTGATTATTTTTATCTTTTTATCTAGTTACCTATTTTTTGTATTTATCTTAAGGGAGATACTCACAGCAGCGGATCCGCAGGCGGATGTCATAAGATTGATCGATTTAATTCAAGGTTATAAAAATAAATTTAGTGAACTGCAGCTTTGCGGCGCTGCAAAATTTGAATTCTGGGGGCGGGAGACTAGGCTTCAAGTAAGGATTTTAAGTAGTGGAGGTAATTAGATGATACGGCATGGTACAAGAAACTATAAAGCAGCACTAATTAATCCGCATTATGAGAACTAGGCAGATGCAAAAGAAAATATTTCGTGGGTGCCGCTGTCAAAATCCGCACTCTGAGTACCCGCCTTTAGCAACCTGTTTGTTTATATTTATATTAACCATGATAATGGGTACAGCTTAGCTGTTGAAACAATACTGTCAGATTATAATTTAATAAATACTGTGAAACTTTTTATTAATCTTTATATATTTCCTGAAAAATAATTTATATTGAAATTCTTTTTAAACAATGACTTTTGGATTAGAACGTTCAGCCTTTCTCAAGTCGACGTTACATTACACATTTTCCAAACATTCAAATTTTTTATATCCTTATTAGTCCACAGCCTGGTTAATTCGCTCCCAAGATAATCAAGAGTCTGCTATATTTTAAATAATTTTTAATAATAAAGTAAAAACTAGGTTATGTCATGATGTTAAAATGTAATGGCAAACAGAAATCAATTTTTATTCTGTTATGCAATAGCGTAGACTTCGAAATTTACGATAGTTATAATATTTTGTACTGCACAGTAGCCCTTATGAGAAAAAAAATTCTATTTTAAATTCGCGCGATATATGTGACATGTTAGAGCCTGAACCAATAAGAGATTGTTTGACAACTTTTCTAACCTCAAATTCTTGAAGTTGTGAAGTGTTTGAAGTTAAAGAATAAAAGTGAAAAACTGGATATAATTAAAAAGGAGAAATAACAAAACTGATCACATCTTGAAATATATAGTGCTTTTAATTTAAATAGCAATTGTCAGTATCAGATTTCTATAGAATTTTGGGACTGTACAATAAGAAACATACTTTTTGTAGTGAGTATACCAGATATCTAGCGACAAAAAATTATTAATACTTTTAGGTTAAGTTGTCAAAAATATAAGAAACGTTGGTCAGTATTTGCATGCATCTGTAACCTTTTTTAATCTTAATTTTTGTAATTTCTATGTATTTATAATAAATAAATAAAATAGTAACCAAATAAAAGTATATACATCTGTATTTTACTTTATTTAACTCGTAATTTTGTGATATTTAAAAAATTTCCAGCAATACCAATATTAAGAATTTACAATCATTTTTAAAATTTTATAAGGATAACCAACTTAACAACAATTTGACAGTTATCTAAATTCTAAAGTGAAAGCATTTTAGCAATGCTTACAGGTTAATTATAACCAAATACTATAATATTATTAATACCGGAAACTTATTTTAAAAAATAGGAGACAAATTTTAATAGCGCCTCTTGCAGCGTGGTGTGCAACTAAACCTGAAATTTCTAAAATTTGGAAAGTAATTAAAAAATAGTAATTGGAATGAAAAATTGGATAGTTTAGGTAAGTTGTAAAGGCCAATATAGGCTAGCATAGAAATAATAAACCACTGCCTATCAAAAATAATACTATTTTTTAAATTAGATGCAGGTTTTTGACCGAAAAAAGATTTAGTAGTTGCACATTCATCTGCGAAGATGACACTTCAAAAATGGCGCCTATTTTAATTTGTTATAAGTATTTGTTTTAACCTAAATAAAACCACACCTCTCGCGTGTGCCGAAGCCAATGATGCAGGTCGTACCGAATACCGATACTGCCTCTTTTCTAATTTGGTCAGGGATCTATTGCGTATTAACTGGCCTATTTAAAAAAATGACAATTTTAATGCCATTTTTGTCATATTTTTAAACAAAAAATATTTTTCTGTTGTATGTAAGAATTGCAGTACTGGAGCTACAAGAATATTAATGTTTTAATGGGCTTACGCTGTAAAGGCCCATTAAAAAGGTTGTGCACCAAACTGCTATTTGTAACCTTATTTGTTCTTTATAAAACTCTACCCTTTCATGTATTAGTGATTCACATACTATATTTTTATATTCCAATATTCCAGATTTGAAGAGTTTGTTAGATGTATAAGATATTGCTTTATTTTCTAGGTGACTATGAGTACAAACCTTATGTGACTGCAGTACCTGATGTTGTTGAAATTCCATTAACTGGAAATGAAGATTTCTTAATTCTTGCTTGTGATGGGCTGTGGGATTTTATATCTGAAGAAGAAGCTGCCCGTTGCGTTTATGATTTTATCTCTAAGAATCCAGGTCAGTGTGATGATAATTTATTATTTTTTATTAATTTTTTTAGATTTATTATTTTTAAAAAATGTTACTTGAATACAGAAAAGCAAGCATTATTACTGCTGTTAATAAGTAATATTTAATCTAACGGGTGATTATAAACCTTCGACATCTCAGTTGCTGTGAAATTTCATAACCTATGTGTTTTATTATTCCACAACAATATTTTTCTGAACGTCAAATAAATTATATTAATTGTCAATAATGTCAGTATAGCGTGCTAGCATACTATATAAAGTTTCTATGTTCTATTTTTCACAGCAACCGAGATGTCGACGGTTTATAATCACTCTATAGAAAAGTATAGGTTGCATCTGCTGGCTGAGTGATGAAGATACCATTGCTCTGCTCTTTACTATAAATGTTGGGTTTGGTATTTCAACTCTTTTTGCTCTAAAAACTATCACCCTAGCTACAATTATTTACAACAATGGATTCTATAGAAACCAAGCTAAAAGTATACTAACATTGAGCAAAGCTGTATTAGGCGAAATGTTTTTTGACCCTGGGATCGAATTTATGGGATGTTGATACCAATAATCAAATAAAAAAGATGGAGATACATATTATACAAAATATGAAAAATCATAAAAACATTATTTTAATTGGTCCAAAATCCAAACTTAATTTTTTTTACAAGGTGTATCAAAATTTAATTTGCAAACAATTAAAAAGTTAATTAAGAATTTGATTGGTTGCCAGGTAATTTTGGTTATAAGGTATTTGGTTAAGAATCCCCAAATTAACATACTTAAATCATTTTTATTGCAAAATTACACATAAAAAAAAGATAATTTCCAAATATTTGGTTTAATTTAAATTGAAAATATATTAGCGTATGGTTATTTAAATTATTATGAAGGTTTAAGCCTAAATCATAAATTGAAAAATTTTAACAATTCGTTTTATAGATATCACTTCAAAATTAACGCCTACATTGCAGGTGATACCATAAATGTATTGATTTATGTGTTTAATGCGGGTACTGTTCCCAAGAAGATAAAATGCAGATACATAAAATTCTTTTCTTGGAGAGAAATTCCCATGGAAATTGAAAACTATAAAAGCTAAAAGAATTAATTATAAGTGGGTCATTCTAAAATACTGCAATTTTATTTCATAAGTATTCCGTAAAAAAATTTGCTTTAATCTGCTGATAATAAAATTGTCAAATAAATTTTTTAACTGTCACCTACAAAAAAAAATAGACGTATAAAGTAAAACATTATAATAATTCAAATCTGAGCAGCTTGAAATCATGTCCTGCACGCTGTTACTTTACCTAGCTGTCTATTTCTCCATGTGTAAAGGGGTTGATAAATTTTTACAAGAACGTTCACATAATTCTTTCATGCTCTTTTTTTATAATTACGAATAATAAAAAATTACAACTAACAAAAAAGGTTATATTTGTCATTTTTAGTTTGTTACTTATATTTACATCACTTCTGTTTATTCCACAACTTCTGTGCGTAATTTTATGTATATGTTAAATATAATTTGAAATCTACCAGTACCATAACCAAAATCTTTGCCCCTCCCTTGGCGATGCTTATATATTTGCTAATTTTGTTTGTGAGTCTAAAACAATAAAACTTAGAACTGCACTTATCTGTGACTGAATGGGTGTCGTCATTCCTATTCCTGCAATATTAAGTTACGTAATTACTTTAAAGTTCAATTAAGCTATCAATTCAATACACATTTTGATGAGTTTTTGGAACATATGATACGTAACAATCTAACCTTAAAGTGCATATAGCTATGCTTGTTTATTTTACGATATATTATTTCTGTGTTTGTACAGGAATGATGATGATCATAAATTCACTAAACCACTTAGTTTACTTCATTTAATTAGGTGATTTGTTTAATTAAAAATATGACTTTCTCTCAATTGTTCTATTTCCTCATTTCTGTGTGCATCACACTCATTTCTGTTTACATCTTTTTCTGGTATTTACGTTGTTTGGATATGAGAATGACAATCTCGGTCTTTGCTTATACTGAACAACTTTATTAACAAACAAAATCCGGAGATCTTTAATATATCTTTACAAAGATTCAAAAGACTACTTCAAAACTCTTCAATGTGAATTCTCCATGTACCAACATTTTGCAATCAATTTTAATCTATTTAAACTTTTTATTGCACTTGCACTTGTAACATAATTATGCCTATATAATTGTAATTATTCTAGAATTCTTAATACACCTGTTGTACTATAGTTTGATTTTATTTCTTTTTTCTTCTTCTTCTTTCTTTGTAGTTAGTAATTCTTTTTGTAATACCAGGGAAGTTTGTAATAGGACTATAAGTCTGTTAATTCCCCGAAATTGTTCATTGCATTTGCAATTGTAACGTTATGCCTATATAATTGTAATTATTATAGAATTCTTGATACACATTACTATGGTATTTCTATTGATCAATAAGAAAAAAGAAGAAAGCACCACGTTCGGGCGCCATAAATGCTATGATATATTATTGTCAATAAGCATTGCATTTGTGCGACAATAAAATTTTATCGTGATAAGCGCTGTACTAGTATACACTTTACAACACTTGATCATAGATTTATTTAAATTAAAGACCACTATCATTTATGTTTAAAGGTAGCAAGGCAAACTGAAAAGTTATACAAAAATAAACACCACTTACCTTTGTGATGAAAAGAAAATTTGCTTCGGCTATGATTTTAAAATCGAAAGACAAGCTCAGGAAAATTGCATGAGAAAATTTTAGGCAGGTTGCTCTTTGACAAAATAATAAAATATTGTTCAACCTACACCTGTTAAATTCTGTTAATGGACACAAAACAAAAAAAATATACAAATAAATCTCCTTTTTAACATTTAAAAAAAATTATTTTATTAATAAACACGTAAAAAGAATGAAAACTGAAAGTCTTTGAAAGAGAAACGAAAACAAAAAAAGTTCTTAATATCTAAAATGGATTCAATTAATAAACTTGGAATAATTTAAATTAATTATTGGTGCCAATTGGATTTAACAAAATAAGAAACAAGAGACAGTCTAATTCCCTTTGTCCTAATTCATTTTTATTTTATCAATCCCACGATCTTAACTTATAATTAAAGAAAGAAACCAAACATAAATAAAGTTAAAGTTTGAAAATAAATTTTTAAATTCAAAAATTTTGTGCCACTATTGGATTTTTAAAACACACTATATTATTTGGCAGTTTTCTGTAATAATCAGTAAATTTACCTGCTTATTTGTTGTGTTAAACACACATTTTTAAAGTAATCTTTCCAGTGAAGATTGTATTGTAAATAATTACCATTATTAAATATTGGACATGTTTTCTCCAAGACGTGAGTACATCGAATCAGTTAGTGATTTTCAACAAGTTTCTATTATATCCTGTTTTAAAATTCCTTCTATCCAGAAATAAAGTTCCAATACGGTTTACAGAAATTTTCTTCTTGTAAATAATTAGTCCAAAAACCAAATTAACACTTTCACTTTCCTTTTTATTTAAATCACTTTAATAGTTCAATGTTATTTTCATTATTTAACACTTTATTAATAATATTAAATTTGGATGACATTTGTCATAACCTCACTTTTTTGACGTTAAGTTTGACACACATAACCTCATAATTTTAACAAATTATTGCATGATCCGACATAGCTTCTGCTTTGCATGAAAATCAAGAAGAAAGTCACCAGATTTTCAACCTGCTTTTATATTTTTTTCAAAAACAAATGACAATCGTCATTTTTCCACTAACAAAATTTGGTAAGTTACTAAAAACAATTGAACATCTAACCTAACAAGATTTACATAACCAAGTTATAGTTAAAAAATTAAATTAAATGTTTAAACAAATTACATAATCGGAAAGAGGACAATTTCGCCTATATTTTGGTATATTACATGTCTAACAAAAAGCAAATTTAATTCCAGGATTCAATGGCAACCATCTTGAATTTCCTGACAAACATGGCTTTATAAAATTACAGATAATAACATTTTCACACCTTATTACTTCCTTTTTTTATTATTAAATGAATCCTAACATCCTATTTCACAATATTACATCAATTTTAGCACCAAAACTTTAAATGTTAATTAGATTTTACCATTTTAACAGATCAGGTTCAAATGATACAAATTTTAGACTTCAACAGGCTAAACCTTCTCTATATAGAGCTGCCCACTTGAAAATTCTATTGCTAAAGGTGCTCTAGAATCTAATTAACAATATTGCATCAAAACATTTTGGCTGCAAGAGCATAGATTAATGAAAATTATACATTTATCATGAAATTTGATGAAACATTAAACCAGCATGGGATTTGCTTAAGATTTAAGAACAAAAACTGTAAGTATTGTGGTGATTGCTTGCATATCTATGCCTTTTATAATTTCCAGGTGAAACTGCACCTTACAATGGCTTCAATTATGAAAAACCAACTCCAATGACCTAACGATATGCAAATTGTAACTTGTCAAAATAATTTTTCAGTTTTAAGTGGAAAATCCGTTTAAGATCTACTTCTTATTATTATCAAGTGGTGTAGAGTGTATTCTTTACTTATTAAGTAACAAATCAATTTATTTAATTAAGATTTGTTCCAGTTGATATCCAAACCCCTTAATATATAGGCAACCCAAATGACTTATATTCAACTATAAGTGCTGGAATCACAGCAACATGTACTATAGTTTGATTTTATTTTTTTTGTTCTTTTTTGTAGTTTATGCTCACTTTGTAGTTAGTAATTCTTTTTGTAATACCAGGGAAGTTTTGCAATTGGACTATAAGTCTGTTAATTTCCCGAACTTGTAAATAAATATATAAATATTTGTTATAAATAAATAGAAATATCCAAAAAATACGTATATTTTTCGAAATTCGATTTTTTCATTTGGGGACTGACCCATGTATATGTATACTAATTTATTACACTCTTATGGAAAGAAATTGGTATTAAAATAGCAAATAGGGCTCGACCAATGACAAAATTCTGCTGATGGTAATCTGATGTTTATATTTATAGTTAATTCATTATTTAAAAAAAAATAAAAACTTATCTAAACAAAAATTAAATCTATTTTGATTTTTTGTATACCTTCAAAGTTCATGATTATTTCAATAATTTAATAGTTGAATGATCTTACAGTATCTCATGAAAGTAAGTATTTAAACAACAATTACACACATTAAATTGTATCAAAAGTCTATATTACAAATAGACGATTCTTATTGGAGGAATTGAAATAACCTTTCAATGCTAACTAAAATAATATCTCATCAAATTATACTTGTAGGTACTGTTTTATTTTTTTAAACCAGTTAGGTTTCCTAAGAAACCAGTAATACTTACATACAGTGTCCTGCACCTAAGCTCCTACTCCTACTTTATGCAGAAATTGGGTTATATCAAGAGCACAATTTTGGAAATTATTTTCAAATATACAACATGGTGCTCTAAAAACAGGAATATGTTATCGTTTCTCTTTTCTTAGGACATCTTGTATCAACTTTTAAAAATGCGCTTGTCTCTGATATAACCCAAGTTTTTGAATGAAGTCTCTAACTGTTACAGAAACGGAAATTTAAAAGACTGGAGCTTAAGTGTAGGACTGTGTATAATGCATCAAATTGAACCATATCGAGAAAATGTCAAAACATGTTCTTTATCATTACTTGGGCTGCAGTCATAAATGAGTGATAAATTCTGCAGTATGAATTTTATGGATGTATTATTACACCATGTAGCATTGTCCAGTTTATTCACATTAAAAGCAATCAAGGCTATAAATTTGTTTATAAAACATATTTTATTTTTCATGAAATTCTTATTAGTTATTAAAGTCACATTATCTGTAGTAAAATTTAAGTATGAAATTCATTAATTTATTCAAAATGTAATCTTTATTAAAATGATTCTTTTATTTACTTAACCCCTTTTCTTATGAAATATAAATCATGTTCTTTTTATAATAAGCATTGAGTAGATAAACATTTACTATCGGCCAATTCTGAATTTTTCAAATCTATTACGAAAATATGACCTTTTCAATAAACACCTTTACTGGTACTGTACTGGTAAGCCAATGAAAAAACCGAATTTTAAAAAATTTACGTATTATTTGATTATTTCTATTTATTTATAAAAAATATTTATTAATTTATTTACAATTTCGGGAAATTAACAGACTTATAGTCCAATTACAAACTTCCCTGGTATTACAAAAAGAATTACTAACTACAAAGTGAGCATGAACTATAAAAAAAGAACAAAAAGAAATAAAATCAAACTATAGTACAACAGGTGTATTAAGAATTCTAGAATAGAATAGAATTACAATTATACAGAGTGTCTCAAAAATAACGAACAATAACGCAGAGGGTTAAAGAGCATCCGAGGTAGAATCTAAAACCGAAGAAAAAAAAACTCTACCTTGAAAAATTTTTTTTGTAAATTGGTAAAAAATTGTTTGCAATACTTTTTGCTAATACGGTCCTGTTATATTTTGCATCAATTTGATAATAAATAATAAGTCATTCAGCATTGGGATAGTCAAAACATTGTAAAGTGATATGTGCATGAGTTGAGCAGAAATTCGGAGAAGTCGATTTAAAAACACTTATAGGGTCAAGGTCAAGTCTTTATAAAAACATTGACATATCACCGTAATAAGCGTTTTTGTTATAAACTGCATAGTTGCAGTTTATAACAATAGTTGCAAGTCCCAAACGTTTGATGATAGTTCATCAAACTAATAATTTTTATTATCAAGAGCTTATTCGAAGGTGTTTTCTGTTTTAAATAAAATAGATTAATGGTAAAAATTGCTCCTATTTAATAAAACGTCATTTAATTTAATATTAATTTACCTAATTTTAACAACTGTTATGAAAACTCAAATTAACTTACCTAAATTTAATAATCTTTATAAAACCTGGAGCCGTAATTATGAAAATGTTCTTTTTAAAAGTTTATCTTCTGTTTATTTTTGAATGTTATTAAAGAACGTAAAAATGTATTTATATTCTGTATGCTTTTTTAAATTGCGTTGTTTATTTTACATAGATCACACTCTGTGTATTTTTGTGGAATGGCTAGTCCAATATTTTATTTACAAACACAGAATACGAAAGAAAGAATTGCTAAGGCAAGTATGCGAAAGGGGATGTTTAATACAAACAGCGTTTACAGGTTTAATTTATTCTATGATGGTTTCAGTTTTACGTTTTACTGAAAAGGTTTACTATTAGACTTAAGTATTAATTCTTCAGGTTGTAGTAAAATGTATTAGCATGGTATTAGCATTGCAGATTACATTCAATGTTCACGTTCTTAAATTACATTCAACGCCGCCACACATAAAGATTTCCCTTTAATTTATCTAAATATGATATCAGACGCTCTCTGTAAAAACATGTTTTTAAGCTGTTATTAGACCTTGAATTTATTTTAAAATAAACAAACTGCAACATGAGCAAAACGGAACGTGTCTTATTTACGAGTTTCTTCAAGTTCAACTCATTCGGGTATTTTGCTGCATTGACAAAATTGTGCCGTATCGACAAATGCTGTAAAGTTCAACAAATTACAGTCTTCAGCATTATGCGACATCAGGAGATTGTGGAGCAGAACGTGCAGGACCGGACTCAAAACTTGAACCTTAAATAACTCGGAAAGTAAATACTTTAGAAAAAAAAGTTATAGGAAAAATTTTCTCTACACATCATCAACTATCTCGTATTGTATTGTAGTGTCCGTTATTTTTGAGACACCCTGTATAGGCATAATTATGTTACAAGTGCAAGTGCAATAAAAAGTTTAAGTAGATTAAAATTGATTGCAAAATGTTGGTACATGGAGAATTCACATTGAAGAGTTTTGAAGTAGTCTTTTGAATCTTTGTAAAGATATATTAAAGATGTCCGGATTTTCTTTGTTAATAAAGTTGTTCACTATAAGCAAAGACCGAGATTGTCATGCTCATATCCAAACAACGCAAATACCAGAGAAAGATGTAAACAGAAATGAGTGTGACGCACACAGAAATGAGAAAATAGAACAATTGGCAGAAAATAATTTTATTAATTAAACAGAACACCTAATTAAATGAAAAAAAAACTAAGTGGTTTAGTGAATTTAGATCATCATCATTCCTGTGAAAACACAGAAATGATGTTCCGTGAAATAAACAAACATAGCTATATACACTTTGAGGTTAGATTGTTACGGATCACATGTTTCAAAAACAAGTCGTAATGTGTATTGAATTGATAGCTTAATTGAATTTTAAAGTGATTAAATAACTTAATATCGCAGGAATAGGAATGACAGGACCCATTCAGTCACAGATAAGTTCAGTTCTCAGTTTTATTGTTTTAGACTCGGAAACAAAAATCAGGGAATATATAAGCATCGCCAAGGGAGGGACAAAGATTTTAGTTATGTTACTGGTAGATTTCAGTTCATTATATTTAACATACACATAAAATTACGCACAGAAGTTGTGGAATAAACAAGTGATGTAAATACCCATAGAGATCCGAAATGACTGAGTAACAGATTTGATTATGGAAACTTTATTTCATACATGCCGTTTGCTTTTTAATCTGTTTACCACTTTATATTCCCAATATTATCAGCAAGCATCCTCTGTCTGTCTGTCATCCTGATTTGGCTCAATAACTGTGACAGATGGAAGCAAACTGACATGGGAGTATATGTATGTATAGATACTGAATAGAAGTTTTCAATTCTTTGATATGATGATATGATTTCCTTTTCTAAAAAGTTTATAATGATAAAAAATGGATAAATAGTGTGAAAAATGTAGATGTAGTTTACACTAACTGTCTGTAGCAATATAGTTGTTGAAAATTACAAGTAGAGCTACTACATCACCAACATGACTGGAAATAGTATTTATCTACGACCACCATAGAAAGTTACATATTCCGCACAATCTAGTAACCGTGAAAACGACCAATTGCAAACAATCTCCAAACTCAAAGGTAAAGTATGTGCGGAAGGATTTCTCAATAATTCGTAGTTCTATTAAAACGCCATAGATGTCACCACTTGCAATATTTATAATATTATTAATTATTTGAAATATAAAATGTTATACATTTTAGATAAAGGTTAATTTATTTTGTTTAATTAATATTTTACATTAAATTATATTTCGAATGGAAATCCATCTAGAAAAAAAAACTAAGGTCAGACCCGGGGAATTAAACCCGGATCGCTCGGTTAGTAGCTACAGCGTAACCATTGAGCTACCGAGACGCCTTTCAATGATGTTTTTTTCTCATTATATAAAGTTACAATGATTGTTATTCAATTAAAACGTAAAATTAATTAATATTTTACATTATTATATAATTTTTAATGTAATCTTATTTATTATTATTGCTAAATTACAATAAAAACATTGAAAACATTTATAATTTGTTACATAATGCAAGAATATTTGACATTTTGCGCAGAGGTTGATAACCTTGACAATTGAAATGTGATTTTTGTACATATAAATTATTTTTTGAAAACATAATTATGAGTACATAATTATTTAGCTGTAAGTACTAAATAGTAGATTGACTGAAATTATACAAATTGTAAACGTATTATTAGTATTGTCTTTACAAATTTAATGTTTACTTTTGTCGTTTTTAAAATTCTAGATGTATCATGAGTGAATCCGATGAAGGAAAATTGGGGTGTACACTCGTATACCTCCAAACATCGTGGAAGCGGCTCACATTACATCTCTTAATTTATTGCCAAATATTTCACGTAAGAAATATGAATGCGAGTATAAATTCTAGGTTAAAAAACTTTCTTAGCTGTTGGTGATTTATTACTTTTTTTGTTGTCGTAGATAAAGTATAGTGTGTAACGCGTGCAAAAACACCAATTTCTCACTCGTGTGATTGCGGCATTCGACTAAAATCTTCACACTCGTGAGAAATTGCCACTTTTCTGCACTTGTAACACAATATACTATTCTATACTAATTTAACTTTAATTTAAATTTTTTCCTGTACCTTAAATAGTGACCTTGGGGTACATCAGTGACGGCTCTTGGCTTCCTAGGAAGGTGAGGCTCAAAAAAAGACTTCTGCTGCAAAACCCAATTTAATCTGTGGGCAGTGCAATGTGTAAATAATCTTAAAGGTGCACCAGATCCAGGTGCTTTAACTCCATGGCCATAACGCTAGCATCATTGTAACATTGGGTAACTAGATCAAATCATGCATTTGCAGTTCTATCAGCACTTACTTCAAAAAACCCTAAAAATCGTTCCTTTAAATTTCCATTATTGTCAAACCGGATATTAATGGACCATTGTGATTTTTCACTAATGTTTGCTGTGTCATCAGCACTTATTGCAAAATAATTGGCATTATTAATTTCCCTGTCAATAGATTCTCTTATATAATTATCGCATAATTGATTTTTAATAGTTTTTGAATGACCACTAAAAATGTTTTAGCTTCTTCAGCATGTTCGCTAATTTCTACATTGAGCTTAATCAAGCACTCAAATATTTATTTAAAATTGCCACGATTATCTAAAGTAGTCAATTCATCATAGCCCCGAAATGGCAATTTCTGATTGCCTAAGAAAATTGTATCATCAATTAAATAACACATAAGTTGCCGATATTTTTTACATTCTCATTGTATACAATTGTCTTTACATATGCTTTACATATTGCAAAGCTTCTATAACTGTAGATGCAATAGGTTTAATATGCTTAAATAAATTTTTTAATACTTTGTTTTGAATCGTTATATTTTTTTACGCATCTGGAAAATGTTTTTAATCATTATAACCTATACTGTTTTAACCATACATTTTTAACAGTTCTCAGTAATTACTGCCACAGAGCCACTATTCATTGCATACCAAAAGTTATGAAAAGCCTGTTTTTCGATTCTTGGTGTCGGACGTTGCTCTAAATTGTGTTGCTATTCTATTTCATTACTCCTTAAAAATGATGTTTCTAGTAAGCACATCACGCGATCATATTGTGGATCATTGCCTTGCATCTAAAACAAAAATTTGTTACTAGCTGCTTAATTAAAATGCTCGAATTTTTTCACTAATATTTCTAAATGTTCCCGTGATTATCTTATAAAAGCACCTTATATAGCACAAAGGTTAATCACGTTAAAATACGATTTTGA
Organism: Agrypnus murinus; assembly: GCA_929113105.1. NCBI lineage: Eukaryota > Metazoa > Arthropoda > Insecta > Coleoptera > Elateridae > Agrypnus > Agrypnus murinus. The sequence goes on along the minus strand of OV816030.1, from coordinate 70,744,276 downwards.
AAAATAATACAAAACATGAAAGAAGTCGATTTTGGTAGTATTCGGACGGAGGTCGCGACGATAAAATAACATATGATACTATTCTCGATCTTTCATTGATTCACGAAGCTGTGAAATTTCAGCCTCAGTTCTGCCTATAGGAAGAGTATACGATCGATAACCAAGCCGCTGCGCTATAACGAGCCAGCCAATGCATACAGATGCATGAACTGAAGCTTGAAATTTTGAGCCTCATCCGTTCTATTCGCATTACAGTTGCGCTGCGTTGGGTATGCGCATTTAATGCATTTTATTATAAAATAAGCTTATTTATATTAAATTCAATATTTTTAATCTAGAAAGTATTGATAGAATAAATTTATTAACATAGTAACAAAAAAATAATTGACGGTAAAATATTTAGATTTTATTTAGTAATTTTTTAGTTTCGTTTAGTGAGGCTCAGCCTCACCTGCCTTATCCGGCTAGCCGAGCCTGGGGTACATTGTATGATCAAACGTACACTGTAGTCATTCTTGTCACTTCAAAAAACAACTCTTATAAACATGTCACTTAACTCTGATACTGCCCTTTACCCTTTATGGTGGTAGAAGAGTGAGTGCTAAAGCTTGTATACTGTAAACAATCGGTTAGTTTACTTGCCGCACGCTGATTGACCCTTTTTAAAGATATGAACAAGCCGCCACTGATTAAACCATTTCAAGGACCTGAATTATAAATGGAATAGGTAAACAATGAAGAACGTTATTGTCTATTGATTTTGCACTTTCTTGTTTCTTCATTTGTGAAAAACCAGGTTAAGAAATATGTAAGTTATTAACTTATTATGCCTGAATAATTTATTGTTTCTCAGTAATAAATGTTTTCTATGCTGCTAATAGATGTTTTCTATTAATAAATATTGTATACAAAAAACTTCACTTGTTAATTAACTAAGATTAATTAATTAAAGTTTTTAATTAAAACAAAAGCTAATAAGATGATCTAATATCGAATCAATGTCATCTAATCTATTAGTTTGATTTATAAACTGTTGTAGTTTAGGTGGATAATTGATGAGATTTTTCTTATGAAAGCCAATCTCATTTTTTATTTTAATAATTCTAAGCTTCAACCAAGATTATTTTACATTCAAGGTGAATATACTAATATGTACAATATACAATGTGAAACAAAAGTATGGAAACCTTTAAGTATCTCTGGAACGGCTTATATTAAATAGGACAAGGACATCCTGTATATTTCTAATATTTTTTGGTTTCCTCAACAATTCTAAACAATTTGTGTAGCATTAGCTATACCTAAAGTATAAGTTCAAGCATTTTCAAGATATTTTAACATATCTTTTAGTAACCAAATTTGGTAACAAAATTAATAGTAAATATTAAGGTTCCGATTTACATGTTACCTATGAAAATAAAAATTGTAAAATATCTTGAAAACAATTGAACTTAGGTATAGAGAATGCTACACCAATTATGTGTAGAATTATTGAGGGAACTCGAAAAAAATTGAAATATACAGGGTGTCCTATTTAAAATACAAAAGTTGCTAAGCTTCCGAAAAAACCTTCTGTCAATCTTCAATCAATGGCAAATCTTGGAAACACTGTCGTCATCAGTTTTGAATTCAACATATTATCTAAATGAAGTATTTCAAGACTCGCCTCAATCGTATAAGCCGTTCCAGAGGTACTTAAAGATTTCCATACTTTTCACATTGTACAACAAACTGGATATTTAACAAACTGGATCCTACGTTGTGATTATTTTTTATAACATGCGACCAAGGTTAATAACGATTGGCTTACTGCATAAAGAGAGAGGGAGAAAAACACAAGTAAAAGAACAAATAAATATGATTGTAGTATTTTATTAATTTATTCTTAATCTTGAGCGAGGGGGGACTGATTTAAACTGATACAAAATAAAAGGCTAGTTCTGTAAAAACCCCCTTGATATTTATGCTAGCCCAGCTTAAATACATACACACTTCAAGTTTACTAAGTGATCGAATGATTATTTAGTTCGGTTACAATAAACAATACAAATCAATAAAACAATTTATCAAGTTGATATAGTTGTGTGTTTATACAAGGTATTTATACATAGTCAAAACGCAAATCTCTCAACATAAAACATCAAAAATGAGTGATATAGAGTCAATTAAAAAGATTTACAGATAAACTAGAAAAGAAACGTGTCAGATTAAAATGAATACACAAGAACAGCTGAACAAAAATTATATCATTTTGACATAGCAACATATACGTTGTGACCAAACCATATAAATGTATGGAAATATCAGAACACGTCTTTTGCAAGACATAGTTTTACTGTGAACAACAGGGAAGCTCATATCTAGATACCTAGACAAGCGTGAGTGTGTTATAAGCACTGAAAAAGAATAACATAGCACTTATAAATAACATAAACAAGCAAGTGTACACAAATAATGGTTTGAGCATTCTACAACACGGCCTATCAAATGGACTTAAGCCACCGTAGAGCCTCATCACATGTAATAGTAAAAAAATAATAGTTTGGCGGTTCTACAACACGGCCTATCAATGGATTTAAGCCACCGTGGAGCCAACTCACATGCAAATAAATAAATAAAAATTTTAGTAATTTCTCACACGACCTATCATGGGTTTTATTACCACCGTGGAGATTAATAAACTCTTAAATAATAAATCAGTCTAACCTTAGGGTAAAATAACCTCTTGTTCTGGACCAAAAGATTATCGCTTCAGTTTTTTTAGTCACAACGTAAAACGTTTTATTAGGTTATAAAAATTAACCTAAAAAATCAATAAGTAGTACTGACAGTAAAACACATAACAGCAGTAGTCGTATTTAAACATTAATAACATATCCAATTGGCAATAATTAGCTGTAATGATACTACAAACGTTAAAAAAACATGATTTTCTAGTAATATTTCCCTATAAAAAGGACAATTTTATCAGGTATTAAAAAGTATCCAACGAATTTTTTAGATTTAGTTACTGTATAGATTTTGATTTATATATACATTCAAACGAGAGATTTGGGTTTCAGATCAATTAAATAATATAAACATTACGTCACACAACTAGAACAACTAGATTAAATAGAAAAAAATGAACTTACATGAATAAAATTACTTTAAAAGCAACTGACCAAAATGGCTACCTACTTCTTGTTTACATTTCATAATAATCCTATATCCAAAACAAAAACAAAAACGCATCGTTCCCTACAAAACAAAAATCAAAACTACCAACTTTATAAAAACTAAAATAAACACCCCTAAACATAAAATCAAGTTACCAACCCCCAAGAAACTGTAATAAACATCCCCAGCATTTTATATTGAACCAAATAGTTGATATTTTTAAAATCAATTACACTGGCTTTCAAAATATTCGCGTACACCTATTTTTGATTGTATTAAGTCAGTCTTAACTTTTAAGTTGTCAGTGTCAATCAGTTAAAATTATTTTGTTTTATTTTCGTAATGACAGATTTATCCGTCAAAAATGTAATGTCAAAAGTCAGAAAGGTCACGTTTACATAGCAAAAACTACATAAAAACTAGGTGACTTGATTTTTAAAGTGTATGCGATTTTTTTGCAAGCCAGTGTACATATTTTGCCTGAACCTGTATGTAATAACAGAACTAGGTAAATTGATTATTATGAAAATTATTTTGTGACTAAATGACTTGCTACAGCTACTTTGATAATTTTGGTTGACTGTAGGTCTGACCACTACAATATTTTTTATAATATATAAGTCCAAAATCTTTCAAAGGACAATTCCTTCGAGTTTTAGTTTCAAAGGTTTAGTTCTAAAGCTTAAAAGTATCTTTCAAATTTTAAAATCATCAGAAATCTAGATATTCAAACTGTAAAGGTTCGGATCTTTATGCTTGTTAGAAACGCTGAAGCTTGAGGTTTTAAATTTTTAGGACTCGATGGAATGAATCATTGAACCTATGAGCTTTAGGATTTTAGAATCAGAATATTGTATTTCTTAGATTTGACCAATTGAACATAGCTTCATCGATCCATAAAATATGCCCAATTAAGCCAGAATTAATTTTTTGTTCGAAAAACAGTTGTGGTTATGAAGTAACCATGCTTGTTATTTGATAAAAATATCCTACTGCAATTAAACCCATATACAAATTCATATTCTCAGTAACTTCTCATCTAATAAATTAACACTAAATGCAAAAGTTTTGTGCACAGATTTTGACAGTCAATCGCATGGTGTAAATATTGTATGCCATTTAAGATGCACCCTGTATAATAGGAATCATGCTTGTTAATGTCCATTAAAGCTTTAAAAATTACTTTACCTTTTAAACACAAACAGATCTTGCAATTAAACTGTTTTAAGGTAGCATTCCTGCCCCAGTAGTAGGAATTTTTATTTGGAAACGAGTTTGTTTGGCATGTTGCCGGGGACAAGGCAACTACTTGTGCATTGCAAACTAATAATAATTTACTAAATAAGCTTGTTTCCAAACGTAAATCTCTTCTTCTGCTGGAGGCAAGAACATTGATCGCAAAAACGGTTTGGGTGTAGTGGGTAAGTGAGGGAAGCTTCCCAGCCGAAGATTTATAGTGAATCTGCATTAGGTCTTAAGAGATGGAGCTACAAGTGAAAGGTGGGTTCCTTTTGTATATTGGCAGACAATATAGTGTTTGTTCCATTTACAGTGTTTGTTGGTTTACTGGAAGGGAAGAACACTATATTTATAGATACGTTTGTTGAAGAATAAAAGTCTTGCTTTTTGTTGAATCCGGTTTTATTGAAGTTGTTGTTATTGGCCATAGCAACCTGTTTTTGTATTCAATGCCTTCCTGATGTGTAGAGGGTCACTACACTACATCTACGGTGAAGAAAATGAATCAGAAGGTTGGGTCACCATTTATAGTGTTTGTTCCAGGCGCGTGCTGGGTTAATTTTAGCACCCGGGAAAATATTCCCTTCAAGGACCCCACCACCCCACTTCGGTTAATTCTTTTAAGGATGATTTATTTATTTATATTAATTACAATGAACAACAAATTTGAGGTTATTAAAATTTAAAAAAAATATATGGTGTACGTTATATACTCTAATATGGAACACTTAAATTTGGTATCTAGCACTCTTGGTTTAAACAAACAATTTTCAACAAATTCTTCAGCCAACACAGCATCGCATAATTCCAAACGTGGAATGGAAATTGTTTTGAGAGGTACAACTCTAGTTTTCCCTAATTTCTTTTTTTTTGACGACCGAGTCTAAATTAATACATCTAAAAAGTTTTAAATTTTAAAGTTTAGGAAGTTCCAACTTAAACAAATTCCAGTTATCCATCACTGTCTCAGGAACATTGGGTGGGTGAAGCAGACTACACGGCACCTACCAGTAGAACTGGCACCGGTAAATCCAATCCCAGGTATCTGGGCTACTGGTTGCTCAGCCCTGAATTAAATGTGTGGTAGAGTTATAGGAAAGTGTATCTCGACGAATACTCATAAACGTTGATTGACTTAATCTTATGGAAGAGAATTTAAGTGAAGTTTATCCTGGTTAGATGGGGTAACTTCTGGCCAATGTGAAACTGCATGCCACCAGGTAGTTGTATTCAGGATACTATTCAGATGACCATAATAGATAAGTCACCATATGACTTAACTGCATGAAGCCCTGTGAACTGAAGAAGCTTTAGAGCCACTACACTTAAGTGGTGATGAAGCGAACACACAGCCTCTCATGCTCAAGACAACTTCACCCTAACGGGCACACACCGGCAGTCTAGAACGTGTAGACTTATAAACGAAGCGCTGTCAAGGGCATACCAGGCCTATAACTGGGAACCATTAAAAAGCCAAGGTCACAATTGAGGTTGGATTAGATCGGGCAGTGCTCCCCCAACTACGTTGGACGTCTAAAAGCTGGACGTAATGCCATCTCCTAAAGAGGGCGCCGATGGGTGAGCACGTTTATAGCTGCGGTACTTGCCTGGAGAGCTAGTAGAGGATGGACAGTAACCATGATCCCACTGAGCGTATCTCAATTCATGTCTTAGGACGGGAAGTGAACACCCGAACGTTAACAAATACAAGTATCAAATACCGTAGCATCAATTAGCTCCTATTTGGGTATCTAGATGATACGCTATGAGGCGAAGAAATGTACATAAACATTCACAGAGCATTGTCTCCGGAATAGGGTCATCCCAATCTATTTTCAACATCCATAATTACTGCATCAACCTTTTTGCAAAGGAAACACTGGGGTTAAAAATCTTAAAGGATTGTAAATTCTCGCTACTTCCGATAAGATATTTCTTTTTGTACAAGGGCGATCTATAGGGTGACACAAGTAGAAAAACACGTCGGCCATGGGGTTCTAATGAAGACCTAAAACCTTAATAAAGATAGGTTCTTCTTTGTTGAATTGAACTGACGTTTGGACATCAGCCGATGGTACAGCAGCAAGAATTTTCGGACAGTTACTTATCCACTTTCGCAACTCGAATCCACCGGATCGCAGAACCTGTATTAACTCCAATTGAAGTTTCTGAACAGAACCTACAGAATCATATACCCCAAATTACGCCATCAATATAAATATGGTTACGCAACGCATCCGCAACATTAGGATATTTCGATTCCTCTAAATTAGCGAGTTCTTGAATGGTTCGCAAGGCTAAAAACGGGAAAGAAGGTTAGATTCAATCGTCGCTATTCGTCAGGTGCGGTCGAGTTGAACAGCGGCGAGGTTAATTATTTCTACTTTAAATATAATTTAATTGAAGTTCAACCGTGTCGTAGGGCCCTTCGAGGCAACTTTATAAAGGCTTACCGGGAAACTCCCGGTATCCCGGTGGGCCAGCACGCGCCTGGTTTGTTCCATTTATAGTGCTTGTTGGTTTGTTGGAAGGGAAGAACACTATATTTATAGATAAATTTGTTGAAGAATAAAAGACTTGAATGCGGTTTTATTGAAGTTGTTGTTGTTATTGGCATAGCAACCTGTTTTTGTGTTCAATGCCTTCCTGATGTGTAGTGAGATCAGTACAGCACAACATACGCACATAACATTGTATATAAATATCTTGAGTTGCCTTCCTTCAAAATTCAATCCCTTCATTGGGAGTTGAGCTTTAGGGATCCCCTCCTTGTCTTGAATCTTGACCTTTCCATTCTCAATGCTGTCAGAAGACTTGAACTCAAGAGTGAAGGTCTTGTCAGTGAAAGTAATGACGAAAATTTAACATTTTTAGTCTAATAAATGAATAAAGCAATGCGGAAAATGCACGACTAAGTGTAAGTGACAATGACTTCTCATCTCTCCGAGCGCATATGGGGAGCCTTCTTTTTCAGTACATATGGGATCAGTAAAATCATACCATAAAATGGTTGTTTGCTAACAAGAATCTGAAAATACAAACTTTTGTTTCCGAAAATAATCATAGTGCTCTCTGAAGTGCATAATTGTATCAGCATTTGAATCAGAATCTGCGCAGTAGACTAGCCAATACCTGACGAATTCTTCTATTTCTGTACATTTAATTGCAGAGGATGTAGAGAAAGTTTTAATAATTAAGGCAAATGATTGTTTTTATTAATGATTGATAAATGATAAACATAGAGGTGCTTATAAACTACATAATACATTTCTATTTACACAGAAAAAACACTACAATCTGCTGAATCATATCAATGATAAGACATGATGAGATTATAATTAAAATTAGAGCAAGTTTTTTTATTTTGATTTATGTTTGTTTAAATAAGTGATGGTGATCTACCATTATTATTATTATTATAATGTGTTCAAGAAAAAATATTATTGTTATTAAATCAAAAAGCAGCCATCCATAAAACTCGACTTCAAATCTCAATGACTTAGTGATTTGTTAGGTTTGAAAAACCACCGCGTCTGTTGCCCGTGATATCAATTTTAATATCAAATTGATTATTTAATAAATATCAATTTTAGTTAAGGATGATGTATCGCCCATATGCCGAGCCCTAAATCTGTCATTTGACATTTCGAAGTTACCGACCGTGTCATATAAATGATCTTTAGAATGCGTGTGTGGGTCATTATCATTCCGTATGTTTTGTCGGCTGGATACTACTGGGTATTACAGTTTGCGAGGGTGGACTATTGAGTTTTCCTGACTTCTAGAATAATTAGGGAACGGAAATATATTAATACTTCTATAGAAAAAGAATTTTTGTAGGGATGTTAATTTCCTAAAAATTGAGTAATTATTGTTAATTAACGGTGCTGCTTAATGTAAAATATGGAGCTCCACACCTGGGTGGGAAAGGATAAAAAATGCCTCTTTTCTACAATAACATTTAGAGTACGCAAAAACTACCAACAAACCAGTAGGTATATAAGAATAGTTTTAGGTATTTTCCATGTAAATATGTTCTGGAAAACCGGGCAGGCTGCTTACTACAATCCTGAAAACCCTACCAATAGATCACCGTCATTAATTAATAGTAATTAGTGAATTCCAAGTAAGCATTCTCACAAAAACTCTTTCAGTACTGCATCAATTTAGTCTACTATAACATGGCGTACAATAAAGGCCTCTTTTACTACTACTACCACAACTCAATAAAGAAACCTCACCTTCCTTGCGCTTCTTTTTATTTAACCTAAGTACATAAATCCTCGTAGTAGTAGATGCATTTTATTTCCGCTGTACTCACTACAGAAATCGATATGTCTGGCGCAAGTTGACTTAATTGGATTTCAAGATAAACCCAAACGAAATCCCACGATTTAATTGTTTTTTTGAATTAATTACTCATTGTTAAAACTGAGAACACAAATTGATATGGAGGAATGAATATTTAAACTAATATGCAGAACGAAATACGTTAAAAAAATAATCAAATCCTAATGAAAGTTTTTTTTTCTTGCATTTTAATACTAGGTGGCGTTTAATTAATCTAACATGAATATCCATTAATCCATTTTAAAGTTAATATTTACACCGTTAGAAAAAAAATAATAACAATAATGGGGAACTTGCCGAGGCATGGACGTTAATCTTTTCGCAGCCGTAAATTTCTTCTAAGCACATTAAGCCTAGAAAGCGTGGAACCAGCTCATCACATAAAATGCTTACCTACGTGAAACGTATAAAATCTATGCTATACACAGTGTAAATATATTGCATATAAGTGTAAACAGAGTTTTCCTATAAATTACATTACACACACCTTGCGTGTTTTCTTAATCTACCCTATTTGAAAAAATATGGCTTTTGTTATAGATTCTAGGGAGGAAAAATAATCTTTAAAGTATGGTCGGGCCTGCAGGAATTGGTTTTTATAGCTCTGAGATTCAAGTACCGGCAGTAATATCTTTTGTTAAAATATCTTTAGACTCAAGTATTGTAACAACTAATATTGTTAAATTATCTTAGAAAGAGTATTCAACAACGGTTGTATGGGCTTGCATTCAGGGCCGTCTTTTTTCATTTTTGTTTTTCTTTTTTGATGTAATATAATTTAAGTATGACTGAATATAAATATGAGGGAATAGACGTTTATACCCTTGCCGTACCAAACCGCATTTAACAGGTATAACAAACAAAAAGGAGTATTTTATTTGAGTCTCTTATCTTTTTTACCTTTGAACTCTCTTTTTTATGTCTTAATAAATGGAGTTTTAAAAAATTATACCTTGAAAAATGTCCTAAATACCTACCTGATAACATTTAGCATTCGAGTTCAAAGTATCCTTTCACTTAAGGCTTTAAGTAGTAAGCTGAGTAATCCTATAACAGTTCTTTGTTGGAATAATCACTATTGTTGTGAAATACCGGTCATAAAAACCAATTTCTGCGAGCCAAACTAACTCTTCGACAGAATACTAGTTTAGTGTATGCCCTATTTGTAATAATTTGTTCGTTTGGTGCCTGTTTTAAATTATTACGACATCAAAATGTAACTTTATATAAGGTAAGACTGAATATAAGGTGAAGTCGTCCAGATCATAGCATGACGGTATTAGAAATTAAATGCATACCATTACTGAACGGTTTGTTTACAACTGCAGTATCTATTTGGTAACAGACATCATCATATTCATAGCTTTAAATAAGAAGGAATTTAACAAATGTCTTCTACATACTCAAATCAAACTTTAGAACACTACCAATCAGTCTATATTAGCTCACATATTTATAAAAGTCTTACATTTCAAAGAAGGTAAAACAAAACTGACGCAAGGTACAATTCTAAATTATGAAGACAGAAAAGTCTTTTGAATAAATAGTTCTTCCTACTAATGTACATAGTAAAGACCAAAAGACTTTAGAATTACGAATCAATGGCGTTGAAAAGATTATTTCAATTGTCACTCATAACTGCGGTATAATAATAATAATAATAGAAGGCGCATGGTTTCTCAATTTTAATCTTCCAGGTCTAATATTGAACCCAAGAAAGCACAATTAACTGCAATCATTATACTTCCCTAATCCAATTATCGTATGCAGGCAGTCCTTTTTAAATCTCTGAACTTACAAGACGTTGACTTAAGGTAAGGTGGGGGAAGTGCGACCAGGTTTTTGAATAGTTCAACTTCAATAGATTATATGTATAGTTTCACTTTAAGAAAGTAATCTGTTGGTCGGAGCGGTACTTTATAAAGTGCTTGAACGGATTTTGGTCCTATTTCGTTGACAAAACAAAAGTGTCCTTTAGTATTATTATTATTTAAGTCTGCAGCAGATTGCATTTTCCCTTCCAAAGTGGGAAAGTGCAATCACAGTCTACAAAACTCATTTTAACATGCATGTAAAGTTATGGGGCAACTGCGTTAGGTTCTCGACCCTTGGTCGGTAATACAGCGAGCAAAGCTTACACGGCCCTGTTACATTCTAGAGGACACCATAATGTTTCAAATCAGTCATAAAGATCCAGTCCAACTTCATTTTATATTAAATAATATTCCGTGATTGCACTTTTCCTGATATTGCACTTACCCCACCTTCCCTTAATTAAAACTTTGAGCACTAACCCACAGACATAAAACTATCGGACTTGCTACATAAATAGTCTGGAGACAAAGAAAGAGTGCCTATTATAGGGCGCATTGACCGTAAATAAAATATTGTTTACATTTTGTTCGGTTGCCTAAATAAATACACCTAAAATCATATTGTATACTTAGCTGAGATGTTATTTAATTTTCCTTCTCCTTGTTTCGTAAGTCGAGTTTACTATTTTGCCAGGACAACTGCAACCGAAAGTGAAACACGCGAGGTTCTCGTTGCTAGATACGGATATAGTACTTACGTGCCCAGGACAAAAAAGTGAAATATATCTAAGTTTTATACGGAGGAATCTATTGCTTGAAAATGTCGACGGTGTATTGGGAGAAGAAGGAAAAATTTAATACAATGCAGGATGCGTAAGCTCTTTTCTTCGCCTCGGAGTCCTTTACGAACCTCGGCTGTCCGCCTCTGTCCTTGAAGTGTTTCCTTGGCAGAAAAGTTTACTTACGTATCTCGCAATGTAAAATAACTATTTTATTTTTATTATTGTCGCATGCTTGTATTTACATGATTTCACAATGCAAATAACCATTTTTATAAACAAAGTAAAGCTGATGTCATGTACAGGGTTATTCATTATATTTTGACCACCCCATTATCTTTATTATTAGTATTGGAGATAATAAAGAGTTTCCTATAAAAGTTGTATTGTTGTACCTATATTCTTTAAACTGTCATCAAAAAAACAATTGCATTTATAAGACACGTGATACGAAATGTATATACAAATATTTTTTAAATAGAACACCCTATATATTATTGCATTTTCAAATAGCCTTTTTCCCCCGATTTAAAATTAGGTACTATAATGTTATATAAGTCTATCATTTTGACATATTTGACTTTAAACATACAAAATAACCACTATTGAAAGATCAGTAGGCTATGCTTTTCAAAATATGACTGAACTAAAATGACTTATTTCATACTGTATCGTATTATCTATGTTTACGTTAGCAATTACAGTCCAGAAAATGCGGTTTTACAGTCGAGTATGAATGTAAAAATTTCCACTCTCTATGTAAATGACACTTTATAGGAATTTATGATAACTAAGTAAATGAGTAATTACAGTTACAGTCCTGTAGAATTTTACGGGCTCCTAAAAGAGACTTGTAAAGTTCTACAATGCTCATCAACAAAAAGCTAATGAAAACAAATCACAACACCATGGCAACCTCTAGCTATAAATTGTCCTACCGCCTTTGATTATAAAATTATTTTTTTATAAAAATATACAATAGTTTAATAAAAAGCGCTGGTAAAAATGGAAATAAAACTTACGCTGCATGCTTTGCAATTAATCTTTACTGGGCTCACTGGATTATGGAGGCTTTTTCCTTCGTCGTTTGCTCTACAAACTTTTCAGCTCGCCCGTAAATATTAATTTACAAAACTTGCCACGTAAATAGCTATTACCGGATTTAAATAAAATAAATCACCTGAACAATGATTTAGTATTCAGTTACCATGGCACTCGTTCTTCATAGATGTCCCTATTTTGAATTCGACTAATAGTTGCTATAGATACTCGTTTTTCATAGACGTCCATATTTTGGGAATAAATTTTAGGGCGATTAACCCACAATAATAATGAAATGTGTGGAATTCACACATCACCAGCTGATGAGAGTAAAATAGACTCTAAACAGACTGTCCTGGAGTACCTATTACTTATGAATTCCACACATTTCATTATTATTGTGGTTTAATCGTTCTAAAACTTTTAAATTTTAATAATTACAAAACCCACTGGAAATTTCCATATTTTTATACAGTTTGTAAAAAATATATGCGTATTTCATATCACGTGACCTATAAATTCAATTGTTTTTTTGATGACATTTTTAAAAAATATGTAGGTAGAACTAGGGTTCCTAAATATGAACTGAGCTGTGTGTTATTTAGAGTTAAGTCACGCTTGTCAAATTTTCCTAGTGACATTTCATATTTTGAAGATATTTATCAGAAGGTTGGCAATCATGAAAATTGGTTTAATAAATTAAACTGTCAGTATGACATTTACATATATAAATCTGAAATTTGGTACAATTAATACTTTATTAAAAACTGTCGTAAAATTGGTGTATATATTATAGTAGTTTTAAAAATTCTCTACAAACAATAAATAAATGATAATGTGCACAATAAAAAATTTTACATGCATAAAAATAAACATGACAGCATAACCTAAAATTTATACCTAACAGCTGCTAAATGTTGTCACTAAAGTAAAAAGAGAGGAAAAAATAATCTCTGTTTCAGACAGCTTAGTTTTGGCCTAGAAAGAGATAGATTTTGACATCCGTGTCCTAACTCCAAAATAACACAGTTGAAGATTTCATTTAGGAACTCTAGGTAGAACAATATAACTTTTATAAGAAAAAGAAAATAATAACAAAGATAAAGGGGTGGTCAAAATATAATGAATAACCTTGTACATACCCACTCACACACAAGAATGACAATTGCGTTCGTTCTCAGGCTCGGATGCCGAGTCCGTGTTTAAACCTCTTAAACCTTATAGTTTTGATACATTAGATTCTTTCAAATGTGGGGTCTTAGTTACTTTGTTGTAGTTGAAGTTGGCTTGTAAAACTGTTAAAATGTGGGGGGTAAGTAAGACTGAATATTTTAGAAATTTGAAACCTAAGTTCTAGGAATTTTAGTATTCTGAGAGATATCTCATTTGAAATATCGAATATAATGGAATATCGTAACACTTCATACATACATAAAGAAATATATACGAGACCAGTTGGGTCACTTCGATTTTGGTTAAAGGACACCCAGGAACCTTTACTTTAAAATTGTATTTCTTGGTCCATGGTATGATTGTTAATTAGAGTGTAGACTGCTCGTGCCCCATGCCAACTCTCATGAAATTTCTATTAGAAGATACCCTTGCAGCAGTCTTTGAACTCCGCTAAAGTTCAAAAACTACAATTATGATGTAATTACTCTTCTGTTCTGCAAATTAGATATAATTATTGCTTTTACTTACATAATTTCTTAATATCTATGTTTATTGTTTGAAAATAAAACATTGAATATGAATTATTGAAAAAAGTACAACTCCGTTGGATATCAATATTAAATAGTTCACTGTTGAACAATGTCTTATAAGCTTCCAAATCGCGTCTTACTTATCGTAAGTAACACTAATTACTAAAATTATAAAATAATACATACATTAATGAAATGCTTAAAATGTAAAATTGTTTTAAGTTGTTACCTTATATTAATTATTAAAACAAACTGCGAAGTTTCACATTCACACGCAGTAAAAAGATGTGAACATATTTGCACTAACAGGTCTCTAGTTATTACAGTAGTTGTGTCTTCAACGTGGTTTGTGTTTTGTTCAAGTGTTTCTGCACAGCTTCTTTGTTGCGGCGATGGAGTAGGTTGTTGTATATTTCTTATATACAGGGTGATTTTTTGAAAACTATCCGCCGGAGATATTTCAGAAACCAAAAGGAAATTAAAAATTTCCGAAAACAGGTCCACTTATATGTAAAGTGGGAAACGGTTTGACCTATGATTCAAACTTTTGACGTTTACCCCTGCGCCCCCACCAATACCTCCCCAAAAGTTTTAAATGGAATGACCTATCGTGTGGTATCTTAAATGAAAGCTTATCTTATCAGGATTATGGTGATGTGCCACTTGCGCATTTTTTTATTTTCTCATACATTTTAGGAGAAAGTTTATCATTGCCACTTCAGGAGAACGGTAAGCGCTATCGAAACCTAATTTTAATCAGGTAGGCGTGGAAAAAAAAGAAAGCAAGCCGTTGACGTTTTGTCTAACAAACTGTCACATTAGTTGTTTCCGTTTAGTCAACTTCACCTACATACTACATTGGTTTCCGTAAAAATGGTGTACTCTATTGCTGAAAGGATGGAAGTTATCTACATTTATGGTGCCGAGCAATGTGCTCGTGCCACAGCAAGAGTTTTTAATCAAAGACATCCAAATAAGCATATGGAGCATAAATACGTTCGCGAACTTGTGCAAAAATTTGAAGCAACTGGATCGGTAGAGAACAAGAAAAGGCATGCTAATCAGGTAGTAGATGAACTGGCGGAGATGGAAGTAATTGGAAATTTTACCATGGAGCCAACCAATTCTTTGCGTCAGGTTGCAGCATCCACCGGACTTTCTTACTCGTCGGTACGCAAAGTGACAAAGCTGCATAACTTTCACCCTTACAAGATGCAGATATTGCAAGAACTTAGCGACGGCGATTGCGACCGACGACTAGAATTTTGCGAAACTATGACCGAAATGATCATTGCGAATCCAAATTTAGTAAAAAACATTTGCTTCAGTGATGAGTGCACTTTTTACTTAAATGGGCACGTGAACAAGCAGAATGTACGATATTGGAGCGACGAAAATCCGCGTATGACAAGAGAGGACCATACCCAGAGACCTCAAAAGATTAATGTTTGGGCAGGAATAGTAGGTGATTCAATAGTTGGACCCATATTCATTAATGAAACGCTAAATGGTGCCGTCTACTTGAATGTGTTGGAGAACATCATCGATCATCTAATAACTGAAGAAGTGGAAAACGCGCTTGATGAAGAAGGTAATCAAATACTCGACGAATATCAATTGTTCTTTCAGCAGGATGGTGCTCCACCGCATTATGCTGCGAATGTTCGTAACTGGCTTAACCGGAGGTTTCCAAATCACTGGATTGGTAGACGTGGAACAATCGAATGGCCTCCACGATCACCGGACCTCACAAGTCTTGACTTCTTCCTTTGGGGTCATTTAAAGTCAGTAGTTTATAAGACTAAACCCATAGATTTAAATGACTTGCGTCAACGAATTATCAACTGGTGCCGAAACATTCCACGAGAAACTTTTCAGAAAGTAAGGCAAGAATTTGAAAACCGGCTTTACTACTGCATGGAGGCCAATGGTGCTAATTTTGAGCAGTTCCTGTGAATGTTCTTTTTTCAGTTTTGTTAAAATGTTATTTTCAACGCCTACCTAGATGGTTAAAGACTTATTATTCTTATCCTAATGTAAAATTGATCATTTCTCCATGTGAAATAAAAAATGCGCAAGTGACACATCACCATAATCCTGATAAGATAAGCTTTGATTTGAGATACCACACGATGGGTCATTCCATTTAAAATTTTTGGGGAGGTATTGGGGGGCGCAGGGATAAACGTCAAAAGTGTGAATCATAGGTCAAACCGTTTCCCCCTTGACATATAAGTGGACCTGTTTTCGGAGATTTTCAATTTCCTTTTGGTTTCTGAAATATCTCAGGCGGATCGACTTCAAAAAATCACCCTGTATAAGAGTCATTTGTATATCTCGGTGATGCTGTGCATGCTTGCGTTTAAATTTCTGTTGTATCCTTTAAAGATTTTTTGATAATGTTCGCATCCCCTGTAATTCGTGGAGTGGTTTCCTCCACATAAAGCACATTTGGCGGGAGTCTCTTTTGGTATTGGTGTAGGTCAAGTCATTGAAAAAAGATGATGATTCGCAAAATCGGGGAATTTTGCATCACCCCCTATTGCATCACGAATATTATAACCTAATAAACAAGTAAATGGCGAATCTGGGTCAACGCATGATCAACACTTGTGTAAACAGATAAAATGGGATCAGATTTCAAGCAGCACTCTGATATTATCTAAGCTGTTAAAAATGTCAGCGACGTACGATATGACTAAATATGGATAGGGGCAATAGATGTTCATTTTCATTTTACTTCTCTTCTTAAAATCAACTAAATTAATGCTATTGTAATTAAATTATATTTTTAAATTTTGCCCTTTTACCCTGGTAATCTTTGTGACCCAGATTTTTTATTTTTTTGTTTAGGTTAGCATCATTAATTAACACTAATTAGTAAATTTCATAGGCGATTGGAATTCGATGTGGAAAATCTTTACCCAATTTATTACTATTAAAAGTTGAGACTAGATTTAACCAATTTTACAGTAAAAAGATATTCGAGGTCACGGTTAAATAAAATTAAAATCCCGCTGTAGACAAACGTCTTGTAAAAATTAAAAGCTTAGTGCACAATTTTGTATATTTACGTTTTGTATTACAATTAGTCATCATTTGAAACGTGCATTTTAGTAAAGCAAAATCACTATGTCAACGAAGCGAAGCCATTTAATTTGCAATAGTACAATTGGGCGCTTGAAAATGGTGGGTTTGGACTAGAAAAATACACAGTAATATATGTAATCTCATCATGTTTGTCTGGCTTTAAAATTCCAAACCTTGTAGTTACATATACAGTTAATTTTATTTTTTATTAACGATATCAATATTACCAAGAGCGCGTTATAATTTTATACGTACTTTTATAAAAACGTCGGTCAAAATTATTGAAAATCTGAACTTTCTCTAATCAAAAAACTATATTAAGATTTACGTTTCAAATGCCATCAGAACTGCATGCGCTGGTAAAGTCTGTTACAGGGGCTATGACACCCTGTATACATAAGTATATATAGTTTATTGCAGTACGATTTTGAATGACCGTACTGTTGGCACCTCGTACATTGAATTGTATTGTTTTTATTTGCTCGGGCTGGGGAGAATTCTATTTTGTACTATCCAGGTTTGAAGGCCTGTTTTTTTTGTAAATATCTTTATTGTCTTGGGCGAGTTCTAAGTCTACAAAGAATATATTAAGATGATCTTTAGTAATTCTGTATTGAGCATTTATTATATTTCTGACTTTGTGTCATAGCCCTAGTAGTTCTTTATATTAATGGGGCTTATTAAATGATGCAGGTATCTTATTACAATTCTGTAGGCTTTTTCTTCTTTCATTTGGTATGGGTGATAGTTACATGTTTTGTTCTATAAATTCTCGAATCACTTTTCTGTATGTTTCTGGAGTTGCACAGTTTATTTTGACGACATTTCTTGTCCGATGCTGTTCTTCTCCTGCGACGCTTTGTATTCGTTTTACCATTTCATTATAATTATTCACGCCATGTACAAATATTGGGGGAGGTTTTGGTGTTTTCGGAGCTTCAGAGCACTCTTTGTTTATTTCTCCTTCTTTTAACTTCTACTCTCTTGAATCTTTTTATTTTTTTTGCATTTCATTTTTTGCTAATCGTGTTTGCTGTTCGTTTGTTTTCTTCTTCTTCCTCACTGGTCGTCGTCATTCTTTGAATAAGTTGTCCGCTGTCTACACTAATAAAGGTTCTATCTAGAGTTGGTATTAATTGTTTTGTTGTTTGATAAAAATAGTCAAGGGTCGATTGTTGCAATGGTGTAGCTTGTATTTGTTGTGTTAATGCTGGTTGTATGTTTGTAAATGGAGGTGTGTTTATTGTTGACTGTCACTGCATGTTTGGTTGTTGATAAATTTGTTGATTGTTCATAATATTATTGTGTTCTGGATTAGTTCCGAACAAAAACATGTTTGGAATATTGCTTGCATTGATAACATACCTGTTTAGTTGTAAACTTTAACACTATTTTCTATTTTTATTATGTGTTTTCTTTACATCTGATATCTCACTCGTCGAGTCGGTTATCGAATACTACTAGATTTCTGAAATTAAGTGTCATTTTGGTATCTTGACTTTAAAATATTGAAGAAACCTTCCTCCCTTCGAACTGGTTCCTGGACATTGAAACGTAAGAATTTTCGAATATCTAAATCAGGAGGTTTCATACTTATATTTATAGTCCTACTTTAAATTGAACAGCCTTAAAGTCGATTGTGCAATTGTAATTCTAAATTTGGCTTTATTGAAGCAAAAAAAAGAGAAAGCAAAGTATTCTGAAACGTCTTTTTTCTGTCATGTTTTTCTGGACATGTGCTTGTTGAAATCTAAAATAAAATAGTTTTAAAATAAAAGATTTTGGTTTTCCTCTCTGAAAACTCCTATTTTATTCCAGATTCGTATTCTAGGGAAGAAATCCTATAAAAATCACCTATGACTAGTTAGGAAGCAATAAAAAGTTTAAAAGATGTTGTACTGTGTTATTAAATCATTAAATGTAATTAACTTTCTTGTAGTTTGTTTAATCTTTTACTCAGATGTGAATTCTAAGAAATCTTCAAAGGCTTGGCAATTTTGACTTTCTTGGAACCTTTTATATTTCTCGCATTTCCTTTATTTTTCTTTCAGTTAGCAGCTAGCTTGCTTCGTACACAGTAAAAATTTAGTGTAAAATGCCAACACTAGACCCCTCTAAAAAGTGTGTTTAGGTCCAATACATTTAGAGTAAAATACTAATCTGTACCTTCAAGTAGACCATAGAGTTAACTTCAATACAATGTTAGTGTAAATCTAGTGCACTCTAAAGCAATTATAACTATTTTTAATCATTTATGGTAACTTCTTTACACTAAAACAGTCAAACTTCTAATCGTTTCGGAGTAAGATTTTACTCTGGATTTTTGAATCTTTTACTCTACATGGAAAAATAATGCCTATTTAATGTGGACTGTTATAAAGCTTTTGTATAATTTGTTTTCTATTTAGATTAAAATTTAAAATGAAAGTGAAGCTTTAGGTCAATAATAAAATAAGTGGTTCATTTATTTCATACAAACATACATAAAAAATATATACATATATACAGTGAAACCTGTAAATCTGACTACCTGTTTAAACTGACCCTCTGGTCATATTGACCACTTTTTCTCAGTCCCTGCAAAAATCCCATTACTTTAATGTAATTTATACTGTATAAACTGACCACTTGTCTTTTGTGACCATTGACCACATTTACCTCAAATATTTGTTTAAACATGTTTGTGTAATGTGACCATTAGCCAAGGGATTACTTTACTTACAGTTATAATTAATCTTCTAAAAGTTTAAATAGGCATGTACTATTGGTTTCATAATGATCTAGGACAGCAAGGCTAATATGATGCTATTTTTTATTATTTTATCCTATGCATTTACATTGAGAAAAAATTTAAAAATAGCATCATATTAGCCTTGTTGTCCTAGATCATTATGAAATCAATAGTACATGTAAATTGCATTTAAAGAATTTCTAAGAATGCATCTAATCCCTTAATAGTGACCAGTTGGGTTCAGGTATTTCCAAGTTTTAAGACTTTATTTCTGCTTTTGAGAAATTCATTACCTGCAAACTTTCACATTAGTAACCCTTGGATAGTTTTAAAATTGTTTTATAAATTCAGTCTTGTTTCATCTATTGATTGAAACCCTTGTGTTAATTAGTGCGATCAAGATGACTTCAAAAAAGTTTACAAAGAACTAAATTTGAAAGAAAAACAAAAGGTGTTAGTTTTTAGAAAACCACAGTGAAAGAAAAACAGCGGAACATTTAGAAAAACAGAACTGCCCTGGAATCCTAACAGAACTGTACCGTGCTAAAAATAATATTAATAAACTAATCTGTGCTAAGCATATGATCTTGAGACAATCTACGTTACATGGTTTTTAAATAAATATGTACCTATAAGTAGTATGTACATAACACATATCTATCGCATGTTATAAGTAGGGTAAGTGCTCTGTTGAGTAAATATATATTGTACATATACATTTTTTAGCATTTACTATAAGCACAAAAACTCAAAATACCTACCTATGTAATGAATATCGCATCAAAATAAAAATTGTTGTGTATAAGAAATTCACACTTTTACAAAGTGACCACTTGCTTAAATTGACCATTTTGGGTCAGTCCCAAAGGTGGTCACTTTAGGCAGTTTCTACTGTATAATTAAAACATAAGAACGTATTGAAAATATATATACGAGCCCAGTTGGGACACTTCTATTTTGATTAAAGGACACCCCGGGACCCATGTTTGTCTACTCTAGATTTTACTCGAAAATTATTACCCAGTACTGTAAAAATGGTTCACGGGGCTGATTTTTTACTACATTCTCCGAACCCCGTATTGTTGTTACGTATTTAAATATAACTTATCTTTTATTCGGAAAAGTGTTACATATGCCTCAACATTCACGCCTTGTTTGTCATTGAATAAATATGGAAAGTAAAGAATCAAGATATTAAATTGTATCAAACCTACATCCATTCCGATTAAACGACAATGGTATGTATAATTAGACCTCACTGACCTAATCTGTACCTTCAAGTAGACCATAGAGTTAACTTCACTACAATGTTAGTGTAAATCTAGTGCACTCTAAAGCAATTATAACTATCTTTAATCATTTATGGTAACTTCTTTACACTAAAACAGTCAAACTTCTAATCGTTTCGGAGTAAGATTTTACTCTGGATTTTTGAATCTTTTACTCTACGTGGAAAAATAATGCCTATTTAATGTGGACTGTTATAAAGCTTTTGTGTAATTTGTTTTCTATTTAGATTAAAATTTAAAGTGAAAGTGAAGGTTTAGGTCAATAATAAAATAAGTGATTTATTTATTTCATACAAACATACATAAAAAATATATACATATATATAATTAAAACATAAGAACGTATTGAAAATATATATACGAGCCCAGTTGGGACGCTTCTATTTTGATTAAAGGACACTCCGGGACCTTCACTCGAAATTGTTTCTCTTGGTTCATGGTATGGTTGTTAATTGTTGCTAGAGTGAACTACTGCTCATGCTGTATGACAACTCTTATGAAATTCCTATTAGGAGATTCTCTTGCAGCACTCCGTGAACTCAAGTTCAAATGACTACAATTATGATGTAATTACTCTTTTGTTCTGCGAATTAGATATAATTATAACTTATTATTGCTTTTACTTACCTAATTCCTTAATACCTTTGTTTATTGTTTGGAAATAACACACTGAATATGAATTATTGAAAAAAGTACAACTCCGTTGTATATCAATATTAAATAGTTTACTTTTCAATATGTCTTATAAGTTTCCAAGTGCTTCCGTCTTACTCATCCTTAGTAACATTAATTACTAAAATTTATAAAATAATACATGTATTAAAAAAATGTAAAATTATTGTTGTTCATTACGGTTTAGATTGTACAGCTACATTAAGTTGTTTATAGATTTGTAAAATTTTTAAATTCCCACTAATTTTAGTAACTTTTGAAATTGCAAAGTTTCAACAGTTATAACTAGTCGAAGTCAAATACAATAGACAGCTGATTGTCGCTATTTTTTGTTAGTGTCGTTATTGTGCATACGCTTCTCTCGTCAAATACACTGTCAAGTGTATATTGGTTCCAATTCGTTTTATTTACTCTAACTAGAGTGACATAAACACTAACAAACATTTTTTCCCAATTAGATCACTTTTTAACGGCTTTTCTTAAAAAAATTAAAATTAGGGTGGATTTTGTTATACTTTTAAAGTAAAATACTATTAGATTGAATATTCAATCTATTAATAATATAGAGTTAATTAATAATATAGAGAGAAAATAGATTTCAGTAGTGATGAAGAATTATTTTTGTTATAAGAATAGAGTACAAAAATGTTTGTCTACTTTAGATTTTACTCGAAAATCAATACCCAGTACTCTAAAAATGGTTCACGGGGCTGATTTTTTACTACATTCTCCGAACCCCGTATTGTTGTTACGTATTTAAACATAACTTATCTTTTATTCGGAAAAGTGTTACATATGCCTCAACATTCACGCCTTGTTTGTCATTGAATAAATATGGAAAGTAAAGAATCAAGATATTAAATTGTATCAAACCTACATCCATTCCGATTAAACGACAATGGTATGTATAGTTAGACCTCACTGACCACATATTGGGACTGGACAGATTTAAAAAACTTCTTACGTCCAAAACTACCATTCTGTGCTTGTGATTTGTTTATATATTCAAGAAGCTTCGTTCTACTGGATAAAAATATCGAATCTAGGAAGTTATAACTTAGCTTTATTAAAATTAGCAATTTGGATTAAATTATATATCTCATTTGCTATACAAATTTGTCACTTCATAATAAATAGCAGCGATGAAACATATTCCTAGGCAGTTGATAAATTGTTTGGTTTGTTGGTCCATTGAGTACACTTACATCATTCATCACGTGTAGTAGACCAATTTCATGTCAAAGGAAGTATATACGTATATCTTAATGCAGACGTTGAATAATCTTACTCATTACAAAATATCTAAGTAAATCTTAGAAATTGTTTTATAGTAAATGATCCTGACACGACACTTTGAACATTTAATATAAACCGGTAGATAAGATTTTTTTGCTTAAATCTTACTATCGAACACCTTCAATCTACGTAACTCTCTCTTAGCGGCTAATTTCTCACTGCTTCTTCCTTATCTTACTATCATTACTATTTGAACAATTCAGTGAGCTTGACGAATGATGCGGAAGAAACATCGAAAAGGTAATATAGTAGCAGTATATTCCATCCTATATGCAATTAAATTCCGAGAAAAGCAGTTTAAAATAGAATGTTATGTATAACAAAAGTTACTTCTATTCTTCCCATTTTTCAGTTTGTGAAATTACTTCTCATCCCATAGATAAACATGCAACAGCACGCGACCACAATTCCAATAAAACTCGAATAATATTGGGTGCATTCACGCACGCTAGAAGACTGTCCCTTATTCATTGCTCAAATTTTATGGCTTTCGTTCCTCCAGGGCCCTTCTATGTTACTCTCCCTATACAACTATATATAACATTTTCCAAATCTTTTTCCTCACATATGGGGAATAGTATCCTTGTTGTGTTTTGTTTTAACCTGAATTCTTCATGTACGTGGATGAAAAATAAAGGCAAATGGTTTAATTTTAAGAAGTCTAGTAGAACCAACAAAATTTCTATCGTAGTCATTTTTATTGATTTCTCTGTTGTGATAGGGACTGTTTATTATGGAAAGACTAGTGTAATAACGTAGATGAGATGTACATAACAATGTTATTGAAAGAAACTTGTTGATAAGTAAAACAATTGCAGTGTGGGAAGTGTTAAGAAGGTAAGAAGAATCATTAGATGGTATTTAAAATACTGTTTTCAAAATGCATGACCATGACGTAGCATAAGGGAAATGTTTCTTTGAATTATTAATTGACGTTAACGCGCATAATGTTTCAAAGGTTTTCGAAAAAACTTTGGATAAATTTAATTTGCTGCTCCTTTTTAACTTGAATGATAGACAAATTGTTTTTCGTCTCCCACTGGCCATGTTCTCAATTGCATGTAATTTTCTTTTCGTGCCAGATATGTTTCTGTATAGTAAGAACATCTTTGAAGATCTTGGAATACCTTTTGAATCTATGCAAATCGCAATTATGCATTTGATCGGCCCATTTGACATTAAAAATTGTTTCATTAACTGCTTCTCCTTGTTTTTTCCGTTACCTTTCCTGTCCAGCCTCTTATTCGGTCCCAAAGCACTCTGCTTAGTCTTAAGTGCTTGAAGCACTTTGGTTCTCGAAAGTAAAGTGCTTATGAGATTTTTAAAAATCAGTGCTTAGTGCTTCAAGCACTTCACGAAAAATGCTTAGTAGTCACATTTTTACCTGCCCAAGTCACGGAAAAACCTTGTTTTTCATATCAATAGGGCATGCATTTACAAATTTATTATATTATTCTTATACAGGATGTATCAGTTTATTCGACATTTTCTGCATTGCCTGAACGGTTTGGATATTTCAAATTTCGATAATCGAGCGTTATGTATCTTCAAAATGGTCACGATTTAAAATTGGTTTACCTAGGGGATAAAGCGGACGGTCTGGGCGCTACATATATTTAAAAAATGAAAATAAAGTGGTTTACATGTTCCTATCTTAACTTTTTAAATACTAGTAACTGATTCAATAATCAAAACTGGCATACGGAGTGGTTAGTGTTTCCGGGTCATCTGAGAGTTGACTTCAAAAGACGCATAGACCGTTCACTTGAAGCCTTAAGTGCGAGACGTCGATAAAATCAGCTCTTTGAAAAGAATCCAAAAATAAAATAACATACAGAAGTTCCATTAAAAAACAACTGTTCGTCCTAACTTTTTGGGGCACCTAAAACAATTTTTAAATTGAGTCCGGCCGTTTTGGACATAGATAACGCTCTGTTAATAAAATTTTAAAATTTCGAACTTTTAGCTTATACTAAGAGAAGACGCCAAAGAAGCTTTCAGATTAAATGGTAAGCGATTCAGATTTACAATTTCAAAATTCTTATATTTTCTTAACTAAGAATTTAAATTTGAGGGAACTTCAGTCACACAATCGCGTCCCTGAACCTTTTCTGTTTTTATTTCATTTATTCTTGTAAAGTCCTCGTGACGTAAACTACCGTTTTCAAAGTGTTTAGTAATCGTGAGCATTTTCTTATTAAGTGTGCTTAGTACTGGAAGAATTAAAACACTTTTTTGAGTGCTTAGTGCTTGAAACACTTTTCGTCAGTGCTCAACAGTCGTACTGTCTTATTTTGAGCCTTCCGTTTATTTTTGCAACTGGTTTCCAATGCGTTAACAGCTTTGTCTCATTTGATATGCCATAAACCTGACAATTACTTGGGCTTTTAAAAAACGAACAGTATCTTCATCTCTTATTATAAGACCACCTAATTCCTGGTTCAAGTTAATTCGATAAGATCCATCTTAGTTTTTAGTTTTAGAGAATATCCGCATATAAGGTTGCAATGACCAGAACAAATGGGATACAAGATTAAGCAAAAAGAGGAGGGTAAAAGGGCACAACATGTAGCTCAACATGTGAGCTATGGTTGGTATATTTGAAAACTATGGTAACTATGGAAGTCTTGGTTATTCCCTTCATTGAAAACCCACACATACAGATAGGTATATACTATATACATACCGATTCCCATCATCATCCGGCAATGAAGCCTTCAGTTGTTAATTCACTTGTATATCGTGCGTTTATGGCTTCGTAATCAGAAATCTTTAAGTTGAATTAGGTCATGTTCGCAACAGTCTTATTGCCTATCGGTACAATGAAAAGGATATCGGAGGGACCAATCCAAGTCAAGAGTTGAAATGGCGAATATTTTGTCTCTTCTATTATGCATTCACTTTGTAAAAAGATGACCGTTGACCATGTACTTTTCGGCAGATTTTACTATGTAGAGTGCTTGACAGCATCCCACATTGTACGGTTAAGAATAGGCTAGTACAGTTAGGAATGGCAACGTTGCTATTTTCTTAGCAAATTTTTATGTGACAATGGAAATTTTAGTTACCAATTTTGTAGTGGATTCTATTTTTACCATGTCTTTATTATAGAATAAAGTAGATAAAATTAAAACAAACAATAAATATCAACAGGAACGTAATCACGTAATTTATTTCATAAATAGTTAGTAATAATTGGACATCGGACAATACTGCTTTAAGAATTTGCTTCCACGAGTTACACAACCATAAAATAGTAAAAATTATTGTTAGTTGTGACTTTTATAAAAATAAAGCTTGGTCAACTCCCATTATTTTACAAAGTTAATGGATAATTCAGCTATAGCTTTCTTAGGCCTAAAGGTAACACATTTGAGAATTATTATTAAACTTCAAATAACTACTATCTCGAGAACTTTTATCTTGAATTTGCCAATTCAATTCATGTAGACATATGTCTGAGAATCCTTTCGTGACTTGTCATATACAATGTTATGTGGCTGCTGCTGTCTTTGTGGGTCAGCTGTAACGATTAGCTGATTTTTGATAACCGAGAAATGCCAGAAACCTATCTTGATATTTTTCTTTGGACGTTCTCATTGTTCTCAGACTATCTAAAGTAGCGACACCTTTAGGCTTTGTATACTATACTAATACTAGTAATATTATTGGGGACAGTCTTTTGTCACGTTGATTTAGCTCAAAAATCGTGACAGATGGACGGAAACTGACTATGAGGATATAACTATGAGTATCTCTTAAAAGTATGCACTTCAATAATTAACATATAGGCAACAACACCAGTTTCTTAACAACGCATTGAAGAGCATGTATGTAAGATATGCAACAGGCAGTAGTCCAGTCAAATGGTGTTCAAAAATGGCTTGAAGTGGAAAGTTCTGGTGTAATTGTTTTTTGTGGCTTAGTTTATGGTTTTTGGGGTGCTGAATACGAATCTGAAGTTGTCCAACAAAAATTTTCACGGCAAATATGAGAAATCATAAAAAACACTAAAAATCACAGTTTTCTTTTGGATTTTGGCTTATTACTTGAAAAGTAAGTTTTTTGCGCAAAAGATGATCCTATATTAAAATAAAGACGAGAGAATTATCTACAATTCATGTTCTTATAATTTTTGTCGTACAACGTCTGGTTTTCGCGCAAAGGGGCGTTGAAAAACCGGTAAAAATCAGAAATTTCCGGGAAATAGCAAAAACACATCTTTTACAGCCTTACCGTTCATAAGACTAAGAATAAGCATTTGCTAACGTACCTACTTATTATTAGGTTATATTTTATTATATTTATAGTTATATTATTATCATATAGGAATATATTAATATAGGTATAGTCTCTCTTCGAGCCATTTGTTGTTCGAGTGCTTTATTTCTTTTGCAGCTCCTCACCTTTTGACGTGTTGAGCTGGCGGGCATGCTGAAGAATTTCTAAAATACGAATTGTGCCTGTATCCATTGTCTCTTTTCGACGACTGTGGTATGTGAAAAGGAACCAGGTCTGCTTTATACAAAGCATTTACACCAACTGAACAGGCAAACCTCCAAGGGTGTGTGTATGTCATAGATGGAGGATATTTGCTGCATAGAGTCGTGTGGAGCAGGGGCCAATAATTTTCATCAATTTGTGAAGTTACGTTTCATTTGTTAGGTACAAGTACAAGGACAGTGCCATAGTTGTGTTCGATGGTTACCCTCAAGAAGATAGTTGCAGAGGTACTAAATATACTGAGCGAGCAAGAAGATCACACAAAGAACCCTCAGTAGATTTGATGTTCGACGAAACGATGGTGCCTACACTACCACAAGAAAAATTCCTAGGCAATATGAAAAACAAAGAGCGTTTGATTTTAATGTTGAGGGACAATTTTGTAGCAGCTGACATTCACACAAAGCAGACACAAGAGGGATTCGGATGCACTTATTGTCACCACAGCAATAGACCTTGCACAAAATAACTTTGTAGTTATCGTGAGTGAAGACGTAGATTTGCTGGTGATCATGATTGGTCGCTGTAGCGGTGTACATTCAAATGTATACTTTCTAAAGCCAGACAAAGGGACAGTTTTACCACTCATTTTTCTCTCCTGACTGCAAACTTGATCGATCGATAGCTAACAACGTATTGTTTTTACATGCCATGGTAGGAGGCTGTGATACTAGTTCAGCCTCGTTCAAAGTAGGAAAGATGAGGTTTCTTCAGATTCTCAGGAAAAACCTTGCATTAACTAAGACTAAACCTAAGACTATGGTAGATGCTAATGCAGTTACTGATGATGGCCATCATTTTTTCGCCTCATTGCATAAATTGGCTGACAAGGAAGTCAGGTCATTAAACAAATTGAGGTATAAATGCTACCTTCGGTCTGCATACATTACATCCGCACATTTGGCGTCCCTACCTCCTACTGTGACTGCAGCTCAGCAACATTCCTTGAGGGTGTATTTTCAAGTTCAACAATTTTTTAGGAATGAAAAAGATCCTGAACAATGGGGTTGGAAGAAAACCAAAGATGGTCTGGAGCCAGTAACCACGGTAAAGCCACCAGCACCTCAACCCGTTTTGAAACTTATTTCTTGCAAATGCAAGAAGACCTGCCAGAAAAACTGTGGATGCAAAAAAGCAGGCCTCAGGTGCTCCAATATTTGTGTGAACTGCGAAAACAGTTGCAATAACCTGCCGCTTACTGAAATCGAAGAAGACGAGGATGACCCGGAATTCCCTGAAGTACTTGAAGGCATTCTGCAAAAATCATGGAACCTTTGACCAAGAGGACTCGGTTTGACTGAGGAGTTTCACTTCAACGTCAATAATCATTTAATACTAACAGTCGTACTTATTCTGCAAAAATCATGGAACCTTTGACCAAGAGGACTCGGTTTGACTGAGGAGTTTCACTTCAACGTCAATAATCATTTAATACTAACAGTCGTACTTATAGAGAAATTACACGCGTGCAACAAATAAGAAATATTATGGTTACACGCGTGTAATTTCTCTATAAGTACGGCTATAAGTGTTTTATAAAATACCTATCTGCCCATTTTATTATATTGTTTTATATTGCTCAGTTTTCATACTTATCAACCATGAATCGCTGTTTATCATTTTGTTGTACCTATGTAACCTAACGTTAACGTTGGAGGCGACTGACTTCGTGCATTCGTCATTGCTTTTCTCATAACTATTTTAGGTCCGAAAAAATTACTACACATAAATAATTGTAGAAAATGCTATCTGCTTTTTCAAAGTATAGGATACGATAATGTTTACAGTGAAATGCTTACTTTTCGTGTTATGAAGGAAAATTCTTTAAAAAAATGTGTTTTTTTACTATTTTCTAAAATTACTAATTTTCGCCTACTTTTCAACGCCCCTTTGCGCGGAAATCATATGTCGTACAAAAAAATGATACCAACAGAAATTGTAGATAATTTTCTCGTCTTTATTTTAACATAGGATAACCTTTTCGTAAAAAGCTTATTTTGGAAGTTATAAGACAAAAACCAAAAAACCTGTGATTTTTAGTGGTTTTTTGATGATTTCTCATATTTGCCGAAAAAAAATTTGTTGGGCAACTTCAGATTCCTGTTCAGCACCCCAAAAAACATAAAGTAAGCCAATAAAAACAATTACACCAAAACTTTCCACTTCAAACTACCATTTGACTGGACTATAGTGTACACTGTGAAGAGGTGCTCACGGTATATATAATCGATCCCCGTGAGTTCGAAATCGTATATCTTAACGAAACCTTTGACCTTAACCATCTCGTAACATTGACTAAAATTATGCTTATTTCAAGTGTGACACTTGGGGTTGAATTGAAGTCAAAGGTCAGGTTTTTAGCTTTTTAACTGGTAGAAAACGCCTACTGCCACTCACAATGGTGACTCCAATATTGTGCAGGTGCTGATAATTAAAAATACTTGCACAGCCTTGCTGCCTAATTCTAGTTCACGTTTTTACTGTGTTATAGTTCACGTTTGTCGATTGTTACTGTATATATCATTCTATTACGGGTGATGTTATGTCTGTGTCGAGAATGTAAACAAGAGACTTATCAAACTGCAGCTATACCGACGGTTCCCAGATTCTCTGTCTTTAAAAAAAAGTCTGTCAAGGTACATCTTTTCATCTCTTGACTGTGAATGACTAGCGTATTGTTTCACTTAAAATGGAAGAAAGAAAAAAGGTATTGATAGATACCAGGTGAACGAGAGGATATTTTGGCTCATGATACATGCATCAATGGTGCAGCACCCATGAAGTTCATTTTGTTTAAGCTTCCTCCAATTAGTGTTTACGTTCAAAAAACGATGTAGGTTAAGCACATAAAACAGAGATTGAAGAATTTTCTGAAGATTTATCTTAGCATTTTTAGCTGTATATGTTCAGGGTGGCTCACCTATGATGTCCCTGTACTTTATCTTGGAAACTAACTGTAAGACTTACAGAATAACTCAAACGCCAAAGCTGATTGGTATAGTTTTTTTTATATATACAGGGTGAGTCGTTTGCTACGGCTACTATCGACTTTTCTATTTTAAATAAAGCACCGTGGGTATATATTTTTACATTTTTCGTTTATATCGGAATTTCGAAAAGTAGTATTTTTTAAAAATAATTTAAAAAATTGAATTGACTAAAACTATGTGGAATTTCGATATACACGTGTTAATCGAAATTGCTTAAAATTAAATGTAGAATAAAAATTATAAAAATGTACAGGGTGTTTAAGATAAAAACTTGTTTTATAACTTTTATAACTACATAAAGTCAGTTTCACAGCTTTACAACTTAATTAAATAGAAGCGATCCATCAATGAAGATAATTAATTGTGGTAGATGAATATAGGGGATCAGTACTCTTGATAACTGTGATGATAATAGCAATCGACCTTTAGTAGACAACGTATTAAGACTTTCTTTGACTGATGACTGATACCAATGGCGAAAACATTAATAACGATTATCTTTGAATTCTGCTGACTGACTAAGGATGATGGCGTTCGCTTTCAAATGTGGCTGCACTAGAAATCTGTGATAGGATCTTCTACCATAGAGTTACCATTCGCTGATAAAGAGGACGAGGGAGATCCCTATGGAAGACTCCTCAACAAGATAGTATAATTTATCATAAGTGTTGGTTTTTTACTTGCTATGGTTGCAATATAAATTAAGTGTGTGCTTCTCAAGAGCACCGTGTCTGTCAGGTTACTACTATGTAAACATTAGGGTTTTAGCAGTATTCAGTTGACACAGCAGATATATTTCTACAGGATATGAATTGAGTTGTAAAAAATGAATGATTCCATTAATAGGTAAAATGCAGGGCTGGACTAATGCCTAAGCAGTCTAAGTACAATATTTCAACAACCAATTCAACAAACAATTTTTTAAACTTTGTTTAAAAATACAGAAACCTGGTTTTCATAAAGTCAACAAATAATAAAATTATAAATAAAGTTAAATAACGTTTACTGATTAGTTAAAGTTTCACAAGTTTTATTAATATCTTAACCTGACAATATTGTTTCGAAATAAATAAATAAAGTTAAATAATTATATTTAGCAATTATTCAGCGATATATGTACAATATATTGAAATTAAAACATTTAAATTCAAAATATAATTTTAAATTATCTAAATAATATAAATAATTAAATTATATAATAAGCAGTATCCTAATTAAAGACGGCTTGGGGGGGGGCAGAGTCGTCGGTGCTTAGGGCCCATAAAGATTATAAGTCCGGTCCTGGGTAAGATTTTATGGTTATAAATTTAAAAAGATAAATCGTAAATGTACAACACTTAAAATAAACACAATTTAATACAATCAAAAAATTGTTGACCTAATGCTTATTTCGCTCACTTTAAATGTAAATTTTGAAGACTAGCCTAGATTATGGGGCCATTGACCAATCTTATCCGCAATCACACCATACCCCGAAAATTGATACGAGTTTCCATAAGTCTAAAAATTGTAATAAATTAATTAATTTATGTTTGCCCCTAATTAAAGGTACCATTTAATGTACTTCCTATCTATTAAATATACAAGCACAAAGAAGACTAGTTTATCAATAATATTGTTTCAGCTAGTTAGTTTTGGTTATAATTAACAATAATTATTCCAGTTACTTCTGTTAATTGCATCTAATTATGTTAATTTAATTTGAAAATAAATATTTTTTGTTTGTTTAGGAAAAACCTTAAAATTGGTAGCTATTAATAATGTAAGGTAATGATTATTTAAGAAAGGTCTTTTGAAGTCGTACTACATATGTATTATGTATGTAGTTGATATCAAAGGTCCGGCGCGTCGACTCTATCTGAAAGAGCGACTTGAAGTACAAAGGTCGTGGGTTCAATTCTTACTGGGGCTACGGGATTTTTATAAAATGAAGATTTCTGCACCCTCGACCATGGATGTGTGTAATTGCGGATCGTGTTTGCATGTCTAGCTAGGGAGCAAAATGACCTTCTAGTTGTTGATTCCTTATAGTGTTGTAAAATAAAAAAATATATGTTAAATGGTAACAAATGACATTTTTTATTGTATTATAAAATAGTATAACAATAAAACCTGAATGGATAGAAAGGTATACAACACATACATTTTTTCTCAGGTCATTATCCGAAATCTCATGATGTTTATAATTTCCGTAGTTAGAATTGCATGACTGTACACACATCAAGGTCAAGTTGAGCACAGTAAAGTTATAGTTTCGAGAATTTCGAAAGGTTTAATTGTTTAATTTTTATATAATAGGCTCATAATTTACGGTTAGATTGGTTTCAGTTTAAAGGCTAATTATCTCTCCGCCTTTACTACTTTGCCTCATTGTTAATTGGAAAATTGAATCTAACTATAACTTTTTTCTGTCTTTTAAGATAGTAATAATTGGATTTTGTTTGTTTGTTGTGCAGGAGGAAAAAGTGTAAAAAGATAAAGTAGTAAAATGCTTTTATTTTGGTCATTTATATTGATGATGGTTAATGGTTATCGTTGTTTAGAAAATTGCTGTTGTTTGGTTAGTTTTTCATTAGTAGAACAGCAAGAGAGATCACATCTTTTGTTTGTTGCAAAGTCAGACTAAAATATGTCCAATTCTGATTTTATTGCTACTATTGTTCTTGTATTGTACAGATTGTGTTTTGAATGTTGTACGGTGCTTAGTTTTTAACTTTGTTAACATACACCTAGACACGTAGGAAATAAAAGTGATATATGCAACTAGGTAGTTGTAGGTTATTTCACCAATAGTGACACCTTACACGTTCGAAAGTGATAATAAATTTGAAAAAGCCCCACAGATTCGGTTGCATCTACTCTCGCTATAAAGGGTTGGGACTTCATTCAGAAAGTGATACTTGCATCTGCAACAGTTTATAGAGAACTAAATACATGAAAGAACAACACCAACTATCTTCTTGGCCGTATGTGTGAATACCTTTGAAATTTGATACGTGTTATATGTCATTCGAAAGCCCTCGCTATCCATATATTCAGGTTTACCTTTTCCAAGTACAAGCAATCTGCAGGTAGAAGAAGGATGCGTTTTGTGTGCAGGCGCGTGCTGGGACAATTCTAGGGCCCGGGAAGATATTACCTTAGAGGGCCCCACCACCACACTTTGGTTAATCTTTTTAAGGATAATTTATTTATTTAGATTAATTATTAGATCATCTATTATATGGGATTCATTACTAATTGCCAGTACAATTCTACGTTCCGCTTGCGGTAAAAACCTGAAGAATGAAGGTTGTTGTGGCCACGAGTCTGGGAGACGAGAGAGTCATGGAGGTCCCATCCACCACAAACTATGATTTATCAATTGCGAGGGCAAAAGTCTGCGTGAGGCAGTATCAGCCGGATTATCTGTTGACGGAACGTAGTACCATGACGAATGAAAGCTACTCGGTTAGCCACAAATGTGTTGGTGTCTGGGAGTCTTCCAAGCTACCGTATCGTCAAACGTGATCTGCTTCTTCAAAGCATCACTGACACTTTTCACAAATTCTGCTACCAATACAGAACGCACAATTCCAAACGTGGGATGCAGATAATTTTGAAAGGTACAACTGTAGTTTTCTCGTACAACCAGAAAACTGTACAACTCTAGTTTTCTCGTACAACAAGAAAACTCTGATACAGCCGTCAGAACCTGACGGCTCTATTGAACCTTTAAATATGCTACAGCAGTGGACCGCAACCATAGGGTCGCCACCCAATTTTGGGCCACAAAAGTTTAAAAATGGGCCTCATAAATATTTATTTTTATTATATCATTTAGGTTCATGTTAAGAATATATGCTTAACCCCATCCCTCTCCCTCTCGTATGGGTTGCCTTATCATTTTATTGATATTTTTGAGTTGCTAGATAAAAAAGTTTGGGACGCTGCGCTACAGTACTGCAACCAATTTCAGACGCATCCGAGAATGTATGAAGTTCTTTTTCTACGGCCGAGACTAAATAATAGGCCAGGCAAATTATTATTGGTACTCAATCGACGCAGAATTAAATACTCTATATTTTTGGTAATATACGACTTTTCGATTAAGACCGGAAAAATTCGAAAATTTCGAGGTTTTTTTAACATTACGGTTGAAGTTCCACTCGGAAATCGTGGTAAACGCAGATTATTCATATCAGATACCTGCTTGATTGATTAAAACAGTTTCCAGAACTCCACCCGTTTTTGGAAGGCAGCCCCTTTTTAGACCTAATTTTACTGGTCTATAATGCATCTAGACAATTTTAAGTTTGAAAGTTTAGGAAGTTCCAACTTAAACAAATTCCAGTTATTGATCACTGCCTCAGGAACAGGATAATCCCAATCTAGTTTCGCCATCCATAATTACTGCATCAACATTTTTGCAAAAAGAACTACTGGGGTTAAAAATCTTAAAGGATCGTAAATTCTCGCTACTTCCGATAAGATATTTTCTTTTGTGCAATGGCGATCTATAGGGTGACACAAGACACATGAAGTTCCGCAAGAAGTTCCAGACAGTGTACTTGTGTAGTAACGGACGGACGAACAGTTACGGATGTTACCCCGATACCCATAAGTTTTATTCTTTTTTAAATTATACAGCAGACAGCTGATTGCCATTTCTTATTAGTGTCGTTAATGCGCACACGCTTCTCTTGCAAATACGCTGTCAAGTGTATATTGGTACCAATTCATTTTATTTACTCTAACTAGAGTAACATCAACACTAGCAAACATCATTTTACCAATTTAGATCACTTTTTAACGGTTTTCTT
Organism: Agrypnus murinus; assembly: GCA_929113105.1. Classification (NCBI taxonomy): domain Eukaryota; kingdom Metazoa; phylum Arthropoda; class Insecta; order Coleoptera; family Elateridae; genus Agrypnus; species Agrypnus murinus. Next base: position 70,708,818 of record OV816030.1, on the reverse strand, counting down.
CTCTTAAATTTTTTTTAAATTAGACTGGATTTTGTTATACTTTCAGTAGTAGAATACTGTTAGACTGAATATGCAATCTATATAGAGTAAATTAATAATATAGAGAGAAAATAGATTTCAGTAGTGAAGAATTGTTTTTGTTATAAGAATAGAGTGAAAAAAATTTGATTTGATTTAAAGGCCTGTACTCAGTTACAAAGCGCAACTACTGGATTTATTTTGACCCCGTCTACACGATCCTAATTGATTACCGTCACTCGGTACATGATTTAAATGCAATAAGAATTATGATGCGTCCAAAAACAGCTTAAATCATTTAATTGTTAATCATTATCTGAATTCCTAGATAAACACATCATGCAGTTAATCTACCGATTCTCTTTGTACATAAAACTTTTGAGATTGAATAAAATGATCCAATAGATCTACATATTTTCATTTAACTCCCACGGGCTGCAGTTCGACTTAACACTTAACTCTGACTTAACTCTGTTAAGCGATATAAATCCACTATATATCCACTTTGCCGTACTGCCGGCATTATACTTTTATTATAATTAAAAATAAATACTAAATCATTTCAGTAAGTACAACTTACTTTTAAAATAAGTGTAGTATACACACTCGCTAATGTGATTTCGTAGCTCTATCAATAGACACAAGGTAGTAAACTAAAGGTTCTTGTCGCCACAGGTTCGATACCAGCCGCAAGATAAATCTTTTTTAATTCTTTGCAAATGGTATACTGTGTTATTAAGATTAAAAGTTGCATTTTTTTTGACTTGCAATTATATTTGCATTTATGAGACGCAGCGCAGCGACTGCAACCAAGCAACTGCAAAAACTCATTCGAGACCACTAAAGTCATTTCGAGCACGAATTGCACACAACGTTTTTTTTACAGCGTTATCGAAATAATAATCAAAAAATTAGAAAAAGATCATAAAAAATAAAACAAGGAAATTTTTATTTTAGCGCAAAGTGGGGACAGTTTGCGTTATTGCTAGGAAAACAAAATTGCTCAAATATGCATAAATCGCAAAATGATTTTTCGCTTTAGAGTGAAAAATACTTCGTGCATGTTTCTAGTAAGCAAACCCAACGCGGCATTTTGCATACGGATATTAATAAAAAAAATGTCATCATTTTTTGACAGCTGTATAAAAAATTTACATAAAACTATAAACTATAAAAAATAACATTAAATAAATAAAATTATTATTTTGTAACAATTTTCTCTTCGAAAATGCTTGATTTCTGCAGAATTTTAATAAATCCGTTCAAAATACAGTACAGTTACAGGAAGATTTTACAAACCATGCTTTAGAAGCTCGAGTTAATCCCTATATTCGATTTCTTAATGAGACATTTGATTTTTTTAGTTGATTTGCTTCGACGAAAAAATACACTATACAACTTGAGTGTATAGTAAATGTCCAATCGCCCTCGAATTGAGGCACTCCGCTTTCGGCGTCTTGCTGTGCCGTGCTCTTAGGAATTTGCAAGTGGACGATGTTAAGAATATACAGTGTGTAAATAAAGTAAAGAATAAAATTCATATTTTTTGTATTATCACTGTTTGGAAGAAAAGCTCGGACACGTCAATTTTATTTTTTCCTGCGGATTTTATGGATGTCAATTTTAATTTTTTAGTTTACTACTGTAGAGCCTATGACATCATCGACTATTTTTTAAATGGAACTTCCTTATTTTTTGCTAGAAATGAAAAGTATATTTTTTCTGAGTTCAGCAATACCCCAAATGTGGTATTTAAAATTAGTATTTTTTTAAATATGGAAGACCAAATGTGATAACTTACACGAAAATAATAATAAGACTTGAAAGATTAATCTAAATAAAAATATAATACTCGATTAAATCTTAAGATTACGTGGCAGTTTATATGGACAGAACTTAATTCCCCTTAAATATGTTGACTCATTAATTCAACTCATTGTTGATAGCTTCAGGGTCATGAGTTGCAGGCAGGTCCGATGAGAGGAAAAGTCAGCCGGGAGACTTCTTCTAGGCCCGGTTCTGCAAATTAGAAATATTATAATTTAACAACCTATTTTATAAATTATACCGGCAGGTCCAGCTCGCTAGCGTCATGCAATGAACGTGGGCGAATTTACGGATGCCTATTCTCCCATCTAACTTATTTTTGATCTTAGTATTCATATAGTGTGGCCCATAAGTCATTATTTCTGACCTACCATTGAGTGAGATCTAAGAAACAAAAACTATCAAACTAATTCAATCATCAATTTTGATGTTTCTAAATAATTAATCCTCAAAAATATTGCGTTTGGGTTGGGATGCTAGGTGAACTTGGAAAACACATGACCGGTCCAGTTTTCATTAACGGCCAATCTAGAAGGCCTTAAATTTTTGAATCTGCTACAACAGTAAATTGTTCCTGAAATTAGAAGGTTAAGAGGAGAACGGAGATTTGATTTCAATCCAATCAATGTTCTGCACATTTTACAAACTATTATGTTAAAAATTTTGAACTGTACGTTTTTTAAAATTATACTAGGTCATGGGGGCTCGGGAACTTTAACCCCGGAATATGGGCCTGGGTCCAGTTCTTGACAGTCCTGGTTGCATGGCATCAATAAAATGACCGTTCTTAAAGTTTTCTTATTTGTGTTCAAGTATCCTTTATGTACCATGTTAACTTGTTAACATTTTTTTCTAATCAGTACCACTTCACAAGGTGGCTCAGAATTGTATAACATATCCACAAAAATCAGAAGCGTTACAAAACCCAAGGTTACTATTATTATTCATACAAAATAATCTAAAAGTAAATTTTCTTTGCACTTCCTGCATAATAAAAACGGAGAGCAAGGCCACCTGAGCATAACTTGCAGTTTTATAATATTCGTTGCATTTTTTTTTTCTTTTCAGAAAAGAATTAAAAATAACAATTATTCACTTATGTACTATTGTCGTGTTTACTGTGAAGGTTGTAACCATAAAGCGACTTACATAAATCTTCTTGCAAAACTATGAAAGAAAGCATGGAATAAAGTAGTTATTTAATTTTAGTACCTGTTTATTCTATTGTTTATAGTTTACGATTTCGATTGTTTCAAAGTTAGAACCTTGTAGTTTCTTAATTTGTTGTTTCTTATCTATCTATCATCATAGAAATTATTATTAGTGTCTGCAGATGAACATTTGATTGTATTGTTCTATTGTAGTATATATGTATTCAGTTGGTATAGAGTGGGCCTTTTTATGGAACATCTTTCTTATTTCTGCATTCACACAACAAATATTTGGTTTTTGTACTTCGTCGACCTCCATTCATTGTTTTTGTATGAAGAATGTTGCTATGTCTTCTTACTATTGGAAATGTTTATGTATGCATTACTAAAACGCATATCCAAGAACATTTTTCTCTCATAGCGACAATATCATTAGAATGTTTAGTGTTGGGAAAAAAAATCGACTGATAATAAAGATTTAAGACTTTTCTCTTGCTGGGCAGGCAGAACGTGGGCTAGTAGTGGGCGCTAGCCCACCCTTGTCCCCAATTAACGTCGTTAATAACGCTTATCTCAATCTGTAAAGGCTTATTGATATTATTGATTTATGATCTCCAGAAACATTTCAGATACTGTTACCCTTTCGTCACGGTGGTCACATTTAAATATAATAATAACCGTTCTAAGGCAAATTGTACATTAAGATAAGACGAGCAAATGGGAACCAGAAGAGGTGAGATATTGAAAATCAATAAATTAGTTATTGCTTTTATTTCGGCATTATCTGTAGTTCCCATCACTCTATAATTAGACATTTGTTTCCAATATGTATACGTAATTCTGACATTGCCTCGACACTTTTTAGAGATTCTGATAATGGTCAAAAATTCGTAGATAGTTTTTAAGGCAAAGTTACAATAATCTGCTTTTACCAACGTGCTGCTTGTAACAATATGTGATTCTTTGCTTGCATACTTTCCTTTACGATTTATGGTCTTGGTTTACATAAAGCTCTAGCTGCAAAATAAAAAAACTCATCGTCGAGTATCAAGGTGACCATAACGGTAAAAATAATTTTAGGTTATGTTGACTACATTACTTCGAATGTTTACGACTGTAAATCCATATCAAACAGTAATGTGCTACTAACCCGTTATTGGCTTTTTAGCAATATATGCCCTGAAAAATATTGATATCTACTGATTGGAAGAATATTTAGTCAAATATATCTATAAATAGTCCATCAAGTCATTGTGTTGTGCTTAGCTACATGCGTCTGTTCGTATGTCATATGTCCGTGATCGGTAGGTCTCAAGATAATACCCGGATTCTTGAGCAAAGGTTAGAGCAGGTGAAGCATGAAATACAAGAAGAATAGACAAACGTCAATATATTTATATTAACAAACAATAGTTAAAAAAGTGATGGAGAAGAAACAATAACTCTTTCTAGTATTTATATCCCAAGCAGAATGTTTAGTCATCGCTACGTATCAGCAACTGCCAGTGGAACTATAAGGATTACTCTCGCAAACAAATGAAGGATTTAAGATTACCGATATCACGAGGGCAAAATTGTAAAAAGCATCGCAAATCACGCCGTGTTCACGCCGCGATCACGTGGTCGACACGAGTAATTTAACAGATAAGAGAAACAACAGATGAATTCGAATGATTCAGTAGCGCCACAAAATGTCCTTTAAGAAGGCTAACGTTGATGCTTAATGTGTATTCGAGTATAATCGAATATACGTACAAAATAGGGAAAATGAAATTAATTTATACTATAACGTCCAAGTTAAATTAGTCCATTCCACCTATAATAATAATAATAAACTTTATTTTCATCATTATAGGCCACAAAAGTGAATGACATAAGTCAACAAAAGCATTAAAGTAAAAAGTTCAATTAAATTAAGAAGATACATATCCACAAATAAAATACTATTTGGTAAATAATACAGAATAAAAAGAAAAACTCACAGTTAGGCATATTTTTGTTTTCCATTATACATTAATTGTTTTATTGAAATTGGTATATTATTATACAGTTCGGTTCCTAAATATAAAAAGGATTAGCATTAACACCAATTATGATTTTTGTAGTTATAATTATTAATTTGAAAAGAGAAACATTCTTTTTCACAAATTGTAAAACTTCACAATTATATATAGATGAGAATATTAAGAATGTTTTATAAATTGATTTTATCTTCTCTATTTTTTACTTCTAACGGGTTATTAAAAATTTTACAATTACTTTTCTTTAAATGTCTTCATTACCCTATGACATTTAAAACGTAATGAAATGTTTAACTATAACTCGTTATTAGGGTGTTATTAGGGTTGAACACATAATTCAACGATGACAAATTTACATGATGTTAAAAAGTACAATCCTGGTAATACAATATTCTGCCTACATTCTTATCTTATCGTAATGTTCTCACAGCTGATGTGCACGCATTGACCTGGATCCTTCATTTATATGTTAGGGTATAGTCACAAGCACGTAATTGTTGGGAGCAAAATAGGGTACAATTTTTGGGTAGCAGATACGTTGTAGTGACATCTCTGGAACTTGTTGTTGAGACTACGTAGCGGGAACGTGGCGGCGTAGTAATTGCTACTTTCAGTGTCGTAGCTCTTTCTTTCTCTTGCAACTTAAAACATATTCTACTATCATTTTTTATACTAATGCTGCGATCGTGTTACACAATGAATTACTATTTTATTTGTAATAATTACATAATACATAAAATGCTTAATTATTTTGTGACTCCAGTATGCCAAAATTATAAACCATCGTAACTTTTCTGTTAAAGGTGATGCTGATAGATAGAAAAATAACGACTCGCCTTATTGTTTAATAAAAAATGTCTATTAAAATATGACAAAAATAGTTATCAATTGATACATGATAGAAACCATTTTTATATTATTCCTAAGGAACAATTTGGCATCGATTTGTTATTTTTATTAAAGGTTAAAGTAAAACATTATTTATTATAACAAATTGCAAATTGGTTAATAACCTTCAACATTACAATTACAATTTTTTACAAATAAATATTCGCAAAATTACCTTAAAGCAGTATTCACTGTAAATGCGTGTCTAAGTTAGTGCCACTTAATTAAGTGACCAGTAGGAACTACAGAAATTCTACTTTCAAGTGACTCTTACTATAAAACGGCGTCAACGTTTCCGTATCCACTTTCTAGTTCCTAATACCACTACAAAGTTCCCATTGGACCATTGGGACTTTAAAAACGGTTAAGTTTAACCTCGCACTAATTATATTTTTTATATAGTTTATATACTCACACTAATATAATGTCTATAACCATATACACATTATTTATACTGCTACAGAATAATTAGAATTGGCATATTTTAAGGTTGTGGCAACCAAAGATAAAGGGAGAATATACTTATTCACCCCTGTTCTCTATAAATGGCAGCAAAATAATATATTGAATTGGTCCAAACATTTAAGTTTTTCAGACCGAGGAATGTTGAGTTTGGATACAAATAGCTGTCCTGGTGTACAAACATGGGAACAATTTAGAATAGAAGTTATTGTCACTTCATTGTAACTTAAAGTAGTAGTTAATAGTAACTGGAACTTTGTAATACTTCTGATGCAAAAGAAGTAGTAAAAATCACTTTCAAGTGATTCTCCTTGGTAGCAAAAACGTAAGATTTACTTTCAATATTACTGTAAGGTTCAGGTTAAACAATGGTTTCAGACAGGTGGCAGGAACTTTAGTACAAGTTTAAAGTTTTAAAAACTTTAAAGTAGCTTCGGGCAAGTTACTGCTACAATCATAAAACCACTTTGAAGTTGCAATAACTTTAAAGTAATTATATTAAGTGGCAATTCCGTCCCACATACTTTAGAAGCTACTTAGAAGTAATGGAAGTAACGCATGTTCATTTAAATTCGTAATCTAGCAACCTTTGGAATTTTAATGAAAGAAGACAGAGCGACAGATATAATACGTCGCAGATAGAGACAGGCAATAATCCAAAGGTTGCTAGATTACGAATTTAAATGAACACCCGTTACATAGTTCCAATAAATAGTAAAAACAACTACATAATTACTAAAATATGCCGAAGTAAAATAATTAAACCTATTAAGTTATAAATTTTGTTGAAGTTACGCAACAACTACCCAATCAAAGTTTCGATCTCAGTTATTGCTACTTAGATGCTGCTTGGGATGCTTCTACTACCATACTAGCACCATTCTACCTAATAAGAGATGTAAGAAATCCGAAAAAGCTCGTGATACCAGAGAAACTCATGAATAATATTAAAAGTCTATACGAGCTTCGGCATATTAATTCTTTTACTTTTGTTAACTTTCAATCACAATCTATTACTCTGAAATGGTTTTCTTTTCGTCTAGCAAGTGACCGTTTCTTGTTGCCAGAAGTGAAGTTTTGTTTCTTCACCTAGTCCATGCGACGTTTCATAAAGTTATATCAGGTTTCCTTACACCGCCTCTTGCATGGTGTTTGGGTACTTTTGTCAATCTGCAGACGCAAGCAGGCGGTGTTAGGGAGCATCCTATAGAATTTCATGAAACTTGAGTTACATTAGGTGCAGAATAACACTTCACTCTAGCAATAGGAAAATGCTACTTTGTAGATCAAAAGAAAGATACTGGATACATATTGCTGAGGGCCTTTGATTTAAAATATAATTTTTTTAATTCAACATCAAAGTCAAACATTCATTGTGAACACACTGCAAAATATACCTAACCTTACTTTTGTAATTTCATAACTAATGGCTGACAACACTTTGACATTTGGTATAAAAAAGTAAAATTAGTATGTTTTGCAGTATGTTCACAACGAACATTCCGTAGTCAGCTTCGCATCAAATTAAAAAAAAAAATAACATTCGTTACAATGGTAATAAGAAAAGTGAAAGACAAACGTGAACGTCTTTATACGGGCGTTTCGCGTTTGTAGTTCCAGCCATTATTTCCGTTTGGAAGGGGGAGCCACAATACAAAAATTCAGGTTGCATATTATAGATCTTTTAGAAAGATTACATTGCTACCAGGTTACGGATTCTCAAAGTTGCAAAGAAATCATAACCTCTCTTAAATAACGTACTTTTATATTATGTTATTTTATTTATCTATTTAGTTATAAAAACTAAAAAGCGAAAAGGAAATTCAACAGAAAAGAAAAACAAACAAAGCTGAAGAACATAGATCTCTTAAGTTAAAAAAACAATTCTAAATATTTGTTTTACAAGTTGCTTAATTGTTCTGACAAGAAAATTTTACAAAATCGGTATTCAAGTTTAATGAGACACGGGAGGATTCAATTTTCAGATTCAAGGTTCAAATGTATCAAACCATGGCCAGTTGACGGTTAAAGGAATTCTTTTCTTTATAAAAAATTGAGGCCCTGAAAACAGTTTTTCCTAACATGACTCGACAGATGGCGCCACTATACTAAAGGTGTCAAAAACAAATGTTTTCTAACGCGACCGACCGGTCGTCTAAAATACTTTTTTTTTATCTAATCGACGAGACCGTGATACAAAGACATGAGCCCCGTAAAAGAATGCCTGATGTATGCTGACGATATCGGACTCACAATCTAAAATGCAAACATTGGTGAATTTATGGACAGAGGAAAGAGGAGGGAGAGAATGGAAATGGAAATAAAAGTCGAGACAGACAAGATAATGATATTTATCTACGACCATTAAGCTGGTATGGATCTTTATAACAATGAACCCAGACATAATCGTTAAAATAAAATGACAAACGGAAAAATATTTCAAATAGTAGAGTTGAAGGCCAAGAAAAGCATAGATAGATATGCCACCTCTTATGGCAAACAAGAAGATCATCGAGACTGCGATCGGTAAGAGATTTCGACCATACCATCTTGAGAAGTTTGTTAAAATGCTGATATTAACAATAAGAAAAGAGTTCAATCAGTATTGATCGAATAAGTAGTGAACGAGACTAAATGGTAAGCAACTAGCGAGCTGGAAGCCGCTTGCCTGCTCCAGTAGACGTCTTTAAGGACGTACTAGTGCTGTAGGCTCCCTGACTTTATCTTTACCCTACACTGTTATTTATTATTTTCCGCTCTTTTCCGTAACCTGCATTGTTGTTCAAAAAGTCTATAATCTCTTCTAAGACTATAAGAAGTATAATTAGAGCTTAGACTACTTTTATACGTTACAATGTTTTGATAATAGCTTACTCTTTGAGATATACGAAGTTGAATTAATTTATAATATTTCTGTATTGCACGGAGCAAATGGTAGCATTGATCCATTTCACTCGTTATCTTCCGAAAAATAACCATTTTATCAAAATATTGCTATGTAAGTATAAAAGTTGTAGTATAGGCCCTTACACTTTTAATGGTTTTTGAATTTGGAAGAACAATACAGTGGTTACGGAGAAAAACGGAAAATAATAATAGTGTATCGTAAGGCTGAAAATTCGAGGGGCCAAGTTCGTCCTTAAAGACGTCTGCCGGGACATACGAGCCACCGCTGTTAGTAAGATGTATTTTTACACCAAACCGCTATCTTAAAGATACTAATGCGATAATTCTACTCGTATAATCCAACTTTATAAATTTTAGATATATACTAAATTATATTTATTTTATCTTACCTGGAGTGGTTAATTTACAACCAATTAACCAGTAAGCATAAAAAGATATTTTTACTTTATATCTACTATGCACCATACGTTTAAACCGTTTAATTGTTTTTTTTATCCATATGGTTTTCTTTATGGCCACCATATTTAAATAGCTTCTTCTTCTTCTTTTTTCTGTTGGTTACAGACCGGTAAATCTATTCATGTGTTTTCTAAGTAAACCGTTTATTTATTGGTGCATGTCCGGATTTATACTATATTCTACATTTGAATTACATTCTATAACCTAAAATGAATTTTAAGAACAATCTACAGCAGTGGTTTTGAAACTTTTCAACTAAAGGGCCTCTTAGAAGGTCCATAAATTTTTAGGACTCTTTAAGGCTGCGTTTCCCTCAAATTGACTGATCAGTGACGTTTTTAATGAACAAAGACGAGAATTAAAAGCTGATAAAGAAATTAATGTACAATAATGCAATGTGTGTCCAAAGCAACGATTTATTTATAAATGGAATAAAACACATACTCCTAACCTTGTCTCGTAAATAAAGTTGCAAATATCAAGAAATGAAACATTTAGTTAGATAATCGCCCAAACAATTTTGTATGTTCATGTTCGTTTAATTTATAAGGAAACCGGATGACTTACCAGGTGCTCCACTGCAGCACATGTTTGTTTTGAATTTTTCATTATCAGCTAAAGGGCTAAAGCATATAATAAAATTATGACAGTGGCCTGCAGCTTTTATATAACACTTTTATTCCAACTAAATTACATAAAAAAAACATTACTAGACAAGATTATTGGTACGCCAATGATCCGACATATTGCATAGGCTTATCAGCAAATCTTTCTCGAACATTTTATTAGTTGTATTGTTGCAACAAGTTCTCGTGTTATTGCGGACCCCGTTAAAACTTGGGTGGTGGTGTGGCCACGGACATCACTTTGGGAACCTATGCTCTAGAGTTCTAGAGGAATCTTCTCGAAGTATCTGTCCTAGTCCAAATAAGTAAGACTCCACGCAGATTTTAGCTCAAACACACCTTTTTAGGTCAAACAATAACTTTTTCTAGTTTTTTGATATATTTCAACAAATTAGTTGCGACATGTGTTTAGCTCCTTATTGAGGTTGAAATCGCGTAAAAAATATAAACAAATTGTTAGGTAATGCATATTTTGCAATAAAATAAATTTACACTACTTAACATCATTAGTTCGTCGCCTGACTCTAGGTGGTAAATGATACGCTGTCGTGTGTGGGCCATTTATTTATTGCTAAGACATGTAATAACGTTTCTTTGCGAAGGCGTTCATGTTTATGTTGGGTTATTGTTCTCTATGCGTGATGCAGTTGCAAAAACAAGTTTTATAGCAAACTCTTTAATGCAAAGGCACAAAAAGGGATAAAAAGTTTATAGGTTGGTATTTCTGCGTTCAACCTAAATGCACATAATTTACTTAACAGGTTAAACAAATTCTATAAGATCTTTCTATTATTATCTCTTCTTTCTACCTTTCCCAATTTTACATCTCAGCGATTTTGAATATACCCAAAGATACAACGAATAGTAATGTATTTCGTCCTTTCGAAGCGATTTGATCTGATTGATTTAAATCTGAGCTTCTTCCTTTAATATTTCAACTATTAATAACTTGATGTTAAAATGGTAAAAAGAAAAGATGAAATGAGAAAGTTCTAAATGGCAGTACATATTGCTAACGTAGGTTAAAGTAAGATTATTTCAATAAATATTAATTATTGTTAATAAACTGTAAGATTATTTATAAATACTTAGGTAATAAAAATTAATAGTCAAGATGCAGCTGTAACACCAGTAAACTTCAGTCAACGAAAATGGGACCATAAGGTGTTTTAAATATCATTTAAAATTAAAATTCAGAATAAACTCATGGGAAGATTTGCTTATAGTATACTGTTTTGTTTATCAAGTTGAACGAATCTTGGCCACATCTTACACAATACGCCAAAACAAACAGGAAACCTTAGAGATCGATATTGAAAATTGATATTTAACTGTCGTCTCTTTGTACAAGCTGTACTCACTAATTATAGAGTAAAGGCATCGGCATACAGGTATCGAATGCATCTGGTGATGTAAATGTGCGAGATGCCAACCTGACCATGCTTATATTTCGATCACACAACAGGCTATACTTGCTACGCCGAAACTAGGAAAACTTGGTTAATGTGAAACATGCTTTTTTGCTTCCTGTTTGTCTCAGAAAACACAGCTGTTTTAGGTGTGACCTCCAACTGCCTGGTGAAAGCATTTTATATAGAAAAGTGTGGAAGCAATGGTTGATCTGATTCTACATCTGCAATATACGTTCAGAAATTCCGCTCGGCTACTACCACGATCTGTTCTAACTGCAGCGGTAAATGTCATATTGAGAATGTTTTGCAACAGTGGATTGTTTTTAATGACTGAAACATTGTTTTCGGCGTTACTTGTTTGTATGTTTTGAATTGTGGTCTTGTTAACTGATAATATGCTTTTGTTGTTGTGAATGTATTCATGTATGAATGTATTCACTCTTTAATGATGTATTAATAACAATCCTAAGCAGCATTTTTAGTCATCGCTACGTACCAGCAACTACCGGTGGAACTATTGAGTTTTTGTCACTAGTCACAAGCACGTATTTGCTGCGGTTTTATCACTGTGTAGAACCAAAATGGGGATCCATTTTTAGGTAGCAGATACGTTGCAGTAACCTCTCTAGAACTTGACCAGTTACGTAGCGGGAACGTGGCGGCGTAGTAATTGCAACTTTCGTGGAACTTTTCTTCTCTTTGACTCTTGCACTTAGCAAATATTCTATCATTTTCTCTACTCTATCGATAGTTCTATCGATTACTATTTTATTTGTAACACGTACTTCATAATACAAAGAGCGATGAAATGTTTAATTATTTTGTCATTCCAGTATACCAAAATAAATTATAAACTATTGCAACTTTTTTGTTAAATATGTTGATGATAGATCGAAAAATACCAACGCCTTGTTCAAATATAATTTTTAATAAAATATGACAAACATATTTATAAGTTGATATACATGATAGAAACCATTTTTATATTATTCCTAAGGCACAATTTGGTACCAATTTCTTATTTTTATTGAAGGTTATAAGTAAAACATCTATTAACAAGCATAACAAAGTGCAAATTGATTAATGGCCTCCAACATTTTGCAAGTAAATATGGAGATGGAGTAGTTTACGAAAAATCACTTTAAAGTTATTCTCTTGGGTAGCAAACACCTTAGTTTTACTTTCAATACTACTGTAAGGTTACGTGACTTTAAAGGGCTAAGCAATGGTTTCAGACTGGTGGCAGGAACTTTCAGTACGACTTTAATGTAATTATATACTAACTGATTTCAAAAATTTTTATTTTAAATAAACATAAATCAAAAGTAGAAGAATAAGGAAATACGTGTTTCTGCATTTAATCTAATGTGGCTTATTTTAAATAATAACAAATTAACAAACAAGACGCAATGTATTTATGTGGAATAAAAATGTTACTGACAACAGACAGGGTAGCCTCGTGGCTAACGTAGTAGCTTTATATACGGTCGGTCTAACGTTCGATTCCCACTAGCTCCGTTACTTTTTTAATTAGTTTTTTTTTAGTAAAAATGCATCCCTGTTTACAGTTACTACTACTTCTACTACTTCTCTTAGAATTTAAATAATTTAATAAAAATTATTACGATTATAAGTCGTGTATTGCCTAGATCCTAGATCGTAATTGTAACTCTCTTTAATTATTATGCAGAAAATTGGAACAAGAACCTACGAATAATATATAGTTGAGAGTTAACATAAATTTAATAAAATGTTAATAATGTATATAATTATGTAATAATTGACATAACATTTAGTATTTAATTAAAAACTATAAACCTGCGGATTTACATTTTGAAATCGGCGACACGTCAACTGTAAGGTCGGTCTTCTTGTAAGTGGCAATACCGTTCCACATACATTAAAGGTTACTCAGAAGTAATGGAACTACATAGTTCCAATAAATAGTAGAAACAACTACAGAATTACTAATATAATCCGAACTGAAGTAATTAAACCTATAAAGTCATAAATTTAGTTGTAGTTACGTAACAACTACCCAATCAAAGTTTTGATCTTAGTTACTGCTACTTAGATGCTGCTTGGGATGGGTTAATCAGTTGTTAACAATAAGTAATAATTACCATCTACAGTATAATATTAATTTATTAGTTTGTTTGCTTTGTTACTTCGGTTGTGACTCATTTGGACATATAGATGTTGAAAGGGATTAATTTATGGATTTAGGGATTTAAATCATATGATAGTATAATGCTTTAAAACACGTTTTTTTTTTATTAGTCCTGGTTATTACAGCTCTCGTCCTTGTAACACATTAGGTGCCGAATAAATCCTGAACGGCCAGCCTCGGTGGATTAGTGGTTTGCATGTTTGCTTCATAATCCAAGGATCGCAGGTTCGATCCCCGGCCGTGCTGGTAATTTTTCATAGCGGAGAAAAATTAAAAACATGCCTTCTTCTCGGATAGGAAGTGAAACTGTAGGTCCCGTGTCAATGCGATGTTTGGCACGTTAAAAATCCCTACTGGGAGTGTAATTCCCCCAGATTCGGCTAAATTCTAGTAGGGTCGGCCAAATGATCATAGCAATCGGTGCCATGCGGTACAAAGGATGCTCCGCCATCCTGATTCCTCGCCCAAAAACAAACAAAAACAAACAAACAAATCCTGAACGCACCAGCCTGGGACGTTCAATTTAACTTAGCATAGTGTAATGTTCAAGTTAAACCTTTTCAATTGTTTTGTTTAATGATTTTTAAAATTATTAGATTAATTAAAAAACTTTTAAGATAGCCGCTTGGTCTGTAGTTAACAATAGTTTAAACTAATATTTACAAAGCAAGTGCAGAGTTTATTTTATAAATCTCGAATGAAAGACTTCGTGGTGTTTTTCGTAAATGTCGGGTGAAAAATCTCGTTGATAGAGATTGGTTTAGTTTAGTAATACATAACATTTTTTGCGAGGAAAACCAATTAAGATAATGATAAGGAAAATTTAGAGAATTGAAATTTTGATGGTAAACGATGCCGGTGTGTCTCCAAGAAGATTTGCTTCAAAGTTTGAGGTTCCAGTTGTGTATTTTAGAAATGTGAAAAAACAAGATTTAAAACGAAGCAGGCACCCAAGTATACAGAAAAGCAATTACAAAGTATTCCGATTCATTGCTAAAAGATGAGTCAGAGTGTTAAAGTGAGATAAGAACTTCGATGTTGGACGGTAAAAAGTATATTATATTTGGTAATAAATAAATAAATAAATAAAATACATCTGAAAATGCGGGTTTTTACACTTGATAATAGAAAATTGTGCATTTTGCTAATGTTTACAGAAACAGTTGGCATAAATGATTAAAAAAAAGTATTAAGGAGTGTATTATTACTTAAAGGATAATCATTAAATAACTATCATAACTCCCATTGAATAATCAGCGTTTCCTTTCTGGTCGCATCAGCTATCAATAAAGTAAAAAAAGAGATCTATTTATAAAAGTTGAACTGATAACGCCGCCGGCAATCTGCATGCATACCACTCCGCCGTGCAATACCACCCCGCATCATTCGTAAGTGCACGCGCACTTAAATAATTACAATTAGCTTATGTCTCTGTAAAATCTGGTTAATGTCGAGAATCACTGAATAGATTTTAACGCCTTTTTCACCATTGGATAGTTTCTTAGAGAACGTTTTTATATACACAGATTTTTCAGAGGATCTTTTGAGAGTCGAGTAATGAACAAAGCATGGAAAAAATAATCAGGAAAACTGCATCAAACGGGGACAAAACGTTTTACGCTGCGAAAATGGTAACAGATAAAGGCAAACTGTAAGCAGGGATGGATTAATGGTACATTTGGCTAAAGTGAACTTGGGGCCTCCATTTAACGTCAAAAGTTTTTTGAGATCATAAGAAATAATTAAACTTATTAAATAAACATAAATACAGGTACAGTTTACTCGGATCCGGAGCTGTAGGGGAGCCCGGGATTGAATTTGGATAGGCCCGCAACAAAAAGGATCTTTTTTGGCTAGCCGCAACAAAAAAGAATTAGCAAATCGGTCTTGTAGAACTCGGAAAGAATAATTATGGCGGCATGCAAGGGTTAGTCTATACATCAAAACAATTCGAATATTAAACACTCAATGAAGGATGGTTGAAGACTAGACTGTAGGGCTGCAGCCTCCGACGCGGCGTGCGCTATTTCTAGTATTTTGAACTAATTTATTGCAGTACTTTTAAATACTGCACGCGTATAAATTAAGAAATGATGAGAATAAAATCTAAAATCGATCTTGTTTAAAAAATTCTTGAACACGTTTATTAGTACAGTCGGATTCAAAAAAGGAAACGACTCTTGTATCAAATATGTAATTAATATTAATTAATTTGCATTACTATCAATTTTAACAATGATTAATCATTAAGAGTGCTTGATTTACATAATATGCAAATGTCGGATAATATACAAAGTAATATGTTAATGCATAATTTATTTTCAAAGTACAAATGTAATGAAAATCGTTTCCTTTTTTTTTATAAATTTGACCGTATATATTTCAAAAACACGACATAATAAAAACAATAACTGAAACTTTAGTGCCTTAATACAGAAATAACTACAAATATTTGGTATTTTGCGATTTTTATATTATTCTGAATATTGTAACCACTGCTAAATGAAGTAACCAATTATATATGACATAAATAATTCTGATTACCTGATTACTATATAACGACAATTAAAAGCAAAACGACTAATTTTGCGTCAGAATCTGATTCAGAGCTTAAATCAATCAGTTCAGTCATAATTGAACAATAAAAATCAAACGCTTACGACACAGAACTGCTTGGCAATGTGCGCTTACTCTGCCCGTGAATTCTACACGCAGATATTTTCGGTACTGTGCTGACCTGCGCCTGCGTTTCATAGTGCACCCGGGTTTATAGTGATGGTCTGTCTATAAACGTAGTTCCAAAAGTTAACACACTGGAATGTCCGATCTCGTGGGTCTCGAATTAAACATTTTAGATTTATTTAATTTAAATTTCATTTGATTAATAATATAAAAATTAAATATATAAACAGTTTAATTTAAATGAAAGTTCATAATTAATGTAATTGTAAAAGTTGGTATGTCACGGTCACCTTAAAGCAAATAGAGTAAATAATCTTATGTTTGTCAAAATAAATTACGGCGTGGGAATTGTAAAGTTGTGCAGATTAGACTAATGACTAAACTACATGACTCAAATACAATCTATTTGAGTATCAAGTATCTAGTATCAATTTTCTTTGTTAGACGCCGCTATATCTTCAAAATCTTTTATTGCAATTGGTAACTAGAGTTTATTAGTAAATGTGTAGTGCTTATTAAGAAAAAAAAAGTACCTAGATTAAACTAGCAAATGTAGCTATGGCGTTTCGCTGCCATTAACTTTAGAATTTTATCGGAATGAATAATTATTCGACAAATAATATGTACACATTTCTAACAGAAAAAAATAATAAGATTACGATGAAACTGAGACTGATGAAAACAGGATTGAAAGAAATGATAGAGTTACAATATGTTACGAAGCATTTATATAAATCATTTAAATTCTAGGATTTCTCAGACGTTTTATCTACATATATTGCGGTGAATTGACATGAGAATAAAGTATAATATAATATCCACCGTTCCAAATATAAGCATAAATTATATACGGTGAATTAAAATGATAATACACCACAGATATTCTTCTTTATTCTTCTCAGCTAGCTCAGGTTTGCTCAGTAAAGCTTAAATTATTTGAATTACGAGACTCTTATTTACTATTTTGCCTGGAAAGGAAGAAAAGCTTGTATCATAAGCACTAAAACTCCTGCAAGCTGGACAACTGCTGCTAAACTCTGAATTTAAAAGAAAAGAACGCTGTATGCTTGTATTAACATCAATTAAACACATATGTAAAATTGAAAACACAAAAACTTTATTAAACAAACAAAAATAAAATCAAATAGAACGTCAAAATAAAAATAAAAATGTTTTTCAAGATAATACAAATGTTAAATTGAGAAGTGACTTCTCAGGTTTGCTCAAACGTTATAAATAATTGTAGAGATCTGACATAGGATAACGACGGTCATTCGTTTGAACAAACCAACACAAAAGAAATTTTATTTATAAATAAAAATGTTTATCAAAATAAAATAAATTTTTATTAAAAGAAATTTAATTGTTTTATTTATTTGAAATAGAATAAATTCTCAAAAGAATCTAATAAACTAAACCAAATAGGTTTTTATTATTTAGGATGAACTTTATAAATTAATTATTGTTTATGAACATAACAATGATCATTTATTTTAACCAACCTGGTATATTATGATGTAAATTCCCTTTTTTAAAATAATCCTTTTATTGGTAATACTGCGACGAAACCACACAGCTGACTTTTTGTTTATAGAATCGATACGTAAATCGATGTCAAAAAAATAAATTCAATCAGAATTTGTTGAAACAATCACTTTCACTTTTAATAATAGTTCCACAATAATTAAATCTTCCTTTAATCCTTATAAAATGTTCAGGTAACACTTTAGTTTATGTTAAACTTTGTTTATACAATGACATTTGCGTCAAGACATATGGTTATCTATCTAACCTCAAATTAATTACAGATATTTTATCTGGAGCCGGGCATAGCTTCTGCCTTGTACGTTTTATCGACTAATTTTGTTCCAACTTGCCCCAGCTTATATACTTTCTGCCAGAACAAACGAAATCTATGACATTTTTTCAAAACAGCGTAGCATCGAACACGCTTGTGACGTCACTAATCCCAACAGCTGATATTTAATTGTCACTAATCCTAAATCTGTTATTATAGGATTGTAGGCCTTAATACAAGGATCAAAAAAGTATTATACATCTATGGTCCTAAAATGTATCGTAACGATGATATTCAAGAAAAACGTTTGACAATGTACAAAACTCGTTACGATCTAATTACATACACAATTTAACAAATCAAGGTTCATCCTTTACAAAATAGCTACAGGAATACATGATATAAGTAATACAATTTGTTTATCCATAGAAACATCTTTACAATTTACTATAAACATAATTTTTTTACAGTACGAACTGCAATAAATACCAATTGATGCATATACAAATATCAGCTTGAATATTAAGTCAATGTTAATCAAATTATGCACAAAAATGTCCAGCATACAATGCTCTATGTACTAACATAAAGACAATGGTGAGGGAAAGCAGGATAAAAGCCTATAAGAGTCAGTTAACACGAAACGACAGGATTTAATACCTTCATTAAATGTAGTTACCAGAAATCTTTTAAACAAATTCAAAGATTAATTGTATAGTATCAGTCATAATAAAATTGACCTAATTAATTTATTTTCAGCAAATTAACAACATAAACTTGAGCTGGTGTCGTGGAATATAGAAAAATTTATCTAACGCTAAACATCGTAATCTGATAATTTCAATGTAGGAATTACTTCTTCCTAACAAGTGGAAAACCGTCCCATATGTAACATGTGTTGCATAAACATGATTATAATCAAACAATCTAACTAATTTATATCCTTTTTCTAAAAATGAAACCTATTATTATTATGCATGAGAAAGCTAGGTTATGTTTGCATGAAATCTTTATTTTTAAGTTTTTTATTTAAGTATTAATGAACCTAACTGTAATCCTATCTATGCCATTTATATTAATTATGCCCATGACATAACATGTCCCTCTTTTAATTTTAAATCCGATATAAAATATTTGTATTAACGTTTCAGTTCGATCGTTACTAAAATTTTCAATTCGGTGAAATGATTACACCGCAATATTTACGATTTTTAATTGTTTTTTAAATTTACTGTAAATATTTGCTGTGATAAAACTTGTAATAGTTTATTTTTATTGTTTCAGGTAAGTTCATCTCTTCATTTCATGTTGGTGATACTTGTAATGCGTACAGGGTTATGCACTTGTAAGTATTTGGAACATTTAAAACAATTACAGTATGTGACCAATAAAAATCAATAATGGATAATTATTTAATGACCACTTAAAATTACAGCATCATAAAGAAACTTATAGTGACCTAAATCCATTTTTTTAAGAACAATGAACTTGATTCATTACATACCTGAGCCACTCAAAATATTATAATTATCTAGAGAAAATTTCAGCAAAATTAACTTCGATTCAATAACGTACCATTAAAGTGGAGGTAAATTTTGCAGGTCCATTAATAGAATGCATTTTCATAACTAAACTAAATAAAGCTATGCCAACTCAACTGTACACAAGCCAATGGAATTCTGAAATTTTAAGATTTTTTTTAATATTAAATATTATTTTGAACCATAACTTACCAGAGCTGAGTTACATAGATTCGAGTTGTTAAATCAAGCCTTGATATGCGAGAAAAAAATAATAGTCGCAAAATGTAAAATCTCACATAGGTATACAGTGTGGAACGGGGGGGAGGAATACGACGCGTTAATTTGATTTGGGTGATAGAAGACATCAAAAGGAATAAAAAAGGCTTGATAAATTTTCATCTATCTTAATTAGATTTTGAGTAATTTAGAAAAATAACTGCCATATCTAACAATCTTGTTTAAAAATAATCGCATTTTACAACTGACGGCCTTAGCCTTGCTTTATAATTTACATCGTTTATAGTCTAAACAAATCTTTGTTGATTTTGTAATACACTTGTTGAATGACGCATCCTTGTTTTGCTGTAAAACAAAATTAAGCGCGTCTTATTGCTTTTTATTGCAAAAGGTTTTTAAAAACATCAAATGAAAAATCTAGGCCAGGGCATGATCAATACCCATTTTGCTTGTCATTGATGAATACATACACCCTAATGACGGGTTTTAATAAGAAATTTCATTATGTTTTAAGTGTTAATTTAAAGAAAAGTAATTGAGCAAATTTAAGGAAAACAATATCTGTTTATGCAATTTGTTAATTAAGATGTATTCCTGAAATTGCGTAAAATTTAGTAAATCAAATGTAACACTTACATAAAGTAGAAGTAAAAAGAATCAGATTTTACGCCTAAACATTTAATCAGACGAAAAAATGTTATTAAGGTTTTTTGTTGTGCTATATGAGGTGCATCTACTGATAAAGCTCCCATAATTAAACTAATATTATTAAAGCGGCAAAATGATGTTAAAACTTAAAGTTTTCCAACTTTATTATTTTTTTCTGAAAAAGTACTACGTTCTAGAACAAAGTTGTATTAAGGCTTTTTCGTTGCTTTTGATATCTTCTATCACACCTTAAAATTAATGCGTCATATCCCCTTCCACCCTATATAACATACAGATAAACTCGCCAAAGAAAACGCTAAATTACTGCGAAATTTCTAACAGAAGAATTCTACTACTCCTGATTAATTTATTACTGCTCTAGATCTCGATCCCGACAAATTGTTTTGGATAACGTTTGGCATATAACACGTTTCAATTTTTCTTTGATGTTAAAAACATCTATTGTTAAATGAATTTGTGAGTTAAATGTTGGTAAAAGTTGTTATGGGATGTTATCATCTGTATTACAAATTTTATGTTTAATATAACGGTATCTCTTTTATTTAATATTCCTTTATTCTGTACCTGCAATAAAAAATGATGATATCTCATTTTTTATGTTTATACCGCTTTTCATCTTTAGTCACGCTTCTTTCGAAAATTGTGCGATTCTGACTAATAATGGATGTAACTGAAAACTTGAATGTTTACAATTTTAAAGAAAAGACGTTCTGTTTCAATTCAAAACATATCTGTATTTTACGGAGCAAGCGGTAGTATTAATTCATTTAACTGGTTATATCTTGGACAACAAGCATTTTATCAAAACATTGCTTCATATAACAGTTGTAGTAGATTCTTCTTGCGTTGATGGTTTGAATTCCATAGAACAATAGTGTGGGTACGGAGAAAAATGGGAAATAATAACAGTGTATTAGAAGAAAGAATGAAGGTTGCGTAGCCAACAGGATTCGTACCTCCTTAAAGGTGTCTGCCGGGGTAGGCGAGTTCTTACTAGTATAATAAAAGCAACAAATATAAAAGATGGTTCTTTAGATTAATTAAATTGCCTTTTTTAACTAAAGTAGTTTTTAGTAATTGCTTTAGGCTAATTTCATGCCAAATCACTTAGAGCTATATGTTACAAATCTCAGATTTTGTTCAATTTTTTTCCTTGGATAGGTAGATACATATGAAATGATATTATTGAATTATTTTTCCAGATTTGTTGGATGAAAAATATCCGAAGCAGAAGTTTTTGTAAATTCTGCTATTCGACATTCTGCATCGTCTAACTAAAATTGTCATAACTCCATTATTTGTTGAGTTACCTGGCTCATCTACAAATATTAACAAATTTTAACATTGCCACTATGTTACAACTATTAGACCTTTGAAACTTTTTTATAGAATTATCTTAGCATATACGTATAGTTATACATACAGGTATGGTTAAAAAATAAAGAGGTGTTATGTTTTGTAGTTTTTGAAAAAAAAAATTTTTGGTAAAATTTGTCTTCAGAGCCAGCTACTTTTCTACTACGTAATTTCTGTACGTTTCTTGATATACTTTAAAAGACCCGCTTTAATCTGAAACCTGGATAAGCCAGGCCAAGCAGCATCTAAGTATCAGTAACTGAGATCAGAACTTTGATTGAGTAGTTGTTACGTAACTACAACTAAATTTATGACTTGTAGGTTTAATTACTTCAATTCGGAATATTTTAGTAATTATGTAGTTGTTTCTACTATTTATTGGAACTATGTAGTTCCATTACTTCTGAGTAACCTTTAAGTATGTGGAACGGAATTGCCACTTAGTATAATTACTTTAAAATCGTTGCAACTTCAAAGTGGTATTACTATTGTAGTAGTAACTTGCCCAAAATTACTTTAAAGTTCTTAAAACTTTAAAATAGTACTGAAGGTTCCTGCCACCTGCCTGAAACTAGTGCTTAACCCTTTAAAGTAACGGAACCTTACACTAGTATTGAAAGTAAAACTTACGTTTTTGCTACCCAGGAGAATCACTTTAAAGTGATTTTTCGTAAACTACCCCATCTCCATATTTACTTGTAAATTGTTGGAGGTGATTAATCAATTTGCAATTTGTTATGATTGTTAATAGATATTTTACTTTATAACCTTCAATAAAAATAACAAATTGGTGCCAAATTGTGCCTTAGGAATAATATAAAAATGGTTTCTATCATGTGTACATATCAACTTATAAGTATTTTTATCATATTTTATTAAAGACATCTTTTTATTAAATAATATGTTTAAAGAATGTTATTTTTCGATCTATCATCGTCACATTTAACAGAAAAGTTGCAATGGTTTATTATTTTGGTGTACTGGGATGACAAAATAATCAAACATTTCAACGCTCTTTGTATTATTAAGTACGTCTTACAATAAAATAGTAATGCATTTTGTGACACGATGGCAGCATTAGTATAGAAAATGATAGAATATTTGTTAAGTTGCCAGAGTAAGAGAGAGCAACGACGCGACACGACGTGTCAAAGAGAAAAGGAGTTCCACGAAAGTAGCAATTACTACGCCGCCACGTTCCCGCTTCGTAGTCTAAACGTAACCGAAACGTAGCTGGACAAGTTCCAGAGAGGTTAGTACAACGTATCTGCTACACAAAAATTGTTCCTCATTTTGGTTCCAGGCACGTAATAAAACCGTAGCAATTACGTGCTTGTGACTAGGGGCAAAAACTTAAAAGTTCCACCGGTAGTTGCTGTAAATAAGGGAGGTATGAGAATTTTAGTTAGGCGATGCAGAATGTCGAATTGCAGAATTTGCAAAAAAATCGAAATTTTTAAAAACTTCGGCCATTTTAATCAAAAAAATCTAGAAAAGATAATTTAATGTCCAAATCTTTTTCTTGCATTTCCCTTTCCTTGCACTTAAAAGACCATTACGCTGAGCTTCTCGCTCATGTAGCGTTACTTGGTTGCTGGTTGTCTGCTTCGATCACGCTACGTTCAATCAATACCACCCAAAAATTGATTATAAATCTGCACAAATGCAATTCCCATTTCACAACTTAAAGGGAAAATCAATTTAACGGCGATGCCACTAAAACATTCTTTTGAAAGAATTTCTTTCTTTAAAAGAAGTTGCTTCACGAACGAACGAAACAAAGTGTCAGTCGTATTATCAACAGGAAGTTAGTTCCAATCAAAATGGCATAGAGATAAACATACAGAGAATGCGAAAATCCCTAACGCCATACAATAAAACACAAAAGCATATCTATACAGGGTTTTACGAAATTAGCACGTAACAATACATATGAAATTTTATATGTATGTGTGCAAGGAAAAAACTTGAACAACATCTGAGATATCGAAGCACGGCCATGTTTTAAAATTAAATGATTTGCGCAGATCTAAATCGTGCATTTAGATCTAAACTAAAGCATCAAGAAGAAATTTCAGGAGAAAACTTTCTAGTTTTCTGATATGTATACATGAATGAAATCTGTTTCAAAGAATGCTATGTCCCAAGTGAAGGAAACTTCTTCTACCTGAAAGTATACTCAAAAAGAAGATAGTCCTAAAAAATTCGGTTTTATAGGAACTTTCCACCTTTCTGGTATTTTTATCTAAATATATTTCCTGTAATATACAAAATCTTGATAACGAATCAAATAAAGTTCGGCAAAGACGGTTTGAGCACAAAAATGAGTCAACTTTCCTTTAATTCATTTAATTTTAAATAAACTTTATTTATTTATATCCTAATTTCTTTTATCGAAGCTCAAAATCATTTAATGGCCAGGCCTTTTAATTTTTCAATAAGAATGTTGCAGAATTCAAATAAAAATGGATGCAAAGAAAGATTAGTAATCTCCTAGCCAGAGTTTCAACATTTGTTCAACGTCACGACTTGAATTATGCTTCGATTAGTTTTATTAAAGAGTGACTTTTGTTGTAACGAGTCTCATTAGTCACTACAGACATCTTCAAATTTCCATTTTAATCTAATCAGGGCAGAGTAAACGCATTTGTCTGTGATGTAACATAACATTTTCCGAATGATATATGATTCCATTTCTTCTCTACCTTAATAACAGACACTGCAATTTTTTATCAAAAAATAAATCTTATCAATATAACGAAAACGTACCGAAAGAAAAATAGTACATTCTTTTTCCATTACTTTTGGGAATACAAAAATGCACTTAGTAGCTTCTGAGTGATTGGTTGGTGTTTCCCTAAGTCTCTAATGACCACTGGACCCTGTTGCCGT
Organism: Agrypnus murinus; assembly: GCA_929113105.1. Taxonomy (NCBI): domain Eukaryota; kingdom Metazoa; phylum Arthropoda; class Insecta; order Coleoptera; family Elateridae; genus Agrypnus; species Agrypnus murinus. The sequence continues at coordinate 70,683,720 of OV816030.1, read as the reverse complement.
AGGGGGAATCGATATTTGCAAGTGTCACCAACAAAACCCCAGAATGTCTGCTAGTAGAAGTCGAGGAATGTGCTAATTAAGACCGGTCTATTTAGCAACCCCCAAATTTGTGGGTGTAGTAGTAGGTAGTTTAATGAGTTTCAGTGACCTCTACACTATCCCTTTACAAATTCTTATTATGCATTAAAGCTAATCTCTTGAAGTTAAAGTTGATCAGGCGTTTAAACTTGAGTAGTTATAGTATTGCAAAGAAATTACGATGCTGATGTTGCGTGTTTTATGGAAAATATCATTTAAATACAGAGTGTTATTAAAACATGGTTTAATTTTCAAAGAGGATAATTACACGGTCCTATACAAAAAATTCCAGGTTTTCTTATAGTTTTAGTCTAGAGCTTTTTGGTATGCTGATCACGAATCTGCTGTTAATCTCTTCGAGTCAAATCAAATACTGTTTGGCATTCGTGTGCCATGGCTCATGAGTCTAACTCAAATCGGTTTTTTCAGGAAGTGATTTCTACCTCACGAATGCAAAGCGCCAATAGACGAATAGCATGACAGGGTTCTCAGTTTTCCTTCCTGGTTCTACAGAGTCCTGTGCCCCGACTCGACTAACGATAGATAACAATGATAGGCGGGATAACTATGACTCGCGTTCATTACTGAACTGGTCTAGGGCCCCCATCTCTTTATAATTGGTGCTTGCGAATTAAGTCTGGATCCATTACAGGTAGCCTACACTGAAAAAAAGTTTAGTTGGCGCAGTTAATAGTATTTTGTGGCTTAAGGGCCGTAATAGGTACGCAATACAATATTTTATTAATAATGGTCATACGGCGATCGAAATGATTTTAGTCGGTTGTGTATTGTGAATTACTCTTCGATAAATCTAAGGTCAATCTATATAAGAGCAATGACGTCATAGAGAGCAACCGCAGAGCAATCTGCAATTGAGCAATTCGGGCTCCAATTGAAAACGCTATTTTAGTAAACATTAAAATCCGCCTACTTTTATCTATATTTATACTTCTACTATATTTATTGCCTTATTGTAAAATGTAAACTTTTTTATTAAGTATCACTTACGCGACAAACATTGGTTGTCAGGGTGCTATTCCTACTTTGGGTATGTTACAAACAACCACAAATTTAGAGGTGGTATCGATTCAAGATGAATAGGGCTCCAAACGCTAGTAACCTTGTTAGACTTTACCTACACTTTAGGTCGCCTCACTTAAATCTGTAGTTGATGGGTAGTGCGACTGAGGTAGTATTATCTGTACCAATGCGTCGGTGCATGCTGTACCTTATCCTTCTCCTCACTTGTCAGAAGCCTAGTGGGCTCGCGCGAGCGGTATGTATGTATATTGTATATGATTCAGTGTGAAAATCGGCTTTAATAAATGACAGAAACTATAGTACCTCATATGCACTACACGGTTGTAAATTGTACCTAAATAAAATTGGACTACGTATATCAGTCTACCACTCTTGAACTGGACCATGTATTCCAACACCGTCACACAGTAGAACGATTACAAATAAGTTTGCGGGGAATTTCTCGAAGAAAAGAAACAACAGCCTGAACGATTAAGCGTTAAATGCGAATAGTGCACACTAGTTCCGTATTATTTAAACTTTTTCTACATTTTTATTCTTTAGTATGGAACTAGTATGACTTACGTATGACTTGACGCTATCCTAGCTCCAAAGATTTACTCTTTCTGGCTAACTGAACCGACCGTTTGACCACGTTTGTCACCGCATGTTTTGTCACTGCATTTTCTTGATGTACTTTAGATTTGGGTGGTTTACGTTTTGATTAGTGCTTCGCTGGATTCGAGACTAGTTTGAGCTAGCTTATTGTAGTTTTCTCTGGAATGTAGAAAAAATTAAATACAAACCTCAAGGTATTACCAAAGCAAGTCAATTGTTACACTGATAACAAGGTGACAATAAAATCTGATCTAATCTGATAATATAACCACTCTCAACAATATTTTGAAATATAATTCAGAGCATTTTGCAGAATACATTGACAAATTATTTTAATCATAAACTTTTGCTAGATTTTACAAAAGATAGTTTCTCTATGCAGACTTTAGTGATTCACAATCGTTCTGCTTTTGAGCAATTAGTCTTGGAGACAGGAATCCAATAATTCAAGGTGGTTTGTTTGAAGATTTTCTAAGAAAGAGTAAGGCGAGTAAACTGTTTTATTCAATAAAAAGTAGAACTTTATATAGGTCGTGCAAAAACATATTTTAATTTTACGCAGAAATGTAAACTATCGAGACCAACAAGTATAACATAGCCGCGGCTGTTGTGGATGGACTTTTCGGCGACTATGATAGCATAAAGATAAAGAAGTGGTTCTTAGTCTATTGAATGTGTAAAGTTTTAGATTAGGCTTACAATTTGTTACGTAAATATTCTGTTCCTTTGCTAAAATAGATAATATAAATGAATCTGTATTTAATATCATTCGAATCTGCAAATCGCCGCATTCACTACATCTATTACTCGCACGAAGTAACAGTGCCTCGGCTCGCGCACGTCGAACTCGTTGTTTGACGCTACTCCGGACAGTGGAGTAACGTAATCTTAGTGAGCACTATCGAAAACTATACTCCAAATGTCACTTTTTTATTATTAGCTTTAACAAAATAGTTTTATTGTGCAGAAAGTTGGTGCACCTATTAAAATTTATTAAACACCAATAAACTGTGTGTGTACACAATCGCATGCATAGTGTACACGGTAGGGTAGAAAATATATAATTTACGCAAGAGTAAGTAAGTACTCTTTTTGAAGAGAACAAAAAAAGTAAAAGTTGGTTAGAAATAAAACCTCAGTTGTAGCGACTGAAAAATGAAGTCCGCGATACGACTGTCAACCGTAACGTACTAATTTACCTATTCTAAAACAAACGTCTCACTAAAAATAATGTAACGAATAGTAAACTCACATTTACGTCATCAAACATTCTAGATGTATGAGTCATCAACTGTATGACTCATCAATCAACACGTGCAAGTATGACTCATCGACAAGCCTCATTGACGTCACTTATCGACAGCTGCGTGTATGACTCATCAACACGTCATCGAATATTCTAGATGTATAGGTCATCGTATGAAAGATATAAATTGAGATCGCGGGTAGAAGGAGTTCAGTTAATGTTTAACCGGCGTCGTGTTGAAATGTACTCTGAATAATTAGTTAATACATAAATAGTTTTTATATAAATAGTGCTCAAATAAATTTGTAAATACCTAGCAATTTTAATAGTTTGTTAAATAGTTTATAGTTATAGTGGTTTTAATTAAGTGCATTGTAAATAAGCTTTTCTTTATTAATAGTCGATTTTAAACAGCATTTTTGATTATTATTTTAAAAAGAACGTTACAATAAAGAATGATACTTACTGTACTTATGCACGGGATGAGATCTCTAATTCTGCAGATTTGTGTACAGGAGTGGATATTAACCCCAAACGCTTCAGATTAATTATTAGAGTCTAATTATTAACTAGAGATTAATTATTAGATAGGAACAAATAAAAAAAAATAGAGAGCGCCACCAAACTGAATGATGTTTTTACAAGGCGGGAACTCTACAGTTTGGTAGATGACTTCCCATTTGAAATTGAGGTTAAATTAATCAAACATATATCAATCGATAATAATAAATTTTACTTGGGATAAACATGAGCAATTTGTTGAGCCGAACTATATCAAACGATAACTAAATTTGTAATCTGTATATTGAGTAAAGGTAAAAAAAGTTGGAAATACAGTACACAAAAGAAACATGTTCTCATTCTTAAATACAATAGTAATTCATCATATTATATAATTTCGGGATCCCAAACCAACTAAACTAATTTAGACATACCTAAACATACTTAAACTGGAACATAATCCTAATACAGTTCTCCTTAATACTTCTTCATTTTCATCAATTCCTTGCACAAACAGAAGGCTCAAAACATAATATTGTGCTTTAGTGCACAATATTGGAATAACACAAAATTTTACATAAACTGCGGACTGGAGCAGGAACGTTGCAGGGACACTTCTTAAATTTTGAACTATTTCACCTTAAATAAGTTGAACTTTTCAATAATCTCCATTACGAAATAAATTCATTATTAGTAACATTAGCTGGAACGGTACTTAAAACTAACTTGAACGTTGCTTGAAGGTGTTTGTTTTATAATTTCTGCACAACAGGAAACGTGCTCCGATTATATTGATTTACTGTTAATAAATGAGTCAATGCGTTAATATAAGAATCCACTGTTGATTAGCTTTAAACAGATTCTTTTGAAGCAAGACAACGTTAAAATAAGATGGAATTAACACTGATCTCTAATAGCAAATACGCGGCATTGGAATACTGATCACTATGCTTACGTGAATGAAAATTCACCAAAATAAAATTTCTAAATAATCCGCTTCACTGGATTAATTCCACAACAACAAAATCGGTACGATATAACACAAAGAATACTTCGTTCTAAACTTTACTGTTTAAATATGTGACTATAATATCATTTACACGTGACGGCCGTAGCTGTGGGCCAAGCGTAGGGGCAAGCCCCTAACTTTGGGCTCCGAGAGCCGCTGTAAGACTGACTGTCTTGGGGATGCAAAACTATCTTCTCGCTAATATTTTTAAGAAAGGAAAAATAACTATCCTATCAAAAACCAAAATGACACACAATGCACCAAACACGAAAAATCACTCTAGAATTTATTTTATTGAGACGAAAGAATAAACTTCTAACCGGAGGACTGGTAAAAAACGGACCAGACTTACTTTTACTTGTATCTTTTGAAGAATCTATTTAGCAAACATGAAAAAAGCCCGTAGCGGAGACATAAATTTGGTTTAAATGCATTTATACGTGTCATTTTATCTGGAAAATAATTTTTATCTTGATACTTTTTTTTTTTACTAAAAACACATTTATCTGTATGAGAATGGCGTGAACGCATGTTTCTAAACTAACGAAAAACATTATTAGGATCGGAATAAAATCTGCAATTTGAAACTGACCAAATGTATTTAAATATACAGGGCCGTACTAAGATTATTTTAATAAATACATTTTCAAATGTATTAAAATGAATCCTGAAATTTTAACACGTTACACAGTTTAGATATGAATCTTAGCCTTCGTTGATAATTTTTATACGACTGATTGCAAAATTATAAAAATTATCAAAGAAAGATTCACATCTGGGGTTAGCTTTTAGTCATAAACAACTTTTTCTGTTATATTTTTTTTGTATTTTTAAAACAGGGTGGTTTAGTCTTGAGCAAGTTTTATATTTTCTGTACTATATGTATATCTATTTGGACCTCATTGGTGTTTAATAAGCTTTAAGGCACGCACCAGCTATCTGTCATAATTTGTTATTGCTAAGACTAATAATAAAACAGTTTCATACTGTGGATACTTTTCGGTCCTGTACATTAGAGATGCTGCTATAGTCATTGAAGTGGACAGATTTTTAGAACACTTTTGGATTCCTCCCTCCCTCTTTGTCAAACAATTTGCTGTTTTATTTTGCTTATTTATTTATTTATTTATTATTGTAACCAACAGATCACTTGATCCAATTACAGGTTACAATTCTTTAAAAAATATATACAATTATAGAAAGTAAAGGATAAACTGAAAATATTGAAAATTCTACACATCTAATCACTCCAACTTAAAGAGTACTAATAATAATAGTAATAGTGATGAAATAAATATTAAATAAATAAACAATACTAATAGTTATTATAATTATAAGAATAATAATAAAAAATAAGCATGAATTTCCTCCCCTCTAACAGAAGTTAATATCTAGCGAAAGCTGAGTAAATAGAGAGAGAGAGAGAGAGAGAGAGAGAGAGAGAGAGAGAGAGAGAGAGAGAGAGAGAGAGAGAGAGAGAGAGAGAGAGAGAGAGAAATATATAATAATAATATTTAAAGTTAAATAATAACATTAATAATAAAAGTTTATGGAAGTTACAATTGTAAATTGGCATCGTGTTCAGCTAAATGGGCTTTTAGAACAGTTTTAAACTGATTTAGACTATTATAAATATATCACAATTTGTAGCGTACTGATTGAAAGTTCGACACATTCTGAGTAATGGCGAATTCATAAAATAATTTGTCTTCGCTGTGGTAATATGAAAAGAATTTGTAATTCTAGAATTATATGTAGGGGCTTTAAAAGATATGTACTGCAATATGCACGGGCTATCAATGATCTTATATGGTGGTAGCTCTCGTTAGCTTGTTTTTATCGTCTTATATTTTACTCGTTGTATGTTGTTTTTCTATTTCCTATGAGCTTCCGTCTTATCTGGGGTATTCTGATTAATTCAGTCTTTTCTTTCTTCTTCTAACCTCTTCAACATAGCATCCCTGCATAGACCCCTTACAGTTCTTATTAGATGTTTCTCGAGTACTTTTCGAATTCTTTTTCATTATTTAACTTCTTTACCTCCCGTTTAAACCTAAATGGTTTGTATCTAATAATTTTAGTACTGTATTATTATCAAGAAAAGCCTGATGTTCTAACACTATGTTTGAACCTTTGACTGGTTGAAACCCTCTCTCCTGATTTTACCACCAAGGTTTTCTAGGATTGCCTCTTTCATATTTTTTTAAACCAGATGGTGTGACAGTTGATCAAATTTTCTAAATTTCCCTCTCGGATTCAATCTATAAATATCAAAGTGTATAGAATTATATAATATATACTTTTGGCTATCAACTTGCATTACAAGTTCATAGGTACATACAGTAAGAACAGTTAATATTAGTCCATAGAAATTTTTTGCATTTCCATAAGAATTCATCTATTGTTAAGAATGTTAATTTTTATGAATTGTGTTTTATTTCCTTTTGGGGTGTTGGTTTTAATTTCCATAAAAATAATATTTTTATTTGTCTCTTCAGTGTTTGACAAACACATCTTCTCTACGCTACGTACTAACACATATTCGAACGTTGAGTTCGCATTAATCGGATGTATCTGCTCCCTTTATTCATACTAGTTTATCCTATTCTCTATATCTATAACATGAAATTTGTATTTAAATTAATTTCTTCTAATGGAAAATAAATGGGCTAAGATATTCAGACATTTCTTACGGCACGTACAAGATTTGTAATTCTTTTACAAATCAGACGCTTGGTAGTTGTGCTGGCGGATAGACAGATAGACGACAATCAAAATTAATCAGACACAATGATAATTTAATCCTTAATAAGTAACTCTTTTGCTATTTCAGTTAATGATTACTAATTGCAACTGCAATGATGTGCATTGTACACAGCATGCGTCACAAAAGTGAAATGTATGTTAATCCTTTGAGGACAATTCCATTTCGACGTTTTGTTTTACGTATATGTATATCAGAACATCTTCTGGCATACTTTCCAACAAAATGATAAATAACTTTTATATTATCCTCGAAGTGAATGTTAAGAATATGATATCTCCATGAGCATTTCAGCGATTAAATTTTTCAAGTATTCTACATTACATAGCAAATACATGAAGTTTGAAATTGGAACAAAGCAATTTTAAAGCAACTTTTATACGTTTACTCAAGTTTCAAAGGAATTTTTACACAAAAGACATTTCCGTATGAGATACTTCTGGATGTTTTACATTGAAACTCTTACTACACTTATGCAAGAAAATACAATTTTTAGACGATTTGTCTTATGTAAAAGTTTCCAGACCACTTGAAATGTGAAGACTTATTTATCTTTCATTTAGGTCGCGTTATAAATTTTCTAATACAATCCTAAATAAATAAATACAATGGTCCTTCGGTAAAAATCGATTTAAAAGGGGATGACTCTTGGCAGTGGCAGCAGCAGCATTATTATGTTTATTTCCTATGCACCCTAAAACAAACTTCATCTCTCTTTTTATAACCTTGTACGTACTCACAAAGCTAAGCCCCAGCTATAGGTCAGCTACCGCTATGTAAAACGATAATAAGCCGCAGACTTTTTACACCCTACTGAAAGCATTTTTTTCTCTCACTCATCTATACTTCCCACATTTGAAATCGCTTCGGTTGTAATTAGAGTCTGCATAAAGGGGAACGAACTACTACGAGTATGACCTACTCTACATTTTTATTTTTTCCTACAAGTTTATTTTGTAAAAGAGAATTGAAATACATTAAGCGTGAATTGAAGAATTGCAAACTTCTATCAAAATCGAAAATGTCATAACATGGCTGCAATATTGGAATAGGCTCATAAGATTTTCCGGAAATGGTATCTAATTAACATTTAACTTATAATTTAAGATTAATACATTACATAAGAAAGATGGAACCTTTAGTTATATTTTATATGTACGTGCCAACCTGTGCACCAACTTGCCCTCTATATTTTACAGAAACTCTTCTCAATAAAAATGGACAGTTTTAAAATGAGTTATTGCGAAGATGAAAAAGGGAATTATACACGTATCATTATCAATACGTTTAATGTAATTAATAATTTGTTTAACTACTGACGGTGCTATAACCATGAACATAGCTTTCTGAACGACATTTTTGAACATACGACAAGCCCTATGTTAAACTATTAGGACCTTATATCACCCCCAGTTCACCGAATTAAGAATTCAGTATGATACTCGATTATAGATTGTTGAAATCCTGAAATAAATCGATTGAATACCACATGATAAAATATTATAACCTTTGATGACCTCCGGAGGACATCCAATTATACTTTAGTGTGCATGGTCTTTAATAGACACATGTTTAATTTTAAATAAAAATCGATGACATGTTCCATGATATAACAGTGGTACTCAGTATCACCTAGACTGCCTACATTCTGGATTTGGAATAAATCAATGACATGTTAAAATATTGGAACCCTTCATGACGCGGAGGTTAGCAGTAGGTTAGAGACTTTGAGTTTCCGACTATTTAAACTATGTTGAGCATTGTCCATAGTGTCTGAACTCTATGTTTGAAAGAAATTGTTAACAACATATGTTAAAACATTAGAACCTTTAATAATTTCTGAAGGTTAAACGAAGACAGTCCCGTGGAAGTATCTTTTCAAAACATTGTTTAGGACTGCATAGAAAATCCAAATCCAAAGTTTCAATGAAATCCTACGAAAATTCATTTTCCCATACTTTGGTTAGGAGATTCGTGGAGAGACTTATAGATTGCTTATCTGGTCCTCTGGCCAATGTGGTTTGGCTGATAGATAAAGCTATTACAGTAGATATTGCAGTTTTTTTATTGTTATTTTACAGTCAACCTTTTTAAACCACAGACGAATCGTACCATGGAGAGGTAAGTGTGAGTGTAGTTCTCTTTTCTTCACATATCTATTCGCCTACAATGGATTAGAGGAACAGACAAAACGAATGAAAGTAATTTCAGACAACACTAATCCAAAACCTGACATCGGGTCAACTTTTTTCCGTCAATTTTTTGAAAAATTGACAGCTGTCAACTGTCAATTTTTCCAATCTGACATTAGAATTGAATTCAGCGACCTCAAAAACATCAACTTTCAATGTCAAAAGAGAATATTTACTTTTTTATCCTACTTTGACAGTGAATTGACAGCTGTTAACTGTCAATTTTTCAAATCTGACATCAGATTTGAATTCAACGACCTCAAAAACATCAACTTATATATTTAAATAATTAAAATATGCTTTTGACATCTATAAATAGTATTAAAAATGAATAGTTTTGTAACGGATCTGTGGAGTTTTGGAGCTCCGTAGCTGCCAAAATATTGAATTTGGAGCTTTGTGCCCATGGAGACTTTTGTTCAGGATGACAAAATATACAACATATCAAAAATTCAGAAAATTTGACCGAAACCCAATTTCCATAAGATTATTGCGGGGTCCTTTCCTAGTCTTTTTGTAGACTGACGTTTGTAAAAGAATATACTTTTTATACATACGACAGAGACGGCGCGAGGTGGATTCAGCGCGTTCCCCAGAACCCGTCCCCACTCTTTAGACGGCCCCGTGTTTTAGGCTGCACTGGTTTTATATGTCTCCGCGTAACAACTTACAAATATGTGCACTTTGCTGCTGCTGCTCGCATCGATGTTTCCGTGTCACTTAACGACTGACAAAGCAAACTTCCACCATCCAAACCACGTAAACTTTGATGATGTAATTAAAAACTTGAAACGTAAAAGGCCATAAAAAATAATTTATGCTGATTCCCAATATGTAAATAATTTTTTGCGCAAACGCCCCTAAGCCTCCAAAATTGGTTGCTACCAAACTAACCTCCACAAAACGCCACTACCTAACCAAATCGATATGCAAAAGCGAATTAGAATTTTTTTCAACCTAACCTAACCTAGAGTTCCTAAATATGAACTGAGCTCTGCGTTATTTAGAGTTAAGTCACGCATGTCAAATTTTCCTAGTGACATTTTATATTTTGAAACTATTTATTAGATGGTTGGTAATCTTGAAAACTGGTTTAATAAATTAAACTGACAGTATGACAATTATATAAATCTGAGTTAAGTCACGCATCTCAAATTTTCCTAGTAACATTTTATATTTTGAAACTATTTATTAGATGGTTGGTAATCTTGAAAACTGGTTTAATAAATTAAACTGACAGTATGACAATTGTATAAATCTGAAATTCGGTACAATTAATATTTTATTAAAAGCTGTGGTAAAATTGATACATGTATTATAGTAGTTTTAAAAATTCTCTACAAACAGTAAATAAATGATAATGTAGATATTCAGAATCAGCATAAAGTTTCGTTAAAATGACACCAGTTTGGTCAAAGAATGTTCGGTGAGGGAGTTCTTTAATTATACCTAAAACTTAATTTAGTAAATGCCATTTTTCCCATTTGGGCATTAGAAATCACAAAAGAAAGATTAGTACATGCTAATAATCCACTGACATAGAGTCACTACATCTGGTCACCTTTTCAGCTCGCAAAACGCCGCCCTATTGGGGCAAAAAAGCACGAAATTATTTATTATTTTAAGCTATATTGAATTTAATCAAATCCACGTTTAGTTTAAAAAGTTATTCTTATTCTGAAAGTTCATACCTCTAGTATATCAAATACGTAAAATGTGGTTTTAATCTGTCCATTATAAAGATCACCCTTCTCTGTCCCAAAATGGCGGCGTCTTGAGGTATTCGGATCGACCATCGTGGCCTAGGTGACTAGATGTAGTGACTTTACACTGATAATAATACTGAGATATAGCCCCTTTATTTTCAACTAGTAGCGACAACGATTGATCTCGCCGCTGGAGCAAAAGCACTAGAACGATGTTGGTGACATTGAATATTATCAGATTTGACATTCCGTCTTACAATAAATCTTAGGTTTAATAATAATCATGCACAAAAATTAACATTAATTTCATAATGGACATTCTTGTTCTGTAAAAACGACCATATTAATATGTTATATACTTCCATAATTGTAATTTCTGAACAACTTTTTATTGAATTTCTATAACATCATGCATGTAGTAATTTTTCATTATTAAAGTTTGGGTGAGGTTTGCTCCACGATGTCGCTACTATTTGAAATAGCGGGGCTATACACTGACAAATGTGCGAGCGCCATCTATTGGCATGTACTTGGTTTTATGTTTATTTTGAATTCGATACAGTATTACAGTTTTTGGTTGGTTATGTTTTTTATTGTTAAAGTTCCTTTCAAAAAATGTTGTGTAAAACTCGATGTGAAAAGTCATCTTTGACACATTCGCGCAAATGAATCGCTCGCTTCTTCGTCGCTCGTGCTTCGAAAAACTCGCGAATAAAGACTTCGTGTACTTCGTAAATAACTATAATGTGCCCTATGATTTTATCATAATACACGAGTATGTAATAATGTGTTTATAATAAATAATTTATTTAGAATCTTTATTAAGCCAAGTGCATTTATTTTTGAACCCGGCTCCGCAAAAGCTTACGCCGGCCTCCATACGGATTACAGTTACTTTTACACGAGGATACTGTATGTCGGATACTGTATCCGAGATATAATCTCTTGCAAGAATTCTGGTCGGATACTCCTGAAATACTGTTGGTATACTTATTCTGGACTTGCGCGATTGAGATAATTTTGCGGCGAGTAAATTCAGTGCAGTGGCGTACAGTTTTGTTTTTAATAGATTAATAATTTTCAGAAGTGTCCCATAAATAAGCGAGCGCTTCTATTAAGGAAATAAGATTATTGTTATCAAATGCATTATTCATTCATATTATGCACGTTCCATAATTTATGATATTTAATGATACCATATTTAATGATATTCAGATTTTCCGTCGGGATCTTCACACGTGATACTTTACGAACAACACTGACAAGTTGCTGCTTAAAAAGTATCGCCATATTTATAATAAATGCTTCCATTTAAAATAGTAGCCAAACGGTATCCCGAAGGTGCCAAAATCACCCGGCGACTGGGATTAGCAGGATACTGATATTAAGTATGCCGCTACTGTATGCAAGAAGTCGCCCGTGTAAAAGGCTCCTATAAGAAGCAACGTAAAAGGTGTAGGCGAGATACCGAGATAGTTGGTTTATATACGGACTAGTCAATTTACTTCTGATGTACACAAATGGTCTATAACATATATACAGTGTATGCCATAAAGTTGGATCCATATGGGAAATTCTTTTAATATTCTGATTGAAAAAACTTTGTGGGGCAATCATCAATCACCTCTGCTTCCAAAAATACTTGAAATACGCTATGTCAAAGTTGACAGGTGTTGTTAGGTAACTGTCAAATTCGCCATCATTCGCGTCATTAGTAATTGTGATAGCCCTAATTAGAAACACCCGACCACGTTTCTGTGAGTACCCGATTAGGTCAACCACAATTAATGTCTAAGGTAAGTTACTTAGGGAAACCTGATTAGGACCTCATAAAGACTTGAACGGGACAGCCCCAGTTCTTTTTAAGGTTAAACTACATAGGAGAATCCCACAAAATCCTTATGAAGTTCGAACTGCGGGATCCTGGGGTCATTTTACAATTAAAGAACTTACGAAGACCCCATTGGGACAACCTATGTTATATTCAAGATTCAAACATATAAAACCTCTTAAAATCCTCATCAGGTTCCAGCTAAGACAACCACCTAATTTTTCAATTAATTAACTTATGGAAATCCGATAGTCCCCATAGAGACTCGATGGAGACAGCCCCAGCACATTTCAAGATTTATTAGTCACATGAGTGAGTAATCCTCATAAGATCCTTATCAAGTGCTAGACTGGACTACTTCAGCTCGTTCTGCAAATAATTTACTAACCTAGCGAAAGACAACAAGTCTCCACGAAGACCCGATTTGGACACCCTAATTTATTTCAGTAGTAAATTAAGTCTTATTAAGATACCCCAAAAATAATTTAACAACAAAATAGACATTTAAGACTTAGCTGGAGACCTAGCGGATCACTTGATCGCACCATTTCTCCCAATCCACTTTTCAGGGAACACATTATTTAAATATGTAGGAACGTCCCGCACAAAGTGTGCAGGCCCACCACCCTGTTTACACGAGATATCGGGAAATTCTTTGTTAAACAGGGCTCTGATTACCGGAACGATGTTTTTCTGAAGTAATTGAAAGTGATTCTTTCTATGGTCCAAATTCCTAATTGTCTCATTGTAAATCAATTTTTTTAGGTAAGAAAAAATTTATTGGAGTTAGATCGGGACAATGGCGGGGACCTCCTTTCGCTCAGCTAGGAAATCTCACATTAATGCATCAGGCACAATGCTAGCAAAATGTGGTGACGCGCCATCCTGTTGGAATGCCATTGAAACGCTTCGTTTTTTCAAGCTAAAAGTAGAAAAGTGGATGTACAAGATTTTCAAGCATATCTAGATAGTTGAAGTTTCAATTTGCCAGCAAAATGAAAACTGAATTTTGAAAAGGTTTTTATCTACGACGACCATAGAAAGTTACACATTCCCCACAATCTAGTAACCGTGAAAACGACCAATTGCAAACAATCTCTAAACTGAACAGTAAAGACCGTGAGGAAGGAGTTCTCAACAATCAATAGTCCTATTAAAACGCCATAGATGTCACCACTTGCAATATTTATAATATTATTAATTATTTGAAATATAAAATGTTATAAATTTTAGATAAAGGTTAATTTATTTTGTTTAATTAATATTTTACATGAAATTATATTTGAATGGAAATCCATCTAGAAAAAATACCAACGGCAGAGCGGCGAATCGAACTCTGGATGGTCTGTCTAGTAGCGGGAGCTTAACCATTCAGCTATGTAGACGTTTTTAAACGACTAGGTTATTTCTCATTATAGAAAGTTACAAAGATTGTTATTCAATTAAAACGTAAAATTGATTATTTTTTACATTATTATATAATTGTTAATGTAATATTATTTATTATTATTGCTAAATTACAATAAAAACATTAAAAACATTTATAACTAGCGGTCCGTCTCGGCTTCGCACGGGTGGACATTTATTTTTAAACATTTTGGGATAAACGTAGAGTAAATGTATCTTTATGCAGGTCACAAGTAGTTTTTTTTTTCAAATTACTATTTATATTTTTCTTATGAAGTCGAAATACCTATTTCTTATATGTACACGCCCCTCTACCGCACTTCGGTGCCCCATCCCTCGTCGTGTTGGCCGCTGCTCTGCGTGGGGCCACACAGGCCACGTCGCGGCGGCGTTTATTTTACTATTAGTATTTTGTTTAGATTGACATTTTTAAATTCGTAATATCTTTTGAATGGAATGTTCTATTTGAATGATTCAAAAAGTAATCTACAGGTATTGAAACAGTCTTGAATACGAAATGATTTATTTGGATAAGGATTAATACAAAGGTATGGATAACATGGTCTGATTTTGGTCGGCATTTCTGTCAACTTTTAAAATGTAAAAAAGTAGTTATAGTGACATAACTACAATAGTTGGACATACGGTATCGGGAAGTTTTTTGTAGATATTGATATGCGCCTTAATATTGTAGCACATTTTTTTGTTTTATCATCAATAGTTTCCGCAGGGCATGCGATGAAAGACATTTTATGGCTAATATTTGTACACCTTGGGTTACATTATTTAAGTTTTAGTAGAGATCCCTAATTTTTTCTAGTAATAATTATAGCCTATGTTACTCAGGGATAATGTAGCATTCTAATGGTGAAAGAATTTTTGAAATCGGTCCAGTAGTTTTTGAGTTTATTCGTTACAAACATACAAATCTTTCCTCTTTATAATATTATAGTATAGATTTGCCACATAATGCGAGAATATGTTGACATTTCACAGCAAAGAGGTTAATAACCTTGACAATTGAATTGTGATTGTATAAAATTATTTTTTGAAAACGAGTACATACACGTATGATTATTTAACTGTAAGTACTAAATAGTAGATTGACTGAAATTATACAGATTGTAAACGTATTATTACTATTGTCTTTACAAATTTAATGTTTACTTTTGTCGTTTTCGAAATTCTAGATGTATCATGAGTGCATTCGATGATGGCAAAATGGGGTGTACACTTGTACACCTCCAGACATCGTGGAAGCGGCTCACATTACATCTCTTAATTTATTGCTACAAATTTCACGTAAAAAATATGAATGCGAGTATAAATTCTAGGTTAAAAAATTTTCTTAGCTTTTGGTGGTTTATTACTTTTTTTGTTGTTGTCGTAGATAAAGTATAGTGTGTAACACGTGCAAAAACCCCAATTTCACACTCGTGTGATTGCGGCATTCGACTCCGTCTCATGCCGCAACATCTTCACACTCGTGAGAAATTGGCACTTTTCTGCACTTGTAACACAATAACTATAATATTGTAAGTTACATTAAACGTGTTTTATAGAAAACTTATTCAGTTGCATTGGTAAGAATTTTTTATTTGATTGAATCTCATTTGTTACTTGGCAGATTAATGGTAGTAATCAATTCTAATCAAATCACGGGTCGTCTAAGTAGCACTATTTACAATTAAAAGTTGGCGTTTAAATTTGTGATTGTTTTGGATAAGGTCTCCCCCCGCCCATTAATTGTTCTCAACTACACATTAGATCGATAGATAGATTGACTTTTTAGACTTTTTATCTAATATACTACTACTTAATTGTCTTCTGAACTTTCCAAATAACCTACATTTAGTATATAAAAAGTTTGCCAAAATCTTAAGATGATTGCATCTATTTATCTTTCGCAGAACGATTACCGCGGTCAATGCACTATTAATTATTATAAAAATAAATACTTCTTTTTGGTTCGGATAAAACATTTTATAAACAAAAATTTGCCAATCGATTACATCCCGCTGTTATTATTAGTTATTAGTGTTTTTAATTAATCATATCAAAATGTTTATATTAACTATAAAAAATTCAATTAATATCTCTTCTCGGTGAAGGAGTCAGCTACTCTAAATTATGTTAATTAATCTGCAGGCTTCTCATATCAGACGTATCTAATTTGTTAATAATTTTTCATAGCTGTAACGAAGTATTATTGCATAAATAATAATTATATGGAGATTAATCCGGAAATCAGGGGCTTCCTTTTCTTTTAAAATGCTACTACCTACAGCAATTTGCAAAGTCGGAAGTTCTTGTTTTTTATACATTCTTTCACGATTATATTATTAGTAATTCATATTGTTATAACTACAACGGATCTTAAAAGATAGACGCTGCAGATAAAATAATAAAAATTAAAATAAACAAAGTTTAAAAGAGAGAACGCCTTCCATGGAATAATTACTTAATTAACATTCAGCTCGCTACAATTAATAGAAAAAGACGAATTATGTCTAGTAAAATAATTTGGTATGAAATAAAATGTAATTGTAAAATAAATGGCTTTATCACCGAAAAAAATAAAAATTAAAAATTCTCGGTTAAGGAAGTAAAACCGTCGGTGCTGTGTCAATGCGATGTTTGATACGATAAAAATGCTACTAAAAATGTTGGTTCATAGGTTGACAGCTTACGATTGCGCTGTAAAACCGAGTACTTTTGTCAATATTGGTCTGTGTGTGGTATGTTTGTCATAAGCACAGTCATGGTTTGTTCCTCGGCGGGAAAGCCCAGCTTCGTTTCGGGCGATAACCTTGCAAGATCAACAAATGCTTTGCGCCAGAAGTACACACATTATTTTTTTTCCTAGGATTGACATGTCGTTTCTACACATATATAGATAACAATCGCTTCGGCTACCAAGACGATTTTCGTCCCTCATCCGCTTCCCGCTTACAAAACCTATAACGACCAAAATGAGGACCGACCCGAAATCGGCGGGTACCACCAGAGATGCCGGAGTTTTTATCGATTCGACAAACGAACTTTGAAAAACGGGATAGACACGTGGGCGGCAGCGTCGGAAACCAGAACGAGATCTGTACCGGAAGCGGAGATAGCACTCATTACGTTTGCTAGTTCTGACCTCCGGGTACCAGAAGCGTTTTTTCGCGTACGGATGCACTAACCTTTCTTATAGCCCATAATCTGAAGTTTTAACTGAGCCCTTCGGATCAAAAATGGAACTTTGTACGGCGACGTTATAGCGCCGAAAAGGTCTGCCCCCGCGATTTTTCGCGTTATAAATCGGAAACGGACCGGAAGTGGGAAAACTGTTATGACTGCGTGGCATACTATATGATTCGGGCTATCCAACGATGAAACGCAACGAGCTATCTCCATAGGGGGGCAAGGTACTACCGATACTACTAGAGAGTCGATTAAGGAGACGGCGATTAGGAATGGGAGCGGCGAGCAACTCGAGATTGAGCTCAAGCGACGTAGGGTGAGGCATTCCTAAGACATCCAAAAGCGGTTTCCCTTTAGGAGCCCGATTAGGCTGACGACGGCGATTTTACTAGAAATACTCTTGGGTGTAAAAAATCAGAAATTTCGAAATTTTGGGCTGTAACTTTTTACCATCGTTTTGGGAAGAGACGTGAAGATGTGGCTTTTTAAACCTTTTGAGATTTCCTGTAGTTTGACGCTAAGATTGTCGTTTTATCTTAAATAGTTCCCGAGATACCGCTCGCCGAAAAAGGTTCAAGTTTTGGGTACTCGCCGGCCCTAGATCAGAGGCGAGCCGCGATACGCGAAAACCGGTAGGCGCATCGGTCGCAGCACACCGCGGGACATGCAACGCAGCCAATCGATTTTTGCTAGCCCTCAGAAACCTAATGCCGCCCCAGGTCCACGCATCCAGAAGGGCGCGGGCAAAAAACTTCAGAAAACAACGAAAAACAAAGAATCCGCAATCAGATTTTCGCTTCGACATACCGTAAGGCGGGTAGTTTTCCGCCGTCCCCGCCTAAACGGTCAACCGGTAGTCCGGATTTCAAACTTAAGCTGTGGACGGCCGGTCGCATAGGAACCGAAAGTTTGGTCGAGATCAGACCAGTTTTACGTCGCCCAGATGTCGCGAGCCGCCCTCGCGACTGCGGCTTTGGTAGTTTCCGGATCGGTAATATCCTAACACACTGCCAACCGAATCCGGTGTCGGACCCCGGGAGGGATCTAGGGTAGCATTCACTGTAGTACAAGAGCATTTTATAGCAAGCACGCATTTTACTCTGACGGTGATAAGCGACTTTTCGTAAGTCAACGTGAAGCATAAATGCTTACTTTCTAATGCTATTGTAACAAATAATAATAATAAAAATAATAATAATTACTACAACCTAAACCAAGGCCCCAGAAGCTATAAAGCTTGTGCGGGAGGGAGGGGGCGATTATTATTATTATGTAGGCCCAATGTGCGGCTGCAGCCGACTTATAGGTGGAACAGCGCAAATCCCACATTTGTTTTACAGCTAAGGAAAACTGCAGAAAACCTTAACCAGATCTGCCAGCGCCGGGAGTCGAACCCGGGCCGCTTGGGTGAAAGTCCGGCACGCCAGACATTACACTACCAAGGCTGTATAATAATAAATAGTTATACACAATATATTTTCTATCACACCTTTAGTAAGGATATTAAAAAATTGTATCTCTCTCCCTGAAATCAGCATATTAAAATCAAACCAATAGTAAAATCGTCATAAAAACATCGCCTTGACAAAACAATAAAATTTATCATTCATCTTTGTTTTTACGATTCATGTTTGAGCAGCGTTGACATTAACATTGAGACAAGCCAAAAAGTGTAACAACTGAAAAAGACTGCTTTCAATTGATTGGTGTAGGAATGAGTTCTTCTCATCATCGTTGCAAAATGACGTCATTTTAAAATGATTGCAGAAGACATTTTATGTAACCAGTGCGCAAAGCGTTTTTCTCACTTGCCATTCTTTATGTCGTGTATCAAAAACAGGCACCTTTTACATAGTTACGTAGAAATTTCGGCCACGGGATATTCCATCGGCAGCCATTCTGGATTGAACACGGGTGCACGTCCACACTTAGTTGGGTGAAACAAATGGTATACATTTTTACCATTATCAAGACTGATTGTATCCTTGTTTGATTTAATTTCATTCTGGCATACTTTGAACTTGAAACACAATAACGGACAAGAATAAGAATATAATTAAAACTGTTACTGAATAACCTATTCTTACTTTTTTCCGCATTATCTGTGTTTTTAATGACTCTCCTAATAATGCAATTCGTAGGACAAACTTTTTGCGAAAAAATAAAAAGCTGCATTCTAAATGCTTTAAGGCAGACATTGAAACAAGTATCTCAAAGACACTACTATGAAATGCATTAAATATTCAGGGTGACCGAAAAAAGCCAGGAAATCTTACTGGCAGGTACGAGTCATTTTGTCGGAGGTTAGGGAAAATATTTGTGAGAATGGGAATAATTTATTCATAATTTAATAGCCTTGATAGTGTAGTGACTAGCGTGCTGGTTTCTCACCCAAGCTGCCCGAGTTTAACTCCCGGTATCCACAAATTTGGTATTTTGCAGTTTTTCCTCAGCTGTAACACAAATGTGGGATTGGTGTTATAACATCTATAAGTGGGCGGCAGCCGCACGATTATAGGCCTGCATAATAATAATAGTAATCGCCCCTCCCTTCCGCACAAGCTTCATAGCTTCTGGGACCAGGTTTCTAGATTATGTGTAGTAGTCGTCATTGTTATACTATTTCTGCATCTTTCGATATTTGTTCTAACTGGGAGCAATTCACGACTTCCTTCCAATTGAGACCCGAACCAGTGAAAATGTTCGCGAACCATCAAAGATTTCGCTAGGTCACTTCGCAGTACATAAGCGATTTGTAGTTTTCGTTCGATCGCGACCAGATTTGGTGGAGCGATGTCAATACATCTGGCCAAAGCCAAAAAAACTTTTCACTTTTAATCCGAAAAGTGTACAAAACTAAAATTGACGCCGCCAACTTAACGAATTACATCTGTAACTTAGAATGTCTTTGCAGACCGCCTTTGGCACGGGCTTTCTATGCAGGGGTAGTTATTTGAATAGAAAACCGACTTCCATGGATTTAAATTAAACTGTGGGATAGTCAAGGAAAGAACTAATTAGAAAAAATCCGGAAACCGGAAAAGTCTGGAAAATTTGTTTAAAAAATTACGTTAGGGCATTACTAATCTTTCACTATTTATGCTTGATATAATTTTAGGATAATAACCCATTGCTGGAATGCAATCAGATTTGCATACTTGAGAAAGTGCAATCCACTAGAGTCTGTTTAAATCAGTTTGTAGGAGAATGTAAAAAGTCCACTTTTGGTACGCTATCAAAATAAAAAGTAATTATAAATGATTATTTGAAAATAAGTTTTCTGTAAACTGTCATAGTAAACAGAGCCATTAAATGAGATTAGGTTAGACTACCTTTCAATTTAAGTTATCTTTCTAATGTAATGTAATGTATAAATGTTAATTGTAATTAACATAATAATAATAATAATAAAATGTAGTGTATGAAATAATAAGTATACATGTTAATTGTAATTAACATTTATGCCTTAAGTACCACCAAACCATTGAAGTAAATACATACTTGTGCGTAGTATAGAACGGTGTTATTTTTAACGACAACCACAAAACGATGTTTATGTGGTTGCCGAGACCGACTGCTTAACGTGCCTATCTGACAGCACGGCGAAGTGTATACTGAGGATTTATCGACAAGAAAGGCTTACATCTGTTCCAATCTCAAATTCAATACAAGTATTACGAGAATAGCATTACGTTTTAATTTTCTTCTCTCATTCGAACGACTATTTTAAAGTTGATCGATGTTTCTAAATTATTGTATTATTGATTGGTTTTAGAAAGCTCGATTAAACTCTGATTAACTTAATTGTTATTAAATTTGAAATTCAGAAATTCCTTGGCTGAAATTTAAGCGACCTGAAATTTTATCTAATTGTATTTCAAGATTTCGGATAAATTAATCACAATTAAGTTAATCAGATTTTAATCAAGCTTTGTGAAACCGGCCATAGATGTAGTAAGTTTTCCAGCGTTGTCCTTGACATTGTAACCAGAGTAATTACCTCACAAAACCTCATTTCGTTCGCTACTTTATACCCAAATAGCTCGTAAATTACTGCTGTGCAGCTAATACATGGCTCGACAAACGGAAGTCATTTCTATCGTAGAATGGTTACTGCAGAATTTCCAGAATCTTTGACATTAGGGTAATGGTATAACCTATTATGTACAACTGACGTGGCCCCAAACATGGTAGCGATTGCGATAACCTATATGAGATGGTGCAATCGAATCTCATCTAGTGACCTTGATAATCCATCTCAATCAGCCTCATCTCTCGACCAAAAGAAATGTTAAGGTTTCATTGTTGGCCGCTAGATGGCAATGTATGATCTTGAGTTTTTAAATTAATGTAATTAATTATTATTTATAAAATGTAAAATACGGAAAAATAAGAATAAAACAAGTATTAAATGAAATATATATTTTTAGCGTTAAATACGTTTATAACAACCTAAATTTAAATCGGATAAAACTTCTTGTTTTAAGTTATTTAAAAATAAAAGTTGACCAAAACTCTTCGGGTCAGTTTTACAGATATGTAAAAGAAATTGTTAACCACTTTGCTGTTGCTATAGCAATAGCTTCATTTCCAAGTTTTTTACAATAACAGAAATGTATATATTACAATTTAATTGTGAATGAAATGATTTTCAATTTTATATTACCAACTTATATTTATGTTAGCAATACTTATAGACAAATTAAAAATGCTGAGATTTAAAAAAACTAAATCTACAGATTAAAACTCACCTCAAAATGAAACCTAAAGGTCGCACACTTAAAACATAAAATGTCGCATATTCAATGAAATTAGCGTGACGAGGGTTAAGAAAGGGGGGTGGATGGTGTTTTCTCTGTACATTCTATTTAATATTTATGTAAAAAAACGCTGTTCATCGTGAAAAATGAATGTAGTAAGGGGGAGACGGAAATTCAAATGAACAACGTCAAGTGACGTTGTATTTAAATTATTCTTAACAAATCATAAAGCAGAATAGATCGTTCTTGACGTGCACTTAACATATAGTGAAGTATATTTATGTACGGGCTGTAAATTCAGGATGTGAAAAAATGCAAAAATACATAAAATCAATTTATAGAGATTTTAACAATAAGTAAGAGTAGAAAATTAGATTTGATTGTAAATAATCATAATGTTGATAAAGACGCCTGTGCATTTGCCATTATTTATCTATCTTAAGGAGCCTGTTTACGATCAATTATTTTGCGCAACATTGCCTGTTGTGAAACGTTATTGATCGTGAATGATACTGATTGATGAGTTGCGCAACCTGTTGTGAAAACCAGAATTTACAGATATTTCTTTGCGCAACAAATATCATGAATGACGAAGTTGCGCAGTCTTCGTCAGTCGAGATACTGCCGCCTTGTAGTAACGTACATTGTATAAAGTTATTTATGATTAATGATTAGCTAGCAAAGAACTGGCGACCTTGAAAAAGCCTTCAAAGGATTTTTTAACCTTAATTTATGGCCTCACAAGTCTCCAGCACTATACAGTGTGGTGATAAAGTAAGGAACCAAATTCATAATTGCGTTAGTTACTGTTTTTAAACAAAACACTAGGACAGGTTAATTTTATTTTTTAATTAGCCACCTTATGACATAAACATTTTACTTATGACGTCATGTATTTTTACACAATGACGTCATCATTGGGTTTTTTAAATGACAACCCCAGTTTTTTTTTTGTTTTTATAGATGGTCCTTAACTACTTAAATGATGGTGTAAAGAATTGGTACCTTAGATAACTCTTTTTTTGAGAAAATAACACACTTACCGTTAGAAATAAAAATGTAACTTTAATGGAAGAAAATCTTAATTAAACCCCAAAAACAAACAAAATTTAGCGCAAGTGTTCCAAGTGCTCTCCGTCAACCATTTGGCACTGACCGATACTAGTGTAACCACTTTGTACACTTCGCTCAAGGACTTCAGGAGTAATGTGCTCGCTCCATTTTAGCGCGAATTCTTTTCCGTAGCTCGTTAAATTATTTGGCCTATTAAAATAAACCTTTGATTTTAAATAACCCCACAGAAAAAAATCTAAGGGAGTCAAGTATGGGGAACGCGGTGGCCACTCAATTGCTCCTCGACGTCTTATCCACCTTCCAGGAAATGTGGCGTCGAGATATTGACGGACGTTTATTCCAAAGTGAGGAGGCGGCCCCATCTTGTTGAAATCAAATATTCTGATGGGGTACATCTGCTTCGTGATCATTTGGTAACATTGCTGTCAGAGCTGACAGTAAATCAAACCGCAAAAAGTGCTATCCAAATATCGTGCTGCTGTAGGGTTTCCTTCAAAAAAGTAAGGTCCTATTAAACGCCGTCCGATTATTCCAATCCAAACATTTAATTTTCCTTGGCGTTGACTGTGAGAGTTTGAGTCCAGTGAGGATTTTTATTGACAAATACCTGAAATTGTGACGATGTACTGGCCCATTCAGGAAAAAAGTGACTTCGTCAGAAAAGAGGATATTATTTAAAAAGTTGGAGTCTTCATCGCAGCGTAACATTAGTTCTTCGCAAAACTGCAAGCTGCGGTCTGGATCATCCTCGTTTAATTCGTGAATCCATTGAACTTTGTAAGGATGATATTTCTTTCTTGAACAACTTCACGACAAAAGAGTGGTCCACGTTGTTATTTAGGGCTACTTGCCTTGTAGAATGGTGAGGATTTCCTTCAGCTTCAAGTAACACATCTAATCTGGTTCCTTCGTTTACTTGAGGTCGACCTTGCCGAGGCAAATCATGGACGGATCCCGTTTTAGTAAATTTGGCAACCAATTTACTTACTGTGGATCTTACAATAGCCGGTCTATCAGGATGTTCTTGGTTGAATAACTCAGTTGCCTTCCTCATGTTTTTCTTAACTTATCACCATATCCAACCATTATTAAAATTTGTATTCTTTCCCGTTCAGTTAAACGTGCCATTTTTAGTTAAAGACAAAAAGAATTCGCTTTTAAAAAACTTGCGAAATGCCTCTTTCTCACTCTCACTAAAATACTCAAGTGCTGTTTTTAAAACGTCAAATTTACGAGTTTTAGGTTTTGTTTCATCCGTCAAAAGTGATACAGATGTGATAACGATAATTTGCAAAAACAAGTTTAAATTTTTAAGTGTGTTATTTTCTCAAAAAATAGTTATCTAAGGGCCGGTATTATAAAACTTTTTACTTCCTAGATAAAATTTACTATGAGAGCAAATTAATTTATTCTGTCAATTTGCATATGAAATTGACAGAACAAATGAATTTACTCTCAAAGTAAATTTTATCTAGGAAGTAAAAAGTTTTATAATACCGGCCCTAAGGTACCAATTTTTTTATACCATCATTAAGTAGTTGGACCATCTATAAAAACCAGCAAAAAAATTGGGGTTGTCATTTAAAAAAACCAATGATGACGTCATTGTGCAAAAATACATGACCTCATAAGTAAAATTTTTATGTCATAAGGTGGCTAATTAAAATATAAAATTGCCCTGTCCGAGCTTTTGCTTGAAAACATTAAATAACGCAATTATGAATTTTGTTCCTTACTTTGTCACCACACTTGATATCCTAAAGTTTGTAGCGCTACTGCTGTCAGAAATTTCAAAACCTGGAAAATTTGACGAGAGCCTTTATCCCCTGTTTTGTATCAAATGGGTAACTATATCCAACAACAGCTATTAACTGTTTCAATAAATTTTCTTGGGCGAAGGAGACTCGTTTTTTCATTCAATATTTACGTTTACGTTTTCTTTTACAGTTGTTTTTAGGTTCTATTCATATTTTAAACCAATTAGCACTAGCAGCACATGCTTCTTCAACAACCCATTTTAAAATTATCGTTGCAAATTGATTGCACTATAGATGTGATCAATTCGACGAGCGATATTAAAATGAATGTTGCGTAACAAATTGCACACAAAATTGTTGCGCAAAATAATGGATCGTGAATGGGCTCCTTTAGGTAGATGTATTCTTTTGCTAACACAATACATTGCTAACCATATACCAACTTTAACTGTATGCACTAAGGCTTGCCTAAAATAATGCGTCTTATCGCATTATTATATAAAATTTAATTTCAATAAAACATTATATCCATGAAAACAATGCCACCTTACTGCTTTGCTTTTACATGCAGTTAAACAACGTTGTCAGATCTATTGATTTTTATTTTGTCAATTTTCTGTTTTTTCAACTGTTTTTTTCAATGCTACCAACTTTGAAGAAGTTTGGCTATTGAAGTACTTAAATGAGCTATAAACGCACTATTTTGGTTGCTTTAACAACTTTATTATGGACGCAAAATATAAAAAAGTCATTATACAAAGAATTTTTTTATTGTTTTTTCTCATACTCAGGAAGGGTTCTTTAATATTGTAGAAAGGAGTTAATCCGCCATTTTTGCAGTACACCCTGTATAAACGTATCCTCTTTGCAATTCTATAGTAGTACAGAAATTAAACAATTTCAGGAAAATCTGCTATGTGCTCACACTAGTATAACACCCAACTATCAATATCAAAAAGATTATTTTACACAGAATCCACTGAAGGAAAATAAAGAATTTTTTTACTCATTTTATCGGTAGCAGCTTTTTCCCATGACCAACTAAACTCAATGTAGTCAAGATTACATACAGCCGTCGCAATCAATTTTTCATTCTTTCTAA
This sequence comes from Agrypnus murinus, assembly GCA_929113105.1. Classification (NCBI taxonomy): domain Eukaryota; kingdom Metazoa; phylum Arthropoda; class Insecta; order Coleoptera; family Elateridae; genus Agrypnus; species Agrypnus murinus. The sequence continues at coordinate 70,657,469 of OV816030.1, read as the reverse complement.
TGGGTATACGGTAATTAATGTCCTGTATTGATAAGGCTTGTTTCAATTTTCTGGCAATAACGCATATTATTTAAATTTGAAAATTAAGATTATCGACTACCGTTTTTAATCCTTTCTATTAATACTTAATAATTTTTTTATAGATATATTAAAGAAGAAAAAGTCATAGTGCAACATCGTTCATCAAGATGTGCCTTCTATTTCTGTTGCTCTCGTTTGGTTAGCTTCAGTATAGCGCCATCCCTTAGAGAGGCACTTTGCCGAGAAACAACGCAAACAAAACGCAATGTATTAACTTCGAATAAAAAGCCACCAACAACAGACTCGGTGAATCGACGGTAGAGTAGATGCTTTGCAAACGGTTGCCCCGTGTTCGCTTCCTAGTGACTGCATTATTTGTTCTTATTTTTTTATATACTTTTAGTAAAAATGCATCCCTGTTTACAGTTGGACTTGTCTTATATGCACTTTTAAATAATTCAATAAAAATTATTATAAATCGTGTATTTTCTAGAATGCCTCGATCGTAATTGTAATTGTATGTGCAGTATGTGCATAATTAGAAATTAGCTTTTTCAGTCCTAGGCATGTGAAAATTAAGTAATAAATGAATTTAATAATGGGTAGTACTGCCATCTTTGTATTACTTTTTGTAAACTACAAAAAGTTTATTTCTCATACTCCAAATGAGATTTTCTAAAAGTTCATGTCCAAAATTATTCCAATTCGTACGTATGGCGTCTTTTAATTCATTAACTGTTTGATACTGTTTATTCTTAGCGTATATTCCACGTACTACGGCACCCCATACATTGGGGAAACAAGCCGTAGTATCTTGGCTGACGTGAATTATTGCATTATATCGTTGAAAAACTTTCATTTTGATTGAAAAAAGATAACTGATTTTCTAACGCCGCTGTATAATCAGCACTGTTCAGTTTGTTAGATGTAAAAATTAGTCTTAGGACACCTTCACTGGGAAATGCCCCCATACCATTTACTTTTCTTCTACCCCAATATTTCGTTTTGCAAAATAATGTGGTTGTTTCCTTAAATCCCTTCAGTATGAATTAAATCAGATCAATTTTCTTTATCTGAGAAAATGACCTGCCGTACATAAGATAATTATCCACTTTGGTAGCTCAGTAAAAAAAACGTAAGGTTTACCTTTTCCCAACTTCGATCCATATTCTCTCGAGCGCATTCTAATCGAGTGGTTTAGTTATGTATAGCAGTGCTATAGTTATTCTCTCTAAAATGAACAGTGCTGAGTATGCATGCTGTTGGAGGATCAGTTGTTCCCGTTTTTCAGTCATAATGGAAGGGATCAATGGGTTTTTTACAAGATAATGCAAGAATTCAAGTTAGCCAAAAATCTACGGCTTGGTTCCGAAGGAATGAAATTAATTTGATGAGAAATCCTGTTCCTTCACAGATCTCAATCCTATGGAAAATCTATGGGATGCCATAGTACGTCGAATATACTCTGAGAAAAAAAGGAGTATCAAACAGTTAATGAAGTTGAAGAGGACATACTTACGTCTTGGAATAATTTGGGACCTGAACTTTTAGAAAATCTCATTTGGAGTATGAGAAACCGATTTTCTGAAGTAATTCGAAGAAATGGGAGTACTACCCATTATTGGATTCATTTATTACTTATTTTTCACATGAGGACATGAAAAAAATTTCTAATTGTGGTTCTATAGTTATGCACATTCGAAAAAACATTAAATTGTAGATTTAAATAAATATTCTGAAAGTTTTTGAAAACACTGCGCGATTTGCTCTCTGAACGGATATTAACGTATCTCAAGAAATTAAGAAACAAATTATACAACATCTGAATGGATTGAAGGCAGTTTTCGAAAAATATTTAAGCGTTAATATAAATATTTTCCTTTGTTAATAGACGATTAAAACAGCACGTTTAGTATTATTTAAAAAGAACGTTACAATAAAAACAATTAAAAAAAACTCTCTAGAGAATAGTAACAATAATAAACAAAAACTAATTTTATTGAATTAAATTTACAAAATAATCCAATTGTAAATTAATAGAATGTACGAGAGTTATAGAATGTACTAAACACAAACGAGAAATAATCTAAAAAATAATTAAAAAGAAGTAATGCAGCTGGCGGGAAGCGAACTCCGACATCAGTTGCAAAGCGGCTACTATACCGCTGATCCACCGTGGCTGTTGTTGGTTGTTTTTATCCCAAGTTAAAACGTTGCGTCTTGTTTGCGTTAATATGTGAATTTTTAAAATAAATCGCATTAGATTAAATACAGGCATGTCCTTATTTTGGATTTATTTTTATTTAAAAAAGAAATTTTTGAAATCGAGTGTCACGTCATTTATAAACTCCTCTTTAAGTTAAATGGTATTTGACATACATATTTTAAAACCCAAAGCAATTGGGAATTGAAACAATTGAAATTAATTTCAAGTTTTTATGCGTGAAATTAATCACAGACACATGGCTGACTAGAGAAAAGAATAGAGAATGGATTGCATGTAGGTTAGAAAAAAAGGAGAGATGTGTATCAAACTCTTTGATATGTTTTCTAATCGACAACCTACGTTTATTGGGTATGATTATATCTTGTTATACGTATACAGAAATAACGACTGTGATGGCTATATGTAGTGGTGAGTACCTTGATTTTAGTTGGCTATGTCTTTTTCATATTAATTGTACCATCTTTCAAACCATGAAATAATTGTCTATCTCAACATTATATTTTAAACGGTGTCCCCTAACATTGTTATGTATTTGACTTATGCCAATACGTATTTTGGCAACGATGTTACCTTTTTCAAAGCAACGGTTTTTCGCCATGTGGTTAAAATACAATGTGTGGTTAGGAATCACCGTTTACAATATAGTGCATTAGAAGATTATTTGCAATGTTTTGTTAATACTAAAAAAGTACACTGTTTACTTTTAATTCATATGTTTTTTCTTTCACTTCGGATAAAAGAGCAGATTCAAACATTTAATAAAATAATGTTCCTCATAAGTCTTGAAACTATGATGTTCTCAAACTTGAAATATTCTTGAAATCTTGAAGCTATGAATCTCCAAAACCTTGAATTTTTGAACATAAGGGTCTTAAACTGCTGGTTATCTAGTATAGAATATTCAAGTTTCGTCAAGATATCAGAAACTAAAACTCTGAGAATTTGAATATATCAATCCATTGGTTCACAAGCCTCGGAAACTCTTTAGTTTCAGTTATATTAGTACAGCACTAAGCTCTGAAATCTTGAAACTCTGATCATATATCAGCTGCGAAAATTGATACTTCGCAATGTGAAATTTTAAAATATTAGAACTATGATTTCCTAAACTGTGCCTTATTTAAGAGTAGGTTCTGTGGTGAATTCACAGAAAAGGGTTGTTTTTTTTTAATCAAGCCATGGAAAGTAAAAGATACCCAGAAATCCAAAATTGAAAAAATATAATAGACAGAATTAGATACCCGATGCTTCCTCCTCACGCAGTGAAATAAAGAGTGCCGAAGGGTAATAACCTGATCCTCATAGCAACTGACCCGACTAGGCCTTCGCAGCTACTGAATTGTCCACTGAAGACATGTCCATTACAGTAGTGGAAGTCCAGCCCTCCATACCATGGACTTCAAGCTTTCTTCATGGTTAAAAATGAAGTCAAAGCTGTAAGAGATCGAAGCATAAACTGTGCAAGCTACTTATAAGCTGAAAATCTATCAGTGGTAAAGGGTAATTATAAAAAAGGCTTATCAAAGTCTGGAGAGTTAGTAGAGGGTAGCAACCTCGGCCCCGCCAGTGAGAACTGGCGGCACTCACATATTTAATTAAGTGACGCACTAGTTGAGCGTATCTCAATTCTTACCCTGGGGGGGGGGGGCGTGACGATTAAGCCTTAAGACAGGTATGTCACATAAATCCGCGTTTTCATGTTTCAAATGTTAGCGTAATCATTAGTTCTTAGGTTTAATCTCTTAATCTAGAACTGGTCAGATTCCTAAATCTTGCTTTTGTCTGTGTTGAGTGTGGGTTTACGGCTCTTAAGTCTGCAGGTCACAAATTTCCAAGTCTAATCATTTCTAATACCTCAGTTTAAATTATATAGATCTCAAAGCATGTAAATCAATTATTTAAAAGATCCAGAAATCAGAATCTCAGAAATCGGTTAAGCCTTCAAAGTGGAAAAGACTATAACCACATTGTGCTGCTTATTATACAATTGAAAACATAACTTTGGAGGTAAACTCTTGAGTTATTTAAAACATTATTTAAGGTCGATTGATTACAGTTAAATTTATTTCAGTAGAGGTACAGAATTGAATTTTACAAAAAAATCTTCAAATTTCCTGAAAAATCGTACCACAATTCTAGCTAAATCCAATAAAAAGAATTGAACTGTAACTTCAATTTTTGGGCTTCCTCAAATCCGATTTATTGTGTTCTAGCAAACTGAAAATTCCATTGATGTTGGAAATTTAGCGACTGAAAATTTCAATCACGTTTGTTCTAATTGCAGCAATCACTGCCTTATAAGCGGAAGCCACACGAAAAAAGGAATTACTAATTTTACAAAGCCATTTTAACCAAAACACTGCAAACATGCAATTCCTTTCCAATCATCGCCCTATTGTCGTCCTATACTTTTTCGCGATTTAATTACACACCAACAGTCTTTGGATTCGTAAAAGTGGGGTTTAGAAACCAATGCAATCAATATAAAGGTCTATCCATTCTGTTCGCCTTTTGTTTTTCACTTCACAATCTTTATTAAAACCCTTATGGCGCTTTTTGATGTGTAATCGTGTTTATTTTGGATTAGTAAAAAAAACCTTTAATGCCGGATTTAGAATTATTTGTATTAGTTCCAGAGCTGCCTCTGCTGTTTATAACTGGAACGCTGTTATTATTACATTCGCCGGCAACGCTTGCTTGATGTTACCGAGCACTCACTGCTCTTCATTTACTCACTATTCTTTGGAAAACGATCACACCGACCGACTCCGCATTTAGTTACAGTAAAGTGAATTGAATAAATATATATATATATACGATATTTCGGTGATTGCTTTTGCCATTTATCAACAATATTTATTTGTTTGGTGCGATTTGTATTTTATTAAAAAAGTTTTTTAACGGGTTGATACCACGGGCTGTGTATTGTGTGCACCGAAAGAATTTTGAGATTTTTCGAGTTACTTTTTGGTGAGTAATTTTAAATTAATACTGTTGTTGATTGATTCCTAAGTTCAAACTTCAAAAAGTGCATCCGCATTGCAATAAATTTTGAATGAATGACGTAAGTAATTGCAACTTCCCAAAGTTGTTAAGCCTAATGTAAATGGTCCCTTCGAGCACGGATAAAGTAGCAAGTCTAAACTGCAATTTTGTATATATTAATATGCAAGCGAAGAACAACTCACTCTACCATGAAGATCAAGATATCATCTCGATAAGGTTTCTTGATTTTGTTTCCTTTTTTTGCGGCGTCTTTAATATTATTATTATTTATTATTTTTTAATTTCATACTTTACGAAGCATAATCTTGATCAATCAATTCTTGATGAGTTATCTATAATTATCAAGATCTAGATTCAGAAATATTGACCGACATAATTCTTGATGATTTATTTAACAAGTTAATATACTCATACTGCTGTGTTCTTACAAAAGAAAAGCACAGGAGCAAAAAAGGTGTAATGTGCAAATAGATTAATGTTAATAGCACCTCAAATGACCACATAAACCTAGCAAATTATGCACTTAAAGTGACCTTCGAGTAAGTGTTAAATTCTTGTTTCACTCGGTGCACATTGCATGCTTCGGTACGTTTTCCCTTGCTTGTCTGGTTTTAATTAAGCACGAAAGAACAATCTCTAAAAAAAAACGATAGAAGCCATTATGAAAATTATTTCATAAACTTTTGCGGAAGAAACGGAAGGATATTGTTTTAGGATGTTTCTGGGAGTAGTATCAAAAGTTAATTGAAAGAACAATGAAATTTTGAGAAAATCTTGATTTAATAATGGAGATTCTTGATAGAACTTCTTTTGTAGCGAAATAATTTGATTTTAAGTTGACTGGAGAAGGAATTAAGAAAGTTAGTTATGTAGTAAACTTGTCCTTCTTAGATTTTAAGTATTAAGGCGAATAATGTAAATAGAGTTTTGTCAAACTGCTTGTGTATTTTGGGCACCAAAATCCAAAACCAAAAACCGGGCAATTTCTGGCATTTTAATGTTTAATGTTCTTTGGATTGTAAAAAATTTTTTTTACCAGAATCTATTGTATCAGTACGTACAGTTGATTGATAATAGTTCCAGTCATCTACTTTCATTTGTTTCAGAATTATAGTTGTTTTAGCAGTTGTTTTTTTTATTTTTTGACTTGGAAGATGGCCTTTTTTGAAAAGAATAAGAGCTATTTCTATCGTATGGTATAAATTCAACGCTATAGATCTATAAATAATGACGACTGACGTGCTTCACGACAGCAAAGGTCTCATGACGATACGAGATACGCTTCATTTCCGAAATATAGGCAAAAAGGTAATTTTTGGGAGTGTAGGTAGTGAAAGCAAAGCAAATCAGACTATTCCACGACCGATAGATAGATTGGTTCAAAGTTATATAACACACATCAATTTTCACTTGACACACACTCAAATTTGAAATGGCTGCGACATTCTGCATATTTTTGGGCCGACCTTTTTTTGTTTTTTGACGAAAAATTATTTTCATCGCGATCCAGGTACTGCACTTTCTGTAACCCTTATAGTTTTTTGAGGCAAATTTGATCTATTAAGACACCAAAATTGCTACCTGGGCGAACTACAGAAGCAAGGGTAGTTTTGTCGAGGAGTCAATATTTGAACACCGCTGGTACTTCTCCAAGAATCGGAGCGGTTGACAGAGACACCTCTTGGTCGAAAGGGAGTTGAATGAAACTAATGTTAATATGCAATATTTTGTTTTATTTTTTTTTATGAGGCTTTAAGTAAAACTTTCTCTTGAAGCTGCGCATGTTTTTTTGTAGAAAAGAAATTAGGTCACGTATGACAGTAATACATTCTGTCTTTTTCTTGGGGACTGGGTTGAATGCCCTTCTAAGTTATTCTAAATTACCGTTTAAAATATGTTCAACATTTTTTTACGGGAAGTGTTAATGTAATGATCTGGCTATATAAATGATCACCACATACATCATTACATTCATAACTTCCAATAAGGCATTGAAGCGTATGGATTTCCATTGCAACAAAATAAATAAACTAGTAATAAATAAAGATCCTATAAGTCTACACGTCTTTTATTGAGTTTGAGCTATTCTTACAAGAATCTCTTAAAAATAGCGTATCAATAGGTAGACCGACGCCCCATACATTATAATGGTGACCTGAAGTTTTTTTAGCTAGATTGTATTATACATTCATATGCCAGGACAGCAATACATTCTATCTTTTTCTTGGGGAATGCCTTCTAAGTTATTCTGAATTACCGTTTAAAATATGTTCAAAACCTTTTTTATGGGGAGTGTTAAATGTAATGATCTTGCTATATAAATGATCACCACGTATATTATTACATTCATAACTTCAATCAGGAAGGCATTGAAGCATATGGATTTCCATGGCAACAAAATAAATAAACCAGTAATAAATAAAGATTCTATAAGTCTACACGCCTTTTATTGAGCTTGAACTAGTCTTACAAGAATCTCTTAAAAATACCGTATCAATAGTTAAACCGACACCCCATACGTCAAAATGGTGACCCGAAGTTTTTTATAGCTAGAATGTATTATACATCCATATACAAGGACAGTAATACATTCTATCTTTTTCTTGGGGAATGCGTTGAATGCTCTTCTAGGTTATTCTGAATTACCGTTTAAAATATGTTCAAAACCTTTTTTATGGGGAGTGTTAAATGTAATGATCTTGCTATATAAATGATCACCACGTATATTATTACATTCATAACTTCAATCAGGAAGGCATTGAAGCATATGGATTTCCATGGCAACAAAATAAATAAACCAGTAATAAATAAAGATTCTATAAGTCTACACGCCTTTTATTGAGCTTGAACTAGTCTTACAAGAATCTCTTAAAAATAGCGTATCAATAGTTAAACCGACACCCCATACGTCAAAATGGTGACCCGAAGTTTTTTATAGCTAGAATGTATTATACATCCATATACAAGGACAGTAATACATTCTATCTTTTTCTTGGGGAATGCGTTGAATGCTCTTCTAGGTTATTCTGAATTACCGTTTAAAATATGTCCAAAACCTTTGTTTACGGGGAGTGTTAATGTAATCATCTTGTTGTATAAATGATGGACACGTATATCATTACATTTATAAGTTCTATCAGGAAGGCATTGAAGTATATGGATTACCATAGCAACAAAATAAATAAAGATTTTATAAGTCTACACGGCTTTTATTGAGCTTGAGCTATTCTTACAAGAATCTCTTAAAAATAGCGTATCAATAGGTAAACCGACATTCTATACGTTATAGTACGTACAATGGTAAGAAATACTCGGGAATACTTTTAAAAGTGAAATAACATGCTATTCTTTCGGCGAAATCCGTTGGTGCCCAAAATCTATAGATACGTTTAAGCTTTTTTAGAATTAATAGAAAAGTTGACTACAAAAGAAAGCAAAAACGTTTGTTTTGGTTTTTAGGCAGTCAATTTTCTGTAGATTTGCATTTTGCTGTTTCTTATCATGTTGATTTTCTGTAGAAGTTTCCAAAGTGTAGAAATTTTGAAAGACCAAAGAGTTTCTTCTTCATTTAAATACACTGGTCCAAGTACTAACATTGTTGGTTTTTTCACTGTTCAGCTATTCATTGGTTACATGCTAAATGTAATACTTTCACTTTGGTATTTTAGACTTATTATTAATAGTTTAAAGTTTATGGAAGGAAACTACTTCTGTGATAGGCCGAAGTAGAAGAAAACTCTAGTACGCTACTGATATCTGTACATCGGTTTATGATACTTGTGGATAATGTCATCTTACCTCGTTTAGGACTTTTAGTTAGGAGAAAAACGGTTATGGGGAAATTATCTATAAATCAATACTACTCATTTCAGACGTGTAAAAAAGCATTTTTAGGAACGCAAAAGAAATTAGATCTTGACTACCAATGAGAGCTAAGTGTGCGACGTTTTTTAGTTAGTAGGTGTTCAATAAATAATAATCTTTTATCGCTTAAATCCAATTAATAAGCATTCCATAAGCAGTGTTGTTGTTATTGACATTCCACAATCTCACAGTTGTATAAACTTTTTTATAATTGAAAAAAAAATAAAGAAGGTAGATGAGACCTTCGCAGATCCGAATGGTATGGAGTTTATTGTGTGGAATTTTCATTGCCAAGTTGACACCTATAATTAGAATTTTGAAAATGTTTAAACATTGAATATCTAAATGTCATTAAATTTAAGCTTATCCCAGATTAAGGGATAAAGAAAAAAGGTATCTATCGTTATAGGGAATGAAACTTTAGCAGGTTACCTACGATTTTGTAACATACATATCTCTGCTAGGTTTGCCCTGGCCCAAGAAAGCACATTTGGCTAAATCTCGAAAGATCATGGCTAGGATTTTGTAAGATTCTTAGGACCATCTTCAAATTGATTTCGTAAAACGCAACACTGCGGTTAACGGAGTATAACTATACCTTCTTAAAGATCTTTTGATTTATTCTATACCACTCATCTTCGTAATCACACTTGAATGAACAAATATAACCTGGAGTGAAACAAGATAATAGTGAATGCAAATCTCACGTTATTAAAAATTCGGCGGCGAAATCAGTTTGTTCAGAATCTTTCTAGCTCGTTATTATCACTTAGATTACAGGTGGCGTTCGCGTAATTCTAGATGCATTTTACATTCTCGCCCACGTGATTTGTGATGACTAATTTCGTGTAATTATGGTCGAACTATAATAAAGAAAACTGACATAGTAGCTAAGTAGTGTTTGAAGGTACCCTCCACAATAATGAATTTTTTAAATAAAATTCAAAGTTTAATAAAAATCACTTTGAAAGGGTTCTGAACTTTTTCAGTATTTTCAGGCGGTGGTAAGAAATTTAATACAATACTTTTTGTCCTAATTTTTGTATCTACATATATGTACTCGATTATAGGTGTTTTCTTTAATTGGTTCGCTCGCTCACTCTTAAACTACTCATGATACATTTGTTTACGGAGTTACCAAAAATAATTAATAAATAGAATAATTAAGCTTTAGTGGGAAATTGTATTTTGAAAAACTCTTTTATTAAGCCCACTTAGATATACATACATATATGAGAGGGTGCCAAATCTTAAATAAAAGGCCCATAGAGATCTGTTTCGTCCTTCCTTTAGGCCCACCAGCACGGAAGGCTTACCTTGGAATCTCATTATGTTGACACACTTAATCGTTTCTTAAATAAATTTTTGTTAACTTATAAATAAATACGTTTTCTAATAAGACAGTTTTTTTATTATCCAAAATTGTAACGCATTTTTCTATAATTGCCTACTTTAGAAGAAAGCATGTAATTCAAACATTCGCGTCGTGGGATCTTGAATAAACATTCCAGGGAAAAAGACACGAAAAAATCCATTAACTACTAAAATGCCGATTAAATAAATGCATTAAGAGAGAAAAGAAATCGTACACCATTCAGTAGGTAAGTAGTAGAAAAAACGGAAGCAGAAAACCGAAACCACCATATTGCGGATGAAAAGTAATTTCGCAGCAATTTCACTTCGTGTGTATGTCACCCAGCTGTCTCTTATACTAAATAATTCGCGAATCCATAATAATGCTGTATTTTTAACCTGGTTTTGAGATTCTAAAGAAAGAAATTCTTTTACCCAGGACAGACACGTCGTGCACGTGACGCTCTAATTATTATCCAAGAAAGCAATAATTGATAAGTATTTTTATTATTTTAACCAGTTTGGAGCTTAGAATGAATTTAATAAGTGCATTGTTAGTTGTTAATATTATTTTAACAGTGCCTAACCATTTGTAGTTACCTCTATTTTGAAATTTCCTTATTTTTATTTTTAAGTTTGTATCGTATTTCGAAATTTTCGAAGTGTTTGCCCAATGTTCATCTAGTTGCAAAAAGAAAAAATTTGTACGGTAGATGACGAATTTAATGATACCGCGTGTTCTTCAAAAATTCTATGGACCAACTATAGGATGAATAGAAGTTTTTCTTATTACTCTAATCTCAAATTAATTCTGACTAATTAAATTATATAGTGTAACGGGAGAGAAAAGGAACGAACCTCTTTTCGAGCGACAGGTGGTGTGTTCTGCCGCCTTCGAGAAAATGACGTATCGCACAAGCATGTAAATTAGACGTGGTTTATTCTAGCATTTTCTAAGAATACATAGAAGGTTCCAGCGTTTTCTGGTGCGTTTATATGAAGATATAAAAGCGGATGGCGGATAAAAGAGAGGCAGTCAACAGCAAGTCATTAACTGTGTATTACAAAATAAATAGTGGATATAAATGTTGTATTAGAAATTCATAGTCTGTAAATAATAGTTTTTAATGGTTTATAATTATAGCGTTAATTTATAGTGTATTCATTAGTGTATAGAAATAAATATTTGTTTGTGAATAGACGATTTAAACAGCACTTGTATTATTATTTTAGAAAGAACGTTACAGTGGTGTTACAGGTGTGAGGTTTTAAAATAAATAAAATCGCGTAATAATTAATTAAAGTGCTGTGAGAATAAAATTTTTGGTGTTAAAACATAATTTCAACAAACAATCAAAATGGTGATGAAACTATTAAAGGATCTCTTAGTAATAGATTTGAAGCGGGAGTTGGACGAGAGGGACTTGGATAGTAATGGAAAGAAAGAAGTTTTGATAAATCGGCTAAGAGAATGGCTTTTAGAACAGAAGGAAGATCCTGAAAATTACCGCTTCGAAATACCTGGACCCGCAATTGATACTAGTTTGTTGTTAAGTAAAATGGAAGAAAATTCTAGAATGTTAAAAGAGGAATTACTGGAAAAGTCCGAAGAGAATTCTAGAAAGTCCGAAGAGAATTCTAGAATTTTAAAAGAAGAATTACTGCAAAAGTCCGAAGAGAATTCTAGAAAGTCCGAAGAAAATTCTAGAATTTTAAAACAAGAATTACTTGAAAATACTAAAGCACTGGAAGAAAATGTTAAAATGATGAAAGGAGAATTGTTGGAAAATGTCAAAGCGTTGGAAGATAAAGTTTTCGAAGAATTTTTGGAGAATGCCAGTGCGTTAGGACTATTGGAAGGTAGATTGGCGGAACAAGATAGGGTAATAAAGATGGTAGAAGAGAAAATAGCCCAAATGCAATTACCACCAACAACTAAGAAAGACGATATGATCGAAATGCTGGAAGATAGAATGAGGCAACTACGGTTTCCCTCAACTTCTGAGTGGCCGTTTAATGAAGTAAAGAAACAATTTAAAGAAGAAAAGGTTCCTGCCGTAGGGATAAAAGTAAAACCACCCACGTTCGATGGAAAGATACCTTGGTCCACCTACTACAAACAATTTGAGGCGGCCGCTGGGGCCAACGGATGGACAGGCAAGGAAAAGGCCGTTTCTTTAACTGTGGCTTTGCGTGGAGACGCGTTGAACGTCCTGCAAACAATCCCAGCAGGACAGGAAAATGATTACCAATTGTTAGTGTCTAGATTGGAAATGAGATATGGAGACGCGCATCTTCAACAAGTGTATCACGCGCAAGTGAAGAATCGTATCCAGAAGAATGGAGAAAGCCTGCAGGAGTTTGAAGCCGATGTTGCGCGGCTTGTCCGATTGGCGTACCCTACGGCACCCGATTCATTTCTGGGACAACTGGCTGTGCAGACCTTCATTGATGGGTTAAGAGACGGAGAAACACAACAATCATTGAGGCTAGCACGACCAAGAACAACTGATGATGCGCTTGCTCACGCTTTAGAATTTGAAGCTGCAAAACAAGCGTCCCGAGGTCACGGGCGTGTTCGGGCCGTTGTGGAGGAAGAAGAAGGTTCTAAAGATCACCTAGAAGAGTTAGTACTGAGAGTTCTTCGGAAGGAAGAAAGCCGTAAGAAGAATCATCAAGAAGTTCGAGGGCCTCGTTGTTGGAATTGCGGCGAACAAGGTCACATACGACGTCGTTGCCCTAAACCAAAACAGGTTCAGCAGTCGGAAAACTAAAGAAGGTCGACGAGTGGGGGCGAACGTTGACCTTGAGTAGAGATGCCCAGAAGATCACCATCCATGCCGTAACATCAAACAATAGTACCAGCAGTTTGTTCGTAGATGGGAAAATTGCTAACCGAACTGTTCCACTACTTATTGATACGGGGGCGACAAAATCCATCGTACGCCCTGATGTTCTACAATCAAGTATGAAGCTGTTATCAACAACTACTCAACTCCGTACAGCAACAGGTGAAGCGATACCAACACGCGGAGTGGTGAAGATGAAGATTGGCATTGGAAGTGAAGAACGTGATCATGAGGTGCTGGTAGCCGATATCACTGATGACTTCATCTTGGGAATGGACCTCCTGAGAAAATTTGGTTTTACGTTGGATTTGAAAGAGGGTGTTTTGAAGGTCGGTAACGAAGAACTTCCGTTGCACCCACGAGAAGATCCGGTTGTAAGGGTTTTGCTGACTGAAGATGTGATATTGCCGGGTCAAAGCGAGATGGTTGTCGAGGCAGGTTTGGATGGAGATCTTCGGGTTGGATGTGTGCGAATGATGGAGCCTGTTTGTGATAAGAAGATCCATAGTGGCATACTGGTGGGAAAAGCGCTGATCAAGGTTGGAAAGACAGTACCGGTGAGGCTTATGAACGTTAATGTGGATCCGGTGACATTGAAGAAGAGTACCCTTGTGGGACAGTGTGTGCCAGTATTCCGAGTAGCCAGGTGTATGGCTGATGTTCCAAAACCAGCGCCCAAAGACCATGGTGGAAAATTAGTGGGCATGGTTACTAGTTCGTGCGAAGACCTTAACAGAACAGAAGTGAAAGAGGTACAGGGTTTGGTTCATCGATACCAAGATATCTTCGCTCTTGACGATAGCCAGAAGGGACGAACAGATATAATAAAACATAAAATCAATACAGGCAACTCTATGCCTGTCCGTCAGCAGCCGAGGCGTCTACCTCTAGCAAGGAGAGCAGAAGCCGAGAAGATTATTATCGATATGGAAGAACAAGGGGTCATCGAGCCATCCAGCAGTCCCTGGGCATCACCGGTGGTCCTGGTCAGTAAGAAGGACGGGTCAACGAGATTTTGTGTGGACTATCGGCAGCTTAATGACGTGACCAAGAAAGACAGCTATCCCTTACCACGCATCGACGACACGTTAGATACCCTGTCTGGTTCACGATGGTTTTCGACTTTGGACTTGAAGAGTGGTTATTGGCAAGTTGAAATGGAACCTGAAGACCGGGAGAAGACCGCGTTCACTATTGGTTCCGGACTATGGCAGTTTACGGTTATGCCTTTCGGTCTATGTAACGCTCCGGCCACCTTTGAGCGTTTAATGGAGACCATCCTGAGAGGGCTGTCGTGGAAGACCTGCCTGGTATACCTAGATGATGTGATTGTAGTCGGAAAATCATTCAACGAACATTTGAAAAACCTAGAGGAAGTGTTCCGAAGACTACGTGGAGCCAATCTGAAACTGAGTCCGAAAAAGTGCCACATATTCAGAAAGGAAGTGAAATATCTCGGGCACGTCGTATCACAAAATGGAGTGGCAGCCGACCCCGATAAGATTCGTGTAGTTCAAGAGTGGCCAACACCGAAAGATAAACACCAAGTTCGTAGTTTTCTTGGGTTATGTACCTACTACCGGCGTTTCGTTCCTGGGTTTGCCAATATAGCGAAACCTCTGACAAGGTTAACTGAAGATGGGCGCGAGTATGTTTGGAGCGGAGAGTGTGAAACAGCTTTCCAACAGCTGAAGCGTGCCCTGACAACAGCACCAATATTGAGCTATCCACGGACAGAAGGGAAATTCATACTTGACACAGATGCAAGTAATTTGGCCATTGGGGGGGTACTTTCTCAGATACAGGATGGACAAGAAAAGGTCATCGGCTATTTTAGTAAGGTTTTGTCGAAAGCCGAAAGGAATTATTGTGTGACCAGAAAAGAACTATTGGCCGTCGTGAAGTCCGTTGAGCACTTCTACAAATACTTGTACGGACGGAAGTTTTTATTGAGGACGGACCATGCAGCGTTGAAATGGCTGTTACAATTCCGTAATCCTGAAGGCCAGGTCGCAAGGTGGATCGAACGATTACAAGGATACGACTTTGACACCGAACATCGAGCGGGCACTAGTCATCGAAATGCCGATGCTCTTTCAAGAAGACCCTGTCCAACGGATTGCCGTCATTGCTCTCGTTTGGAAGAGAGGGTTTGCCAAGTATTAAGGACTACCATCGTCAACGACAATTGGTTGCCGGAAGAATTGCAGCGACAGCAGGAGGCTGATCCCGAACTAAAAATGGTACTGGAATGGAAGCGCGTGGGAGAAAGGCCTGCCTGGGAGGCCGTCAGCCCTTTCAACAGAACGCTCAAAGCATATTGGGCCCAATGGGGGTCCTTGAAGGTGGAAGACGATCTCCTGAAGCGAGTACTGGAGAGTGAAGATGGCACCACCATTAGGTCTCAGTTCGTGGTTCCAAGAAGCCGAGTGGCTACAGTATTGCGACATCTCCATGACGGTGCCTCAGGAGGACACTTCGGTGTGAAAAAGACTTTGGAGAAAGTTAGGGAGCGTTTTTATTGGGTCAATTGTAAAGAAGACGTGAAGGAGTGGTGCCGGAAATGTGAATTATGTGCCACTGGCAACGGACCCTTGGGGAAGCGAAGAGCACCTATGAGGCAGTACAATGTGGGTAGTCCTCTGGAGAGAATAGCTATAGACATTGCCGGACCATTTCCCGAAACCGACGATGGGAATAAATACATCTTAGTGGCAATGGACTATTTTACCAAATGGCCAGAAGCATATGCCCTACCAAACCAGGAAGCTGCGACTGTTGCTGACGTACTAGTCAAAGAGTTCTTCAGTCGTTTCGGAGTGCCCATGGAGCTGCATTCGGATCAAGGCCGCAATTTCGAGTCTGTACTCTTTGGAGAAGTCTGTCGATTGTTGGGCATTCGCAAGACTCGGACCACACCGTTACATCCGCAGTCCGATGGAATGGTAGAACGCATGAATCGAACAATGGGCAAATATTTGGCCAAGGTCGTCTCCGATCATCAACGAGACTGGGACCGATACCTGCATCTGTTCCTGATGGCTTATCGTGCATCGGTCCACGAAACAACCGGTCAGTCACCAGCGTCTGTGATGTTTGGACGCGAGTTACGGTTACCGTGTGATCTGGAATTTGGGTCTCCACCTATAGAGCAGGAGGTAGCCGGGAATGATTATGTCATCAACTTAAAGAAGAAGTTGGAGGATATTCACGACCGAACCCGAAATAATAGTCGAATCGCGAGTGACCGGATGAAGGCTACGTACGATGTGAGGGCCCAAGAAGGAGGGTTTCAACCTGGAGAGCTTGTCTGGTTATACAACCCGCAAAGGCGTCGTGGCTATTCTCCAAAATTACAGCGAAATTGGGAGGGTCCATACCAGGTGAAGAAACGAATAAATGACTTGATTTATCGCATCCAGAAATTGCCAAGGGGGAAACCAAAGGTGGTACACTCCAATCGTCTGGCGCACTATGAGGGAAATAATGACGCAGTCCCGGATCGGAAAGATGAGGCCGAGGTGGCTATCAAAATCGTAAGGCCTGAAGATGATCAGCCAACCTTTAGAGAATTTATGGCTGCGTTCTCTGGAACTAGAAAAGCGCGATTCGGAGTCACGACTGAGATGCAACAAGATCTCTTCCGGGTCCCTGGTGATTATTCCATTGCCCACTGTGTCTCCGCGGATCTCCGTATGTCCAGGGGGATCGCAGTAGTGTTTAGAAATAAATTTGGACGGCTGAATGAACTTCGAGAACAAAATCCCTCTGTTGGTAAATCCTTACGCTTGCCTGATCATGACCGATCCATTTACTACTTGGTAACCAAGCAGTTTTACTACCAGAAACCGAGTTACGCCGACTTGTGGAGGGCACTATGGAATTTGAGAATCGAGTTGCTTACCAGGGGAATTAACAAATTGGCAGTTCCCAAACTCGGCTGTGGGCGGGACCAGCTGGATTGGAGAATCGTTAGAAACATGCTGGAAGTTGTCTTTAGAGGTACGGACGTCAAGATCTTCGTCTGCAGTTTTGACCCACAGCCCGCATTAAGGCCAACGAAGAGTGTAGACTGTTATTTCTACCGTAATGGAACGTGTAGTCGAGGTGAAGACTGTCGATATCGTCATGACCCGTTCTACAGGAATCAGAGCATAAAACCTGTTCTGGGACAGAACAGACTTGAAGAGGGGGGCAGTGTAACGGGAGAGAAAAGGAACGAACCTCTTTTCGAGCGACAGGTGGTGTGTTCTGCCGCCTTCGAGAAAATGACGTATCGCACAAGCATGTAAATTAGACGTGGTTTATTCTAGCATTTTCTAAGAATACATAGAAGGTTCCAGCGTTTTCTGGTGCGTTTATATGAAGATATAAAAGCGGATGGCGGATAAAAGAGAGGCAGTCAACAGCAAGTCATTAACTGTGTATTACAAAATAAATAGTGGATATAAATGTTGTATTAGAAATTCATAGTCTGTAAATAATAGTTTTTAATGGTTTATAATTATAGCGTTAATTTATAGTGTATTCATTAGTGTATAGAAATAAATATTTGTTTGTGAATAGACGATTTAAACAGCACTTGTATTATTATTTTAGAAAGAACGTTACAATACTTAACACAAAACTTACGTTCGAGTTTCCTGTCTTAAATTTATTATTATTTTTTATCTTGATGCTTTCATGATGTGTACCTAACCAAATGTAAGTCGAATAACAGTTAGCAGAAGTAGTACATAAATTCTTTTTGATCCTACTTACGTATGCATCCCATTTTCCGTGTATTTCTTGTAAGAGCTTTGTTGTTGCCTTGTATTATTATCGAAGACAATGGCTGTTACCATCGATCATGCTGAGGAAATATTTAAGTTATAATTTCCCATGAACTGTTATCTTACAACTGTATAAAGACTGAATTCCTAGATTTGATTTTATGGTTTCATTCAGAACGCATCTATTTCTGCTATTTCATCGTCTTCTTTGGATTTTATTGAATGACTTCTAATGAGATGTTATAAAAATTATTATTGCTGAAGAGGGCAATATCCTTTGGATAATGTTTGTTATTACGCTATAAGCACTTCATCAATTAATTGTTACATGTCGTCACATCATCGCTAGTTATGCTTGAAATAGATAACCATGGTATAATAAATACTTATATTATTTAGTATTAATCTCGGATCAGATTTATTACTTGACGTATTTAATGAGATCTTTTATAGATGTTCTTATTTGATGGTTATTCTTTCTGCTTTTATTTAATAAAAACATCTTGCATGACAACAATTTGTATGATGGTTGTCGAACACGTACCTTTTACCTGTTTTTTAACAATAAACAGCCCCTGTGTGATACACATGTTGCACATACGCTTTCGCCGGGCGTTTAATTTTTATATACATTCCAAACCTATTAGACCAACATCGAATGCCGTTTTCATGCAACTCAGACACCCTTATCTTCCTTGAATATAAGAGAATACATCATCATGCGAGATTACTTGATAATTCTCCGCCAATCATAACGAGAGCCAGAAATTACGATTAACTGTAATGTTGTAACCATTTCATGTAAACAAATCTGCCAAAATATTTAAGTAGGTATGTACGTTGATGACGTTAAACAAGGGTGCCTCAGCGGAAATCTGCAGATATAGGTTTTGCAATGAAGTTGTTCTCTAACAAAATTATGTAGTATGGGAATAACTGTAAATATAGTTAATCTAATAAGAACTAGTAGGGTAAGGTACAGTTGCGGCCGAAAAACTTTCAACGGTCTATTGCGACTGCGTCATTTCGACTTTTCAATTCTTATGACGGACGTCTCTTTTATTCATCTGAAGTGTCATAAATGACATATAAGCCAGATTCATTAGATGTGAATATCAGAAAAATGTGATAACTTGATAAATGTCCGATTTTTCGGCCGCAACTGTACTAGGCTCGTGTCAAGATAAAAGTACATGGATAATATAATAACGTAATAACATAACGTAGCCCTATGTATGTACTTCTACCTTGGAAAAGCCTGATTGTTAGACTCTGACTTGACCTAACGACTACCAGTATAACTGGTAACCGGGACTTACAGCTTAACGTGCCCTTCGAAGCACGACCGGCTGCGATTTTCGAACTACTATAGGGTCACCCACTCAATTTCTTACTCGAGCCAACGTAACTTAACTACAAATACCGTTTGACGAGTACTCATAGCGCTAGGCCATGTAACATTACTTTACCGTTTCTAAACAATTTGTTGGGCTAAAACGCGAGTTTTTAGCCATGGACTTGTCAGACTGGCTGGACGTAGAACCTGAAGAATAACTATTTAGGAAGGTAATTGTGATGGCCCGCCACTCTGTGGACTAGTGGTCGAGGATCAAGTCTGGAGTCAGTACAGATAAACACAGCCAGGTTTATTCCGAGAGACCCTACGGGTTATCCGGGAGATGGGCCCAAGGGAGTCCGTGCCACCAGGCAGCTGGTCGATATAAGCAAAACGTTGGCTCTGCTACTCTGCAAATTAACTGGGTTAGGTCGGGTTCTCCATGCGGGCAGTCACGGAATAATTATAAGGAGTTCGTCTAATCTTACATGATCTGGCGTCCCCAGAAGCTTATAACCAGTACGAAGTACGATAGAGACGAGCAAATCCATTTCGGACTCCGCCTTAAATAATGTTGATTAGATCTTAGATGATCTGGCGTCTCTCAGAGCTCATAACCAGTACGACAAAGCAGTGTAAGTCTATCTCGGATGGCACGTTAAAGAATGTTGGTCAGATCTTAGATAACCTGGCATCTGCCGGAGCTCATAACCTTTATGACAGAGCCGAGTTAGTCTATCTCCGACACCGCCTTAAGAAATGTTAGTCAAATTTTACATGGTCTAGCATCTCCCAGAGCTTATAACCAGTATCACAGAGCCGAGTAAGTCTATCTCGGGCATCGCCTTAGGGAATGTTGGCCAGGTATTCGATGATATGGCGTCTCCCGGGCCTCATAACCAGTACGGCAGAGCAGAACAAGTTTATCTAGGACATCGCCTGAAGGAATGTTGGTCAGATTTTATATGGCCTGGCGTCTCCTAGATATTATAACCAGTATGATAGAGCCGAGTTCGTCTATCTCGGACACCGCCTTAAGGAATGTTGGCCAGGTATTCGATGATCTGGCGTCTCCCGGACCTCATAACCAGTACAGCAGAGCAGAGCAAGTCTTGCTAGGACATCGCCTGAAGGAATGTTGGTCAGATCATAGATGATCTGGTGTCTCTCAGATGAACATAACCACTACGACAGAGCCGAGTAAGTAATGGTGGACGCCGCCTTAAGAACGGAGAACTGACAGCACTCACATAAGTAAGCGTCAAATAAGTAAGTCTTAAATTCTCGCCCAAGAAGAGGTCGTCACATTTATGTGCCAAACCAATTTACCAGGCACTAGGAATTTTCTTCCAAAGGGAAGTTTAGAATTTGATTTAGGATAGTACCCAGTGTTTATGAACTGGTTGGATGTAGACTCTCGCTGGATGTAACTTTGACATAGCTATCGATGGATGGTAAATACGCAATGATTAGGTGATAAATTCCATCCTAGGCTATTGCATCTTACAATAACTCTAAAAGTTTGCACTGATATTTCAAATGGTTTTCGTCTTAGTTCCTTATCTGGATCTTGTTCCGAAAAGAAGATCAGATAAAGTAAAAGTTTTTATTCCCATGTGTCACATGTCTAATAGAAAAGACTCTTTAGCTGTCTACTATCTACACTAAAAAGTAGCTATTGATATAGCAATAGCAAGGTGGTTAACAATTTCCTTTACATGTCTGTAAAACTGACAAGTAAAGTGTTGGCCAATCTTTGTAGATAATTTAAAAAAAACGTTTTATCCGATTTAAATTTAGGTTTTTATAAATGTACTTAAAAATGTCCTTTACCAACTCAACATGTAATATACTATTGTTCGATAGATGACTGATTGGAATTTATTGGCAGTTTACAGAAAATGTATTTTAAAATGTAGAATTACTTTTTATTTTGATTTATTTAAGTCTAATGATTGTGAATAAAATAGTATACATGTTTCGTTGGTAAAGTTTCCAAGCCTCGCGATAATGTTTGACCTCGACGTACCATCTCGGTCAAACGCTTGGCTTGTAGAGATGTTCTTTACCAACTCAACATGTAATATACTATTTTTTTCTTGTTTAGTATTTTTTAATATAATCTGAGTACTACAGTGGGCGTACTTAAAATTTAAAATGGGATTTTACGAGTATTACGAGACTATTTATCACTATTACGAGATTAGTTATATTAGTTACACCTTGTATGATTTATTGTATTTTCGGTGAAAAATTGGCCTAAAAGATAAAATTTAAGAGTTGATTGACGTGATATCATAATGCGTTCTCAAGAAAAAAGTCTAACCATTTTGTTCCAAATGCTGCAGCCTTTAAGCTGCCTTAATCATCTAGTGCCCTATAGCGATGATAACAGGTGCAGTAACTGAAATATATTATTAGTGCAGCAATAATACTATTTATAAAATTAATGGCTGTTATTAAATATAATTACGTCAGGAAACTGATATTTTTGTAATAGTTTCCTTGAGAATCTGTAATTGTTAGATTATAGCTTAAATTAAGTATTGGTGGTTGGTAAAAACAGAATTATTTACGTTATTACTATACTTTGAAATAATTCAGAGACTATGTAGGTTAGCTTTTGAAGTTTTCTTCGGGAAATTTCATCAATGTTTTTAAAGTATGTTTTATGGTTTTTCTTCAACTACCTTTTTGCTAATATTTTGTGAGAATGTTCGTTGGCTCTTTTGGGAATCTTAGCATCAAAATGGTTTTTACTGCTATGCTTTTTTAGTGAATCTTAATTCTCCAACTTCCTTGCACGATAATGATTTCTTCCTTCCTTTACATCTTCAACATGCCAAACATGCCAAACCAAGAGAAAGAGAAGAAAATTCTCTCTCTGTCTCTCTTCAATCTTTTTTGTTGGTAATTCTTTTCTGTAAGCTATCATTCGAAGTATACTGCCAACTCAACTGGTCTTGTTTTGATTACTTGCTGCCTAATGTTGCCTTTACAACTGCCCGACTTTTACTTTTTTTCTTCTTTTTTCTCCAAATGTGTATCTAAATGTTTCATATATTTTTCCTCGTCCTGTCATATTGTCCATGTCTACGTGTTTAACTCGTTTAGTTCTTATATTGCAGTGTTT
The DNA here is from genome assembly GCA_929113105.1 of Agrypnus murinus. NCBI lineage: Eukaryota > Metazoa > Arthropoda > Insecta > Coleoptera > Elateridae > Agrypnus > Agrypnus murinus. The sequence goes on along the minus strand of OV816030.1, from coordinate 70,634,908 downwards.
ATTTTCCATTTCTCGAGTTCATTCATCTTATCTAGTATCACATCCTGGCTAATCAAAATCCTTTTATTTCTTCTTCTCACCTTTCTAATTTCATCATCTCTAAAGTCTTCAACATAGCGTTTTTTATGTACTAAATAATTTTGATGTACCTATCTATGCTATAGCTAAAATCTGACCTCTTCAGGAACAGATCTGTGTTTTACAACATTGGATACTACGAATATAGTCGATATTTCCTCATTCTATCTTCCACGAGCTAGTCTATCAAACCACTGGAACTGGAAGATTTGGTAGCGATGTTATTTCGTAACTGTAAGCAGTTGGGTAGGGACTGTTATGATAACTTTGTTATTATATAGCGTTTACTGTCTCCAGCCTTACTGTGTGGAACTCCATAATCATGAAATATAATCCAGAAAAATCGAATTATGCCAAACACATTTTGGAACAGAACCACCCAATGACACCTCAAAACAACATTAAATTCTTACATTTTTGCAACAACAAACACAAATTAGACAGTTTAGAAGCTTTTGAAATATACAAGCATAAACGCACAGTACCTTTAATGAATGAACAAACTGAGCTTAGTAATTCTCCTTTATTAGAAGTGTTAGATATTTAGTTTTTGTATGTATTGTATCTAGTTACCTATTTTCTGTATGTATTTATCCTTAGCAACGTGTTTGTTTATCAATCTTATCTACCTTTGATAATGATACAAAGTGTCGAAACAATATTGTCAGGTTAAGATAAACTAATAAAACTTGTGAAACTTTGAATTAATCTTTTAATTTGATTATATTTCATTGTTATTATATTCTCCTATTTAGTAATCATGGGGCGTTGGTCTAGTGGACAACGGTCTTTCTCGATTAAACCACGTTACAAAAACAACGAGTGTTTGATTGAATCGCAAAGACTTTCCTGAATTCATTTTGGGATTCCTTGTCATGGAAGTGTTTTTTCTGCCCACGCCATCAAGGAGTAGGTTGAGGCTGATAGGCTGATTTGGAGGAATTGCAAATTCCAATAAACTGTATCAGCTTTAAATTTGAGGCATAAAGGGACAAAGTGTCAGAACTGCTGAATCTAATATTAATCGCGTTAGAGCTGCTATAGAGCGGAATCCAGGACAATCAACTCGTAAATTTATTCTGAAATGATTTCTAACGCACGAGTTAAATAAGTTTCCTCAGATCCATGGTTTCAACAAAAAGTGGCGCCACTTCTTATATCGCGACAATGTTTACCCCCCGGGTCACGCCATCTTTAAACGTATGATCTCAAGATCAAGATCTCCAGATCTTATGGCATGCTATTTCTGTCTTCGAGCGTACCTGAAGAGTACAGTTTACATTTCACGTTACCTTCTAAGAAATACTCCTGAACTGCAAACCAAAATTCAGGAAGGACCTGCAAATATTCCGTGGTCCGTAGCATTTTGTTATGGAGAAAATTTCATTGGAGAAGTGGTACACGACTATTCCATTGTTTTATTGGCGCATCTCAGTTTAGTCGTTGTTATCAGAGCAGAAAAGTATGTTTTTGCCTCCTGATATGAATGAATCTGAAATGAATCTTAAATTGTTAGTTTTTGTAAATTATTTTTTATTAAGTATTTTCTAAAGGGTAATTGACAAGGTAACTGGCGGTCTAGAGAGTTTCTATAAGATTTATATGAAACCACGAGAGCTCTCTAGACCGTTAGTTAAAGTCAATCACCCTGTGCATTATACCTGTAATAGTTATTTTTCTTTTTTGTTTCAGGTGAGTTCGCATCTTCTTTGCATTGAACACATTTGTAGATGATAAGGTAAGAAGAGTTAATAAGAAATTTCGTAAAATTCATTTTGCAAGGCACGCTTGAATCATTTACGATGATTTTTAAGTTATTTTATTTACACATTGATGGTGAGATACTTATTAGTTAACTTCGGTTTATTTTGATATGATTGTTATAATGAAAATATCATTTATGTATAATTAACTATCACAGTAGTTTTTGGAACAACAAATTTTAGAATTATAAAACCGACACTTAAGGGCTATCGCATAGACAGCAAGAACTGACTCTTTTTATGATGGATGAAAACAGATCATAATCTTAATCAATTTTTTTCAAATTTCACATACTGGAAGAAAAAAATATGTTATTTAAGCTACGCATGTTTATTTCCAAATTACTATAATTATTTTTAAGATTCCGAATCATGTTTCATGGTTATATTTTAAGTATTATTACACGTGATCTAATTTATTTTCTACAGTAAAGACATACGTAGCTTTCGAGTGGAAGGCTTATTTAAAGCCTCATAACAAAGTTTAAGTACGATATTACCTATTAACATTAATTTCATTAGAGTAAAAAAACGGTAGCAGTCGAGTGCCCTTCTCTGTTCGATTAGGTAACGCACGATAGGATAAACAAAGAGAAATTAATTATTTATTACAGAAGTTTTTTGAGAAATAGAATAAGAATTTTAAGATCAATTCGTTTGAAGCGTGGTCGCGTCCTATGCTCTTAAGAGAATTCACGCTAATTCTCAAGAATGCCTTAAAATGCATCGCGTACGCCGATTGGGAATTTGAAAAAATTCAATCAGTAATATTTAGTCTACATAGTTGGATTTTATATGTAATAGTAATATTGTACCACGAGATCATTTGAATTTATAATTAAAGTTGGCTGTGATTTTTAAATTAGATTGGCAACACTAACTGTTCACTTCACAGTTTGATTTGAATTGTCAAAGTGACGCTCCAAAATGTTTAATCTAGAACATAAAATTGCATAACCTCTAATTTACACAGCGAGTCAATTGGCAGGATCGCCAAACGTATAAAAAAATTCCCGCCTACTTTAATTTTAAATTTAAATGATCTCACGGTATATGTTAGAGTAAATATGTGTCTGTTATTGCTCTGACAAGAATAATGGCTTATACATATAAATATTAAAGAAATCTCCGAACTCTTTCTAAAGCAAAATATGGTGTTCAACTAAATGTGTTATGTCATTATTTTGCTCTCAGTCTCGGCGAAGAGGTGTACATTTTAAACAAAAATAGACCTAGAAAAATTGCTGGGTAATGATAAAGAAGGGAAAACGGGCGCACAAGAAAAAAAAATAGTACCGATCGGTCATTGTGTCAAAATTCCAATTTTCACCTCCAGATAACCAACATAAAAGACCCAAATCTGACATTTACGTATCAATCGATCAGAATAGAGTCAATGTAGAGAGAAAAACAAAATGAGTCAATGTTCTGCACTAAATCTAAGGGGTGCGATTCACCCCTCAGTTATACTACAACAGTTATAAAGATATATCACTAACCAAGCCCAAGCTGGTACACCCTTATGTAAGCCAGCGCAATTATAATCCCCTGTATAAATATAATACAAAAACTATATAATGTGTGACAATATTTTTATTAGCCACGTGTAGGACTCGTTTTGCTTTTGTTGGTAGACTGTATGCTGCAACATAAATAAATGTATATAATTAAACTTTTCAACAAACCAACTCCTGATTAGGACCCCTAAAATGTATATTTCGTGTACAAAAAATTCTTTTTCGTAAGACTAACTGGTCGTTAGTTCGACTATCTGGTTGAAGATTTTCGTGCGGAACGTCAGCTGTTAGGTTCATCAACTTCTTTCAAAAAAAGATTCTAAATTGTTATTTTAAATTAACCTACCTGGATAGGTATAAGAAGAAACAGTATTTCGAGTGATTTTCTTCCCTGTTCAAGGTTTTCAGCAATACAAAGGAGTATGTATTTCAATCCCATTTTCCTACCACAAGCACGTATAGGTGTCAAATGAAGTAATTACAGGATGTTCTATATATTAGTATTACAAAATAGTTAAATCGATTTTCTAATATCAATAATTTATTATACAAAAGGAGGTAGATACAAGGTACAATTAGTATTACACAGCCCCTATCCCTCGCTTGGCACTCGATTTATTGTGGATTAAGAATATCCTCTTAATATTTAGTTTGTAAATGACTGTCTTTGCATGTTTTCTGGGTTTATGGATACCATCGCTCTATTCTTTATTATGTAGAGTATAGTGAAGTTAACTTAGCGAAGCGAAGCGTGACCATTTTGATTTGATTTTAGATTTTTTGGCGCGTGGTCATTCTCATGTGGCCTATGATTCGACTGTTGACGCTATGAAGCCGAAACTGGACTATCTGTGGACGGAAACAGAAATTCTACGTTATTTCTGGGAATATCTAAATGTACCCGTAGAACTACTGTTCATGCCATCTGCTCAACAATGTAGAATTTCGCAAAAGTTGAATTAACTTGGTAACCTAGGGCACTACTCGTATCATACCTGGACGTAACTCAACTTCGTATTAGATTTTGGATGTGGGCTGTGGGCAATTGTTTTGATGTAGGCCATGGTTGGTATGAAAAGTTCACATCTAGATTTTCAGCCCAAGCAGTACGTTCCGAGCTGATTCATCCTTTAATAAATTTTGACTCTACATAGATTATTTAAACGTGTTACTTAATATATTTTTTATTTCACGCCTATACTAGGAGGGCACCAACAGCTAAGGTCATATGTTCCCCATCTAACATGCTACACGAATAGACACACCCATAGTTGAGGTGGCGGAATTTCCCAATTATAAAAACCCGTCGAACCCACGACACTTGGAGCACGAGTGATACACTGACACCACTCGTCCACGGCCGGTCCTAAACGTTTTGTTGCTCTGTCGACTATACTTTGTCATTATCTAAATGTTCCACTGCTAGTCCCCATTTGAATTCATTTTATACATACACGGTGCAGGGTGTGAATCAGTCAGGGAAGGGATGCCGTGGCAGAAGGCTAGAGGGCAAAGTTTAATAAGTAGGTTTGATCTTAACCTCAATATATTAAAATTAATAACTTTATACAGCATGGGCTTGTCCAAAGGTTTGGGTGGCCATAACTTGGAATAAACTGTTCGGAGCAACCTAAAAAGTAGTTACTAAAATCTTTTTCCATTCTTATAAAAGTATTAAACGTTATTAAAATCTATTTTTCCATATCTTTTAAAAGTAGTAGAAAAAAATTGTATGTGCTCCAGGAGGAAAGTGTCTCGAGAGGAAATGTTCAACTTTCCTTCCTTGTTGCTCAAATGGCTATTGTCTGCATTTTGTAAAAATGGTCACTATAGTGTAGCGATCGTTTCCTATTTAATTCCATTTACTTAATCATTTATCAATCTACTAAATCAGACTTAGCAAAATGTTCTGCTTATGACAGGTTGCGCTTGGGCTATTATCTTTTCTAACTAAAAATATGAGGGTTAGTCTACTTCAAAAAAAAATCACAAGTGCAAACGTTTTTGGCAGGCCAAAGTATTCACGTTATTCGATTCGTAAAATATGAAAATTTTTTCTGAACTTACCAAATGTTGATATAGACGTGGAATGGATCGAGGAAAGGACGACCGAAGTCAGAAATTTGCAGTGAGAAGAAAACTGCCAGCTGCACTTTGTCAGATCAACACCGACTCTGTCGAAAATTTTCCTTTCTCTAAACAGATGGACGATGAGTTGAGACATAGCATAGATGGAACAACCAGTCTGCAAAATTTTTGGCAATGACTCCAGACCCATCTGATGTGTTAAGTTGCTACTGCTAAGTTATTTTCCCAAGATAAAAGTTTCTAGCCTTGTTTCTGTAATACTCGACGTTGGTTAATGTTGAAACTTTAAACTTAAAGCTATATATAATCTTTAACCCCATACCCCATATACCTTTCGGTGTCGATGCGTCATACACACCGAGCCGCAGAGTGGATATGTGCGTATGAGACGAGGCAGCGGAGCCATATAGGCAAGTACACTGCGCTCGTGGTTTACCCATCCGAGTCAAACTCGACTTAACTATGTTAAGCGAAACAAATCCACTATAACCACTCTGTCGTACTGCCGACAAACTTAAAGCTATTAAACTTTAAAAATGAGTGGCCCTACGTGACCTACAGCGGGTTTGAGTAAAACTTTTTGGATTGTACAACCGTTTTCGCTTAACGCGCTCTAGTGTCTAGGTTAGAAATGTCATGCCAATCTTATACAGTTAAATTAAGGTTATGTTAGGTTAATGTGGTTACTTTTTTTTAGCATATCCGTTATTTATAGACCGATTTGGACGTCTTTGGAAACGATACCATCAACATTTAAGTTGTGCTAAATCATTGATATGTATTGCAATAAAGTAAATTAAATAAATATCAAGTTAGGCTAAAATCACTTATGAAATTTATCATGAAAATGTCTGGACATATCAGGGCTTTTCTGCAAAGTTTGATATGGACTTGAGGAACAATAATTATCTGAATCAGATTAGACATCTGACGAAATTGTATCCGATCGGAAGCGATATCCAAAAGCCATCTGATTTTTATCCGATACTATATCTAAATTTTACCCGAATTTTTATTTGACATACAAGTTAGTGACGTGTATCAATTCCGTTTGATTTTCTGTTTGATCTTTACTTTCCGTACTTTATGCTTCGTTTGTCACTTTCAGCACAAAAGCCTAATGTAAAAAATTATCATACAATATAGTACAAAAATCAACTTCTACTTCCTTAGATTGTTTAGGTATTCACTATTGATATATGTCTCTGTTCTTTATTTCAACATGCAACCATTTACAAATATTATGTGAAATATGTGCAATGCAATTCAATATACAGTGCGAGTAAAAAGTACCGGACCTACCGCTTATTCCCGAATTGGTTGAGATATCGTGGCTGGAAAAAGTCAGCTCGACTTTTCTGGCGGCTGGTCACCATCTTGAACTTTTTTAAACACGAAAGAGGTCGAATTACTCCTTATACTGAAGGTCATATGCTGGTATATATTGTAATGGTAAGATATTAAATCTATTTTTATGCTGTGAGACTCTTTAAATGAATTCATAAATATAATAGTTGATTATGTAAAATTTTAACAATAAATGCAATGTCTTTTTCGGTTCAGGCATATTTTATGTACAATTATTTTATTTCCCGCTTATTATTTTATATGTGAAATTATAATGTTACTGACGTCATCTACTGGTTTATTGCTCAAAGTCCTTTTTAACCCTAAATTGTGACAGATGATATTTTCTTGACATGTGAATAAAATTCTTATTGTCATATTCTATTATTCGAAGATTCATGGTTTCTTTGTGTTATAAATAAGTAAGGGCGATTAATTGCATTAGATAATATATTAATATTATAACTTAAGATAAGCTGCATTTACCAAATTACATGCTTTACAATGACTAATCGGTATTTAGATTTATTATATCACACCTTGATTGACCTGTTGTATGAGATATTTGTCTTGCGGTGAGAAATAAGAACATAATCACAATTAACAATTCACCTCTCTTCTTTATATGTTTCAGACAAACCAAAAACTTATCATGACAAATCAGTTCTTTCTCGTTAGGCATACATAACTCCACATGTACAAGATATTTCCACTTCTGGCTAATTAAATCGACTTACTTCTTATTTTTCTTCCTTTTATCTATCAAATGGAACACAGACTAGTTGCTTGCATGCGATTTTTACAAGTTACAAAGTAATTGTATAAAAAAGTTTTATACAATTATTAACATATTTTACATTTTAAGAAATTTTTATCATTTAAAATTTTCTTATTATTCTTTTTCAATTATTTTTCATTTATGTATCTAGGTTGTTGTATACTTACCTCTTCCTCTTATTAATAGAGAATAAATTATTATTTTAATTGTCTAAGCTTGGAAACTTTTCTTTTTAATGTTCCCTATAGTAAATCTTCTATTTAGATATTTTCTTTTATTGCAGGTGGTGGTATGCAATGATGCTTATATCTAACAAAGCTTTTCTCTGGTATAACGCATGTAATTTGAATGTTTTTGGATGGTTATTTGAACAATAAAATCAAATTAATAAAAAGTTAAAATAACCTTTTATATGAATATTATATGCATGGCAAGATACCATAGCGATATCTTGTCAAAGTTTGAAGGTCCTAATACATTTAAAATAAGATGTCATTCAATTCCTTTTGTATTTAAAAAAGTCCAAGATGATGTCTAGTCGCCATTTTGAAAAACTAGTTGACGTTTTCCACTTAAAAATTAGTATTTTACCTCTTATAATAATAATTTATTATTTCTATATAAAATAGTCTATGCCTATGGTCTATAAACTATGGTTTAAAGACTATGGTCTATACTCTATAGTCTGTGGAGTGTGGCTTGTATCTATTTTCTATAGTAGATGGACTACAGTCTACATTGTATGCTCTATTCTATAGCCTATGGTCTAGTGTTAATAGTCTATATTCTATAGTTAATAGTCTATATTCTGTAGTTAATAGCCTATATTCTATGGTCTATAGTCTGTGGGCTATAGGCTATGGGCTATAGACTATGGTATATAGTCTATAGTCTATGGTCTTTAGTCTATGGTCTATAGTCTATGGTCTCTAGTCTATAGTCTATGGTTTATTGGCCCAACACAAATGTTGGAACAACTAAGAAAAGTTTTTGCTTAATCATTGGATATTTAAATTAATCAAATCTCAAGAGCACGACCCCGATTGCCCCCGTCTTCCAATAACAGACCTGAAATTCCTCCACTGTTTATTTATTTTTATTTATTTATTTATTTATTTTATCTATGGTCTGTATTCTGCGGTCTACAGTCTATGGTCTATATTCTACGGTCTGTGTCTACGATCTATAATCTGCGGTCTTTAAGGTATGGTCTATAAAACATAGTCAATACGTTAGGGTCTGTAGTCTACTAATCAGATGAGTATGTCGTGTATCATTAGCCAATTGTAGTTTTCCTGGAGATATACGGAAGTTATTGCAAAAGAATGAACCAATTGCATGACAATATATCATTAAGGAAAAGTAATACAAAATTCCAATCAATTCACATGTGTTCTATTCATAATAAAGTTGTTTATGATGTCTTACGAGTGATCAATGTAACCACCATCTGCAGCACGGGAAACATCAAAGCGATATGAGAATTAATCCCAGACGCGTAGCAGCATATAACGATCCACTGAGTTGATCGCTGTTGTTATTCGATGTTTAAGGTCATCGAGGTTATTGGACAGCGGAGAACAGAAAGGCAATTTTCTAAATATCCCCATAAGAAGAAAATTACACACGGTCTGGGGATCTCGTAGGCCAAGCAGAAATAGCAAGATCTTGGGCCTTCTTCTGACCAATCCATAATGAAAGAGCCCAACGGATAAATCCAATTATAGGACAAAACAGTAATAAAATAGTAGATATAAGATAGGTAAATGTAACACTAATATTAAATACAAAATAAAGAACAATAACAATATGAATATATAAAACGACCGATAACAAACTGTATTTTAAATATGCTTAAATATGTATATGTATGTAAATATAACGTAAATATAATGTGAGAATTCTTAATAATGTAATAATGTAATAATGTACTACAAAGATGTCAGTGTAAATTGGCTTGGCATTTTTAACCATATGAGAAATTGGAGCTCTGGAATCTGACTCAATAGTTCAGGTGAGTCAATCTTGTTGTTAACCAGTTTTGCCAAGAATTCAGTACTGCGTTTCTGTTTTCTGTTCTGGAGTGATTCGAAGTTTTGTTTTTCTAATAAGATACAGTAGCTTGTATTTTTAGCTGGAAAAACGCCCGTTTGCTTGAACGTAAGATATTTTAAAAATTTTCTTTGTATACGTTAAAGGGGTAACTGTTCTGAGAGACAAAAAGGATACCAGATGATACAAGCATATTTTCGTCGACTACGCGCAAATGCACAATATAACGTCTTTATGACGGAAGGAACACGGAAAAGCGTAGAAGTTCTGAAAACAAAACCTAGCATACGGGACGCAGAACAATGTGTTTCTGAAATGTTAGTCTTGATTCAAACCAAACTCCCAAGATCTTTTATTTGATAGACATGTTGCAGCAACGTTCCTGTTAGATGGTAATCAGAGACAATAGCTTGAACTTTACGTGTAACGGTGAGACTAAAACACCAAGATGCAAGAGTATCGAGGTACTTTTGTATTTTTGCAGAGTCTTCGGGAGATTCTATACAGTTGAAGATCTTAACATCATCAGCGTATGCAAGAACATGACAAGATAGGCTCGGTAAGAGGTCGTTTAAAAAAGAACATACATCAGCAGTCCGAGGTTTGAACCTTGCGGCACTCCGGATGTGGCAACGAAGTCAAAAGAACGAAAACCGTTTATGTAATCGATTCGATATAATTTCGCCTAGATATCTCAAATGCTTGCGAAGCATTGAGGGCCGAAACTTTTGACCTAGACTACATGCAAATAAAAATTCAACAAATTTCTTTCTTATAATAATAATTGCTACAACCCATTACCAGGCCCCATAAGCTTGTGCGAGAGAAATGGGGCGATTAATATTACGCAGGCCCATCGTGCGGCTGCAGCCGACCTACAGATGGTATAGCCCAAATCCCACATCTGTGTTACAGATAAGGAAAAACTGCAGAAAAATCTTAACCAGATGTGCCGATCCTGGGAATTGAACCCGGGCCGCTCGGGTGAGAGTTTAGCATGCTAGACACTACACTACCGAGGATTATGGCTTCTTTAAATATTTTTAATCGGATAACTTGCGTATAATCGGATATATTTCCGAATCACTTTCGGATTACTAATATACTCGGATATCCGATCCAATCCGTATGCAACCCAATCTGTATACGACCAGATCCGATTTGAATCGGATCTGTTACGGGTTTTAGATAGCCATCTCACCAGTGGCGTGCGGTCCATGTAAGTAATGCTTCCCTTGAGAATGTATTAAAAATAAAAACCATTGCTAACAAAAATATTTTTATAAAATTATGGTTATCGTTTATTTAAATTTGTAATATTTGATCAAATTAAAGCTCAATATCAATTCCGTACAGCAAAAAGTATAACTATTTAGAGTACTATTTTAAATTAGGCTCATTAAACTTGCACGGAAAGGTAATACCGATTCAAATGTGTTGCATACGCTGCATATAAGCACTGATTTCGTTGCTTATAACGCTGCGTCATACAGACGATGCGGTTAACATTGTTTGGTTGTTATTTTTAGTGTGCTTCGTGCCTAAATGTTTATTTATTATAATTTGGTTATTTGTTCGATGTAGTGTTTGTTAAATTTAATGTTACTTCAGTAATGTAAATCTGCGAATGAGACTGTATTTTGTCACATTTTATTATTTCAATTTATATAAGTTGGAATTTTTTTAAGACAAACAATTCTATTTAGTTTGTTCTGTATGCAAATTTAAAATTGCATTATCGTCATGACTGCAAATTCAGCTGCTTCGATGGAAGGTTCGAGTAGTTCCGATACATTCGAATCGGGACGATTTTTTTGTTCAGTTTGTAAATTATTAATAAAGAATTTTCTGCATACAGTTTTGGAGAGAAATTGCAAATTATTGAGCAAGGCAGATCAAAACCAGAACTTTCAAATTTAACAACAAAGCTTAAAACCTGCACTTATATTTTGCTAAAAAGACCTTTTTAGCAAAATTTCTTGGATAAATAATTGTTTTAATAAATAATAATTAAACAAACATTATTTATTTCTATTCTATGTATACTTATTTCTAAATTTGGGGAGGGATTTCCCCCATCTGCCCCCGTGAATCCGCGCCTGTACCTAGGTATATTAAAATTAAAATCGTGGTTGCTTCCCTAGCATAAATTCTCACCGCACGCCACTGCATCTCACACCTCTGGTTTACACCTGCAATAATCGAGAAGAAAAATCATAAAGAAACCAACCAAATTGGGATACAAACCCATTCGTTCTTGCCCTCATCTGCATTCTACCTGCGCCCTTCTTTAAGAGAAGTAGTTGATGCAATTTATGTTAACTTGTCATGCAGCAATTCAAGCAGCTTAATTGGTATCTCTAAAATAAAGAATCAATCTCGCAGAAGGCATAAAAAATGATCATGAACATTTCATTCTCTTTTTCTTACCGCAAGCACGTTCGAGTGTAGTAATTATAGGGAAAAAACGACAAAAAAGGGAATCAGTGAATGATTTCGAGTCGTTGCAATCTCGAGTGCAGCAACAAGAAGTGCTTACTCTCAACCTCTCAACTAGGAAGATAACTGGGGAGGAACGAACGAGCCCTGGTGCACGTGACTAGGGGGTTGAAATACGAATTGACGGTTCAATTACTGTCCAAGTGGTGTATATTTTTACATGAATTACACGTCGCGTCGTTGTATAGCAAAATCTAACGACATTTTGTAGGGGTGAAATTATCGACAAGCGTAATTTGCAAAACAAAAAGGAGAGAAAGAGAGGAGGAGAACTTGACTACTATAAGCAATAATTAGCGGAATTCGTCGTGTACAGCAGCAAAGCGAGGAGAAAAACCTTGTATAGTAGTTCGCAAAGCCAAGCGAAAATGATATGCATGGCTGAACCCTTTAAAAACTAGAAATAATGAGACAATGGAGCACTGTAGAAAGAAAATGCAATTATTATTCGACCTCAACTTGGTTCGCATCGTAGAAGCAAGAACTTGTCCGTCATCAATCTATGGATTAATTTTGCAATTGAACAGTAATAGAATAATGAATCAGCAATTGTTTGACGTAACATAGACTAAAAAACAGGTATTAATGCAATCGTTTAAATTGTCTATAATTAAAAAATCATATAAATTGAATGAACTAATAACTTTCAAATGCTTTGATGATAATTTATTTCATGTGCACCTGCATTTGTCACAGATTTAAAATATTCGTTAATGAATAAGTAGCAACTTCCTGTAAAAGTAGGAGTTGCAGTAAATGAAAATGGGTCGTCGATCTAATAATAAAAAAGGCAAAATTCTCTTGGCCCCGACAACGTTTGAATCTAAAGAATTATTTGTTGCAACCTCTTACCGGAAACAATCAAACAACTGTCTTGTCTAACGCTATTCAAAATAAAAAGAAATTGTGGGATTTATATCAAAGAACAAGAAAAAGGTCACTTAATGAGTTGTTCTTTATGGTGGTATTAAAACAAAATCTGGATTTTTCAAATATATCTCAGAGATAAAAATCACTAATTTCGTTGGTTACTGTTTTAATCAATATGTCTAAAAGTCTATGTCCTGTAATAAATAATATAATGACCTGGTATTATTAAAATTTAGTATTAAAGGAAGCGGAATATAAATAACTTTGATCACAAATTACAGAAAATGTGTGGATGAAATATAACTTGCTTAGGGCGATTATTGAGACGTTTACTATTTGCAAAATAACAGCAATCATTTTTTGATTTATCACCTTATCAGTGTAGAAACCTTAACTTCTGTTCTAAATGTTCAAGCAAAAAAGTTGATTGCAAACAATTTTGCGTTTAGGATATATTTAGAACAAAAAAATGAATTATGCTTCAAAGGCAATGGCCTGTCAAAATGGCTGCCTGACTCTTCTTATTAGTTAGGATTGAGATAATACTTTTTTTTAACCAATTCTACGACATGTTGTAGGGGAACCAGATAAGTTTCAAATGCCTTTGGTATGTTAACCAAAAAAAAAAAAAAAAAAACTGGAGGGGTAGAGCATGGTACTGTCATCATCTGGTGATAGTAGCTCTACCCCTCCAGTTTTTTTCACGTCATGCAATTCTTTTTGTGCAAAGATGCGATTTTTTCTCTTTGCAATAGTATTAAATGTTTTTTATTTTATTTTAATAACATTGTTTCGAGAACACGCCGGTTCAAGTATTTACGAATAGTAGGTACATACATCTGCGATAGACAAAATTATTTGCAATAAAGTTATTGGTCAAAATCTTATCATTAAAAACAAATTAATTATTAACTAAGTAAAGTCAATTAAGTGTTCAAATTGTCCTCCATTTGTAATTTGACAATCTATTTACAAAACCCTGAAAAGAGAATTCTCTAAAAATTCAGGGGAATTTTTTATATCATTCTAGTAATTCGGATTTTTAAATCTTCGATGTCATTGGGCTTATCTTTGTAAACTTTGTTTTTTACCCCCAATGAATCCCCAATGAAAAAATCTAAAGAGCTTAAATCAGGCGAACTGGCTGGCCACTCAATGTTTTCACATCTCCCAATCCATCTGTTTGGAAAAACATTATCTAGATATTGACGAACATTTATACTATAATCTTGCTGGAACCAAATGTTGTTATTGGGAAGGTGTTCGTTATTTTCATGTCGCTAGAGCGTAGCAGCACAAGCAGGTATAATTTGATTTTGCAATAACTGCAAATACAGACCAGAAGTTAAATTGTCATAGATGAAAAAAGGGACCAATAATATGACTCCCTAGAATGCCAACCCAAACATTAACATTTTCGAGGACAAAAAGGATTGTCCGATATCCAGTATCTGCAGTTATATCTGTTTACTTCACCGGTAAAGTAAAAACTAGCTTCGTCAGAGAAAAGAATATTGTTGACAAAATTTTCATTATTAATGCAAATATTCGACATTTCTTCGCAGAATTGTAGTCTCCTATCAAAATCAACTTCCGTCAACTCGTGTACAAGTGTTACATTTTTAAAGCCAAATATGTCAAAGTGTTAATGCTTGATTTATACAACATTATATATTTAGAATCAGGAAATAGGGGCTATTTGAAAATGCAATAATATACCAAGCGTTTCATTTTAAAAAAGTATCTGTATATGCCGTATCACGTGACATATACATGCAATTGTTTTTCACGACGTTTTTAAAAAATATAGGTACAACAATATATCAAGTTTTATAAGAAACTTTTTTATCTTTAATGAAAACAAAGATAAAAGCGTGTGCAAGATATAATGAATAACCCTATACATACATTTGGGCAAATCGTTTCAGCACAAAGGAAGAAACCGCTGGATAGCTTGGTAAGTGTTCCATATGTCCCAAAGTGTAAAGGTTGTTCTTTTACATTGGCATCATTCAGCCCGAAAAATACGCGCCTCTGTTGCGAATCAGCCGAATTTTGAATATTGGACCGATCTTCACTATATAGTATACAATATGTTTTTTCTTCAAACGTCAGAAAAACATGACACTGTGAGATTCGATATACAAAGTTGAAGTGTTAAATTTTTTTGTCGTCAGCGCCAGTAAAAGTTCTTTCGCTGTTGTTGACCGCCGCACACAATATTCAGTTTTCGAATAAATCGAGTCATCAGGAAAGAAATGGCGGAAAGTCATACCAAAATGACACTAATGTGCATTTACAATCAATACATAATTTTCACAATGATAGAAATGTATCCTAAACTCAGGATATTGTTTTTTTGAATCAACAAAATAAAAATAAACAAAGAATTGAGAAATATTCCGGTAAATTTATACGAGAAAATATTGCGAAGAAACTGCTTCGATAATTGAATATCATCGTGCAGTGAGTGCATGACTAGGCAGCAAAAGTCCATTTGCTGAAGCCGGCTGTAAAATTCTGTTTATCAAGTCATTTCCCATTTATAGCTATTTATGGTACAAGTGAGTTAAGTAAGATATTATCTACGAACAGTGATAATATCCTTAACTCCTCTCGTGTGCCATACAAGGTTTTAGCCAACACCTCTTTATTTAAAGTTCAAATATTGAATTTGCAATTATATTTAGTCTGTAGTTTTAGACGGTAATAAATTTGACTCTCTAGCCCAATGACTGGATTTTAATAATATTATTATGCAATTTAAGCTGGTGATTGGTTGCTACCTACAACAATAGCAACCAATCGTATTCTACAGTGGGTAAAAAGTTTTTCTAGCCACAAGCGAGTAAACTGTAACTTTAATTGTTAAAAACATCAAGGTAGCGCTCTCTTTATTTAGAGATGTTGGATAAACTATTTTTGAGGTTTAATCTATTTTCGACGTTTGAAGAAACTACAGCATGTTCGGAATAAAGCGAATATAGCTTATGTCGATCGAATGATGTCTGAGTAGAGGTTCTTGGAATGAGAGCAGCTGGTTCACGTGTGTGATTAACATTAAGCCAACGCTATATGTTACGAAGAAATGTATTAACCTTGGATGATATTTGCACCAGTTGGAAATGCAACTTGCGAAATTATGAATTATTTTAAGTCTAAACAATTCCGTTTTTGACACTATGATATTGGAGTATGCTATGAACCCTATTATGTCATTACATCATGGATCTAGGTCGAGAAAATTTTTACATGGATCTGCGAGAAGAGTCTTGAGTTTGCACAAAATGCAAATTTTACAAAAATTTGGCGAATATTGACTTCTGCATAACTAAACCGCTCTTCTGTTTTAGCGATGAGTGTCGAAAATTCTCACTAGTTGAGAGAGAGCTAGGTACATACAGTATTCAGAAAATAAATCATTGTTTGGGCAAGAATATTGGGAGTATATCAACGTGCTTTTGTTTAATCAAGCAAATCTGACCGGTGTAAATTATTTGCATATACTAGTTACAACATTACTGCCGCTGAATGTACATGAATTAGAGGATTAAGTAGATGAACATGGGAATTGGACACTAAATAAGAACTTTCCCATTTCCCACCAGTTGTAGTTACTCCTCACTGTGCTCTTCCTGTTACGGAATTTCTTGATCATGAACCGGATCAATGGATTGGCAGGGGAAGTCCGATACAGTGGCTCCCAAGATTTCCTGATGCAACATATCTCGACTTCTTTCTTTGGGTAGAAAGTCCGTGTTTTACAAAACTCAACTTCTCTCATTAATACAAGTCGCGAATGTTAAAATGTTTCCAGAGATACTTTGGAAAATGTTCGTAGGGAGTTCGAGCATAGACTTTTATACATAATTTGAATCTACGACAATTGAGTTGCTTGTTCATCTTGTTTTGTAATTAAGACTTTAAAAAATCAATTTAAAAAAAATGTGTTAGTAATGTGTATTAAATTTTTAAGAGCTTTTCAACGAGATATCAAAAGAGAGAGAGGTGCCATTTAAGATTTTTATGTAGGCGTGGCTACCGTGCAGGGAGTTGCTTGGAAGATATAACGCTATCGCTTATTTGCGTTCTGCACTGCAAGTACTCCAAACAATTTTAAGCAATATCTTATATAGATGTATTTGCAAATTCTGTGCTATTGCAGCTTTGCTATGCTAATACAATACTTTTCATTTTCTAATCAGTTACGAAATGTGTCGAAATTAGGAGATATACTACTATTTTATAACGAAAAGATATGATGTGAAAAGCCACCCTTTGGGTCATTCTATGTCAAGTGGACCAGGTGTTCCCACTCTACCATTTCCAATTTTGCTTATATATTTGATATAATATTCCTTAAACTTTAAGCTACATATATACCATAGTAGAGGTGCTAGAGTCCTTAGATTAGGGACACGTAAAATGTTGTCACAACATGTTGTCAATAAAAATGCAAAGTTTGACTGATTGTTACAACTAAGCCATAAGAGCTATAAGCCCTAAAATTTGTTTACGTATACTCTCTAGACTACTATTATGCCTACATAATAGTAGGATAGAGAGTATACGTAAACAAATTTTAGGGCTTATAGCTCTTATGGCTTAGTTGTCAACATCACCTATGATGTTGACAAAGATCATGGTTAATGGCAAGCATAACACAAAGTGGGCTAGACCGCCCGTTGAACTCGAGAGTCAAAAACTTCTTCTATATGCCCATCGTCTACTTTTCTAAACTCTTACGGTAATAACTATGAAGTTTCATTGGCTAAAGTTATATAGTTTGTTAGTGTTTGTACAATTTTAACCATGAGAAAAGCAGAATAATTAAATATATATTTTTTTGTTTTATTATTCGAACTACTAACTTCGAACACTAAAAAGAAATTGAATTTTAAAAATTCAATTTCTTTTTAGTGCATACATTAATTCAGAAAAAATCAATTATGCCGCAAAACAATATCGGATTTGAACCGGTGATCAGTTATACAGACATACGGTGCTTTTACCACTAAACCAAACTGGCTGAATTAAAAACATGTTTTGTTATAAAATCACCTATAAAGACGCAAACTAACAAACAAAAATCAGATTTTCCGCGCTTTCGGGCGTTTAATTTGAAAAGAAATCATCTAAAGATATAACATTATAGATTATTTTTATTACTTAGCGTCATTATAGTTAATATTTTCTTTATGATTTTAATATTTATATGACTGATTTATTTTGTCTCTAATTCATATAAATTCAATAAAACCGGTGGATTTGAAAAAAATTTATCAGAAATATATATTCAAGTTCGTCCCTAATATATTTAGACAACCTAACAATCACATGTGAGCGCAGATGATTTTTTAACTACCTGTACGAGTCTCATTAAATTTGCCAGACAGTTTACCTTTGCTACAACTTTCGGAGTCGCTGATTTTGTACATGTCTTTTATATTACAAAAGAGACCACTGAAGAGGAAGCTTTTCGTAAGGTGCCATTTTTTGTGGGATTCGTTTTCTTTAACGTGTAGTTCCCGATATTACTGGGTTTTATGAAAAGTTATAAGATTCATCTCTGCTCTTTAAAAATGACATAAAGTGCCGGATTTCGTATTTTGTTTTACAACTTTTTCACTTGCAATAAAATGTATAACCTTGATATTGCTATTTTTATATGGATTGCGTTAATAGTATCTAAAATCAATAAAATTGGAGTTGTTCAACGCTTTTAGTGTATAGAATTTATTGATTATTAAATTAAATTAATTAGAATTCTAGCAAGTGTTGTCATTAACTTAAAAAAATGATTTGGCTGCTTGCGTTGTTAGTAAAAAAGAGAAAAAATAGACATACTATGATATTATAATACCGCTCCTATAAATTCAAATCAAACTCTGCAATCCTATACACACGGAATTGAGTGCTAGACTGTATAATCAACGAGCGCGCCTCTTCTTGGTTATAATAATGTTATCATAGTACCTATATTTTATCGTTTTCCTTTTATTAGCAATGGAAATATTTTAATATTTTCTTTTAAGACTAAAAGGAATTTTTTTAACAAAGTTAACGACAACACTTTTGCTGTAGATTCTAATGAAATTTGTTTGATAATCAAAAGAAAAAACGTGAAGGGGGGGGGTAAATTCAAAGCACTGAACAACTCCAATCACATTCATTATAAAAATATCAAGGTTACATAATTTATTGTAAGTGAAGAGATGCATATTATAACTTTTCATATAATCTAGTAATGCCAGGGACTACACTAAAGGTTTCCTCTTGAGTAAAAATGACCCCACAATTTGTCCAGCCCTTATATCTCGAATGCGCGTTTACTTGAGGAATTCCCCAATTTTCTTGTCGATTATTTGAAAGGATTTAGACAGCTCTTACGTATACTACCCTTTGTTTAGGCGTTTATTTGAACGATTCCACTCTTGCACACTAATGATAGTACTATTTAATTTTGCCACTTATCACAACACAAAAGGTAGCAGATAGAAAACGAAATTAACAGCAATCTAAAGGCGTTCATTGAATGCAAAAAAAGCAAGCGACAAAATTTAAGATGCACGTTAACGTAATTATTTTAAAAACGAAAGAAATAGAAATAAGGCAAAATAGTCATTAGAAATTATTTGTTGAGGCTAATTAGAAAGGAAAAAAGAGATTAATAGAGCATATTAAAACTAGACTTTTAAGCAAAGCTATGATGGTATTTGACCTGGCAATTATAATGCAATATGACAATACAGGCAATAAGTCATTACCATTGGGCTATCGGGAATATCGATATCAGTATGTGCAATAAAATATGGGTAATGTCGACCTTTCGGATTGTTACACACTTTGACCTTAATTACTTTTGACCTTGAGATACTGCGCATTGGGATACGCTTTTGACTTATTGTTATTAGTTATTGCACATCTATTTTTGTAAGAAAACGATATTTCTATCTCTTGCCATCTTAACTTAATTTCATCTTGGTGTTCGGTAAATAATGTTATTACATATTGAGGCGATATAAAATCGTCATATTTAAAAATTAACCAATCACAATAATAAGTAATAACCTTTATAAGTACACATGCAAATAAAGACAATTAGAGACATGCGAAGTAGTTAGTTGATTTTGTTTGAAAGATAATATGTACATTGCTCTTAAGTTTAATAAAACAGGAAAGTATTACAGGAATTACGATTATTAGACTAGATAACCTCACTTTAATAAAAATATTGAAGTATAGGAAAATTATATGAGTAAATTTAGTTTCTATATTATAGAACATACACAATATAGCCAGGGAAGCAGATTTAGGATATCACTTCAGCTGTTCTTAGGGTTTAAATTTTCATTTTTCATATTTGATCTATCGATTTTCGTTTATCTGGAAGTTAACTAACTCAGTTTCAGGTTGTTGTGCTACTGAAAATAAACAAAATAAATCATTATCTTAAACTCTGTTACGTCATAATTATAACTTATCTGTCCTTGTATCTGGTTAAATTTTGATTTTTCTGTTTGGAGATGTCGATCGAAAGTCATTTTGGAAATTCATCTAATATTTTATGTTTTTTCCCATTGTTTTAATTCAGTTACCTGAAGTAATGTACTCTCGACCAGAATGGTTTGCAATTTTGTTTAGGTTAAGGTTTTACTAAGCCATATAAGGTTCTGAATAAGGTAGAGGCATGGTGCAACAAGGAAAACCTTACGGTTCATCATCATTCATCATTCATTCATATCATCAGGAGGCATAAATCCTCCGAAACTCTTTGGAGAAACTCTACAAATTAAGGAGGAGGTCAAATACCTAGGTGTAATCCTAGATACCAAGTTGACCTGGAACCAGCATCTGCAGAGAACTACCAATAAGGCTAAAACATCCTTAATGATGGTAAGAAGAGCCTTTGGAAACAAATCTATTGGCTATCCACAACAGTGATAAGACCAATAATAACTTATGGTTCACTAGTATGGTAGCCAAAAGTAAATCAAAGACAAGCAATAACCAGCTACTCAGTGTCCAAAGACTGGCTTGTCACTGCATACTCCCCCCCTTAGATCTTATAATAAAAGGCGAGGCACGTATGGGAGCGCATCGCTTAAGCTGTATGGGCAATTGGAAAAGCACCCAACAAATCTGGGGACACTCTAAAATAATAACCGTAGTGTCCGACCCAATGTTAGACATGGAAACGGACCGCATGTTAACAAAATACTCCTTTCATAAACCCTTCGAAGTACGAATAAACCGTGAAGAATGGCAGCAAGGAGAACCACCAGAACTGCAGAACAGCCTAGTATGGTAAACGGACGGCTAACGCAACGGCTCACGGAACCGGAGCTGGAATATTGGTAGCAAACCAAGATACAGTACCTCTGTATCTCTGGGTCAAACTACCACGATATTCCAAGCAGAAACATATGCAATTTTAGTAGCAATAGAAGAGAACATAAGAAGGGGTTACAAAAACAAAACCATTCTTATCATCTCTGACAGTCAGAGAACTTTGAAAGCACTGAACTCATTCCAGATTAAGTCCAAGCTTGTCTGGACTTGCCTTTGCAGCCTCCTAACACTGGTAAACTCCAACAAGGTAAAACTTGTTTGGGTACCGGGCCACAGAGGCATAGAAGGAAATGAAAATGCAGATACACTCGCAAAGCAGGGATCTGAAACACCATTCATAGGCCCTGAACCCGTGGTTGGTATAACAAAGAAAACTGTGAGAGGAGCAGTGGAAAAATGGATATCTACAAAACATACAGACAAAGACATAGCAAAGCTATGATGATGGGTAACCATCCCCACAAGCTGACAAAAGAAGTCTTGCAACTCAGCAAGACTCAAATCAGAACAGTGACAGGACTCTTAACGGGACACTGGCACTTCAGAAAACATCTTCACAACATAGGGCTGTATAATGAAGACCCCCATATGCAAATTATGTGGCGAGGAAGAGGAGACTGCCTCCCACGAGGGGTCTCTCACTCCCAAAAATTATGTACACCTATTGCCGCTTTACGGCAATAACTGTCTTTATTTCCGTATTCTCACTTGTTATTCCCGTATTGCCGTTTTTATTCCTCTATTTTCGTCTGTATTGCTGTATTCCCGTCTCTATTTCCGTATTGCCGTATTTATTTCCGTATTACCGTATTTATTTCTGTATTGCTGCATTAATTTCCCTATTGCCGTGTTTATTTCTGTATTCCATGCATGATCTTAGCAGTGGGTGTATTTGAACGAAGGGTGTTTTATTGTTATTGGTTTTATTGATAATTTTGCAAAATGTCGTAGCTCTACTAAGAAAAATGTAAACAAAATTCCTCGTAAATAAAAAATGATCTGTAAAAAATAGTTTTGTATTCATTCATAATATATGTACATTACATTTTTAAGTGCTGTTAAAGTAACTGAATACGTGAAAAGAAGAACTTTAAAAAATATATCATCAGATAGATTCACTCTAAGAAATACAAAAAAAGACACATTGAAATAAATAACAAAAGTTTATTTGAAAAGTGAGAATCCCAATGCACGGCAGTAAATAAAATTCAAAAAGAATTTAAAAAACTGACAAGCTTTAATTACAATAGAAACTCCTTCAAATGTTTTTCAAGTTAATTGAGACCCCCATTCGAATGACTGATTTTGAATGGGTAAACTCCAGTAAAATTTACATGACCATAAAATATAAATTTCGAACTTTCTGAATGTCGTCTTCCTCCGGCTGTATGAAGTTTTCCAAATCTTCTTTCAAGAATTTTTCTTTATCAATATCCAAAATTCGTAAAATATTGCATAATATTTTTCTAATTTCAGCTTCTGACTTTCTGATTCAAAAAATTCTGATTCTGGTGCAAGTGAAATTACTTCAAGCGATTCGCTTAATTTCGCTGTAAGTGAACAATCGGTCTCGAGCGTATAGAAATGCATCGATTACAAATAACGTTTTTAAAAATATAAATAATTAAAAACTCGCAAAACTAAAATACCTGGCAAATCTACATCATAAAACCTTTAACTTGGAATTGCGCAGATCGGTTCAGTAGAACTCTCAAACGAAGCGTAACAAAAATAAGCCTTGTGTTTTAAATAGGTATAAAGTATTTTAAATTTATGGTATATAAATCTAAAGAAAATATAATATCAAAGCGTTCTTGTAGGTTTGTCTATACATCAGAACAATTCGAATATTAAACACTCAATGATGAAACGCTAGACTGCACGGGCTGCAGCCGCCGACATGCCCTAGCTATTTCTAGCATTTGTAATTAATTTACTGTAGCACCTTTAAATATTGCCCGCGTTTAAATACAGAAATGATGAGAATAAAATGTAGAGATCTTGTTTAACAAATTTCTTGAACACGTTTATTAGTATTTCAAAAACATGACTGATGAAAAATATGTGTTTGAAATCGGCTGTCAAATATTCCGATACTGTACGGTTTTATGCAAGTTGAAACTGTTATTTCAAACTAAAATTGTTTAGTTACAAGAATTATTAATAAATAAGTAGTATGTTGATAACATAAATTTAATGCATTTTGTTGCAAATCATATTTTATAGATACGTTTATTGCAGTTCTTATAGTTATTTACGTAGTGAACTAATCTAAAAATGAAATATTGTTGTTTTAAATTTTCTATAACTTCATAGTTTCAGAAAATAATTGTTCTTATTCTCTTATCATTCATGTGGTAATCTTAGTACTATTTTATCTTTTTTAAATTGATTTTTGTTTACTATTTTAAGATTTTTATATTTTTTGAGTATTATAAACACTGAAATATAAAATTACAACTGTTAGAAACAGCTACAGCTCATATCGGCGACTTCAACCCCTAGATGCTAGTGATGGAAATGGTTTGTCTATTAAGCGCAATTCCAAAAGTTTACACGGTGGAAACTAATAAGAGCAGGTGGATGGCTTTTCTCGAGCGTCTCGAAATAGTTTTTTTTAATTTTTGGATTTAAAAATATAACAATTAAAAAATATAAAAAATACCAATCCACACAGCGAAAGCTTCAATATAAAATAAGAATCACTTAAATCGGCCCAGTACAACTCTCAAACGAACTGGAACAAAAAACAGCCTTGTGTTTTAAATAGACTGCAGTCCTTACAATCTAGCCACATCCTTCCATCATTGAATGTTTAATATTCGTATTGTTCTGATGTATAGACAAACCCTTGCATGCCGCCATATATCTCCTATACAAGTTCTACAAGACCGATTTGCTAATTGTTTTTTATAAGCTTTGACACGAAAATAATAATAAGAGTTGAAAGATTAATTATTATTTTCATGAAAGTTATCACATTTGGTCCTCCAAATTTCAAAAAATTCTAATTTTAAATACCACATATTGCTGAAAAAAATATACTTTTCATTTCTAACAAGAAAATAAGGGGGTTCCATTTAAAAGTCGATGACGTCATAGGCCCCCCACAGTAGTAAACTAAAAAATTAAAGTTGATGTCCATAAAATTCGCAGGAAAAAAATAAAATTGACGTGTCCGAGCTTTTCTTCCAAACAGTGATAATACAAAAAATAAGAATGTTATTCCTTACTTTATTTACACACTGTACAGTATAAGGAAATCCTTTAATCAATTAGCCTTTTAACCGTCATATATTGACGGTGTAAGAGTCAAATCACGATTTTTAGAAACGGTGAATGATTTTCAATGTTCAAACAAAAAATAATTACTTGCCGTCATTATTTTTCCGCGCACACTACAACGTATACCCGCTTCTTCAGAAGACCACCTTAGATTTTTAAACGCGTTTGAGATAAAATGCGTAATGGAAATTGAGAAGAATGGAGCGTGTTATTTCTATTGCCGAGATTATTTCTTAGTATTGCCGCATATTCCCCATTTATTGCCGCGTATTCCTTTGTATTCCCGTTTATTTCTGTTTATTTATCATAGTGCCGAGTATTGCTCATTATTTCCTACTCATAACAATTTATTCCCGGGAAACTGTACACCTATTGCTGAGAGTGAGAGACCCCTCGGCCTCCCACATAATATGCGAATGCGAAGCCCTAGCTCGCAGAAGATTTTTAATCTTTGAAGGCACCAATCCTAATGAGATACAACCGCCAGCCAACCTAATCAACAAACTCCTAGACCTGGTAAAGGGGACGGATCTACTTGACAGGGACTAGCGACTGAAGGGGACACACAATAGGCCCAAGAGGCCGCAGTGCTAAAAGGGCGTAAATAACCCTCCCCAAGACAAATCAAATCAATCAAATCAAGCCATAAGATAATTTGTCATCATGTTTTTCCAATAGGCCGAAGTGGTCGATTTATGATTTGCATTTTCCGTTAGTATTCATTTATGATCATTGCAAATTTATGTAAGGAAGTTGCTATGTGTTATAAAGTATTAGTTGCATGTTGTAGCATAGCTGGAATTTATATAATTAGGGTGTAGATTAAATCTTAATTAGTTTTTTGTTAATTTCTTCAGTTAGAAATCAATTTTGATCATAAGTGTGTTGTATTGTTTTTTATTCATCTTTTTACCAGCTATCTTTCCATGAAATTAGATTTAGATAATTCGCTAATTACGATCACATGTTTAATTTATGTGACGTCATAAACAGTTGATTTGAAGAAAAGTTCAGGTTTTTTGATTATCTTTAACAAAACGTATAAAATAAATTACAAGAGAAAACAATTTCAGTTAGCAGAAATCAAAAGGCGGAATATATGCCTCTCTGACTCCAAATTTATTAAATTTGGGTTATATACCCTCATGTTTTTTGTAAACAAAGGAACTTCAAATATTTCAACATTTATACGTACGTGTGTGTATTTTACTGAACTCAAGAAGAACCAGCATCACTTTCTTATGCAATAGGGAAGACGCATATGTCGTCAATTGAGGAGATTCTTGCATTTTCATAAACGTCATTACTAAATTAGTTAGGATATTAGTTATAAATGCATTAAACAATTACCAATTTTAAGTAATTAATTTTTGAAAACCTTGAAAATTTAAATAAATTTAAAATGCAATACTGGTGTCCTCTAATGAATGAAACTTTGTTACCTCTTACAGTTCCAAAGACGACCCACTGTTGGTGCTAATGAAACAGTTAAGAGTCCTGTATTACCCGTCAGTTTGAAAATTTTTTTTATTTTCAAGTTCAAATATCGTTTACTTATTAACGAGTAATTAATATAATAATGTACGTTATGATGTTGTGTAATTAACTGCCATAATTAAAGTGGTGTTAAATATTTCTGGTAATATTAATTCAAAATTCAGTTTATTGGTTTTCATCAGCGCCATCTAACGTTGAGTAAATCGTCAATATTGCTTCTTCACATTCAAAGCGGTACCTACTTTTTTACATCAAATAGCTTTGAGGGAAGTTGCTCAAGGCCAAATTCGGTTTTAAATGAGGAGAATTTCTAAATTTAATTTTTTCAAATAAATTGAGGGTTTTTAGAAATTCCGCTTATCTGGAAATATTTTTCTAACCAAAATGAACGAATACAAAAATTTTAAAAAATACGTGCGTCTTCCCTATTGTAAGTAGTTTTAATGGAATATATTTTATTTAAAACAAGATTTTCCAATCAACCGATTTTCCAATGTGTCTCGTGTCCGATTTTATTCCAAAGTAAGTGAGAATATTTAAATATTTTCTGATCAGAAATCAAACATTTCTTTTTAATTAAAAAAATAATTTAAATTGGAGCAATATTTGTAATAAATTAAATTTTAGTTATAGAGTTTAGCTGAAATGAAGATTTCAGCAAGCTCAATTAAATTTCATTAGATTTTTGTAAGTATAATACAAGCAAATTAATTTCAGTTGTGGTAAATGTATAGTCAATTATAAGGTGAATATTTCTTATTATAGAAAATAGAGGGAAAGTTAACGGAAATACATTTATTTACTGCGTACATTTTTCTTTCTTGGTTTTTATTTTAAAACGCTAATAAGGAGTGAATCATTATTCTTTACAGTAATTAACGTATATAATGTTATTGCCATTCCTAACGTACGTTCTACATTCACAGTAAATGAGTAAATAATAATAAAATTTATCTACGGCAGTAATTATTTTTAAATATGCAAATAACCATAATCAATGCAAATAATGAAAATAATAATAACCATAGAATCATAAAAGACGTGAAAGGTTATATCTGTACTGATTTTATCAGAAATTACAGTAAACTGAATATTTTATAAATTGATTTGGTAGAAATTACAGATTAATCTCATTAAAGAGACACATGCCACTCATGTTGTAAGAACAAATGTGCATCGTAGGAAGATTAATCTTCATGTATTTCAAATTAAGTGAATGGTTAGTCAAAGTTAGGGGGAACTACGCTCTTCTCCTATTAGGCATTATTTTAAATTCATGTCACGCACTTTTTATAATAATCATAATTACACGGGCGTATATCAATATTATCCTTACTATATTTAAAAGATTGCCCAAAATAATCTTCGGTGTATCTAGACGAGAAGAAGGAAAAAAAGAATAATCACTCTTGGCTAAATACCGTTACGTCTGAAAAAGAAAGGCCAGACTTATAAAAGATACTGTTACGTAATTTTATGAATCATCCATCCATCCTTCATGATGCCCGTTAGAATTAATTGTTTTACACATTTCAAAGCTAATTTCTTCTATGGAGCAAGTTACCAAATTTAGATAAGACATCAAAGTGAAATTGCTAGTTGAGAAAGTGATTATAAAATATTGGACGTAATTATATACTTTATTATAGTTTCAAATTGGTCTCTATGAATTATAGTGCCATTGGCATCTCATAATGTCACATAGACTCTTGTTATTTCAATTTGCATAAATTACAAGACGGAAAGATGAAGTGTGCATGTTTTCAAAATCGAGTGTGTCACGTTGATGATTCCAAATAAGGATGAATTGGCCATATATGGGATCTTCTGCTTGCGCTTATATAACTCATAGATTTTGTGAAGTTATAGACTATTATATCAAAGTTTTAAATAGTATATTAAAATATTCCAAGCAGCTTCCTAGCAATCAGTTATTGTTATTATCGGAATGATAGAAAAAAACCGATTCAATTGTTTTTGTATTGAAAATATAAATTTATATCTTTTGTAATGCCTGCTTCCTGTTTTGATCGTCGCATTGAAACAGATATAAAACATAAAAATAAAACTCTCTGAGCACAGATGGGTATCACGTCCCCGGATAAAAAAAGGATTTACATCTTGCATAAATCATACATATGAAGTGAATTTCTATTCAAGGAATAATATAACGATCGTGTTTGAATAATGTAAACACAGTGAATTTTCAGTTGAAAGCAGAAAAATTCATGACATGCTCGCCATCAATACTTGTCTAAATATAGAACGTTAAAACAAAAATAAAACTTGAAATTTCTTTTGGTAACTTTTTGATAATAGTTAGTACTTACTAGAAAATTGCAGCATGAACATTACTGTGTACTGTAGTGTTTTGACTACTTATATGTTATCTCTTGTAGAAGACAATAAAAGACATGTTTACTTCTATGAGATATTTATTTATATTCTTGTTGTTGATTACTGTTGTCATGGCAATCACTTAGCATGCAATGCCTTCTTGAGGTAATATGGATGTAATGACATTACATTACACTCCGGGTAAAAAAATGAACATGTACCAAAAGAAATGAGCCGTGAGTCAAAAGGGCATTTAATGCATTCCTCAACAAAAAAAAATAGCATACATTAATGTCGTACTTGTATGTATTGGCATGTTTAATGTATACTAGCACAAAAAAATTGAGGTCGTTTGCATCTTTTCAATGGTTCCTTACATGCTATGACAATAAAACTTATGCTAATAATTAGGTGCTAAAAACCAAAGAATTGAAAGGCCTTTGCTGCTGATAGCTAAGGGGCATCAATTGCTTAGGGCCAAACATGTGTTGCTTATTGCAAGGTGATGTCGCAAACTTAACCTAATTAAAATAAAATTGATGGTACAGGAATCAATGTAGTTGTATTCATTTTGTCCGTAGGAATGGAAGAAGTGGGGTTGTACTCATAAAACAGAGGCAGCATTCATAGCATTGTCCTAAGATTGTAGGAAGTACTAGGTGAAATTGCCTGTTGGAGAGTATGATTGAATCTTCTTGTATCCTGTTATTTGAGGAGAATGAAAACTTGAAGCTTAATCCGGTAGCACATATATTTGGGAGGTCCAAATGCTATTCAGTTGAATGTTATCAATGTATGATATCACGTAATGTCGAGTTGACAAGGCTCACGTGGAAAAATATAAGTCACTACTGTTATTTTTGCACTTGTGTTTATGGTGTAAAACTTGAAAATTAGTACACTGCACATAATGCCAAAGTTTATTAGCGAAATGGATTTTGCTATTATGATAAGATAATTTGAGTACGGTCAATAGCTGTTAGCTTCTCGGTTAGCAAAAAGTCGAATGTTCGCATTGTTTTAATTACTAGGTAATATGGCTGTTTAATCGCGTGCCCTTTGCATAAAATTTCGCGTTTTGACATGACAAAATTTTGTTGGTTAAGGTTGTTGCGAAGTTCGTTGATGGTTATCCGAGAAAACAAACTAAACATCCAAATTAAATAAAGAAAAAAAGATATTAATCCTGTTATATCCAAGAACAATCTCTTCTTATGGCATCGTTCCAATGGCGAAACGAGAGATGTCGGCATCGTTGTGTCCGAGAATTGCTGAAGACATTTTTCAGGAGCTGTTACTACGGGTGTTGGCTTTTGGTTCTTGAGGAACGTTATTGATGTGATTTCCATCAGGAACTGGAGGTGTTGTAGCTTGTAGATTCCAGGAATTATTGTCTGGATCCAAGGAAGTCTTCGTAGAAGATACGGCGGTTGATATCCCCAAACCGTCGGCCTTCGGAAGCTCTTGCATTTTCTGATTTAAAACGCATTGGTTAGGATTCAATTTTAACTGTACCCTAACTGACTGGGATGTTTTTTTAATGTTTGTAGGAGATTTTGATTCTGTTTGGTTGTGGAATAAATGTACTTTTGGAATTAAATTATTTGTAATAGTTTCTGTAATGGAAGTATTAACCTGCGAAATTGTTTTAAAAAAAGTCTTGTCACTTTTTTTTCTAATATTTAAATTAACTCATTTAACGGTACATGAACTCGTTCGAAAACAAAAGCTTATAGTAGATGCTTTTTGGAGAAACGCCAGTCTACACTGTCTTTAGAGCCAAATTGGATATTAGCCAAACATCGACAGCGCTGACATGAAGAATTGTAAGACTAATTTCAATCATTTTAATCATCTACTTCTTTTGTTCATAAAAATAGAATAACAGAACAGAACTAATAGGAGTAATTCTTAGAAATAGTTTTTGTTAACATTGCAGTATAAGTGGGGCTTCACAGGGGTTTGTGTTAGGCTCCATATTATCTTCCTACAGTTTTTTAAATGCATTAAGAATCATAATTTACAAAAATTCGTTCCGTTGACTGTATTTGTTAAACACCCTGTATACTTTTTAAATAACATTTTTTGATTTCTTTAAGGACTCAAAATTAATGTAACACACTTTAAATTAATGTAAGATATTTCTTTAATGTTGCCATTAAAATTGGACTTAATGATTTTTTTATTTTTCTAAATATTTCAATGCCCTCTTCGAAGAACAGGTTCTATTTTACTGCACTTGAAGGATGAATATATTTTTTTTCTTTTTTAGAATTTATGAGATATCATTATAATAGTAATGATTCATCAAATTGTCAACAATTTAAAAGTAACAACAATTGTTTCTGCTTAATAAAATTTGGCTATAATTCAAGCACAAATTAAATTGTCTTAAATGGTTGCAAAGAAATAAAATAGAAATTGCGGATAATAAAACTTGTTTTTTAGTTTTTAAAGCGTTAAGATGTAAGCGCAATTTATTGAGCAGCTTACTACTGCATTAGAAATGTCGTGTGTTATTGTAGCTTTTTTAATTTTTTTTCTACACCGCTTTGAATATTCTTTCTAATATAGTTCGTGCAATAAGTTTTGCCTCATTAGGATTTAATTTGATTATACTTAGCTTTTCGGTCAGGCTCACCCCGGTTTACACAGCTAAATTATTATAAAATTAGAAGAACAACGGATATGCAACCAAGCAGATACGAGCGAAAAGTTATTGCCTACTTTCAGAATGCATTGAATAAATGATCGTTCGAATTTTGTCTGAAACTAGAAGAGAGAAATTGCTTTATGCCACTTGTTTTAGCTATAAAAAAAATTCTCCTATATTTTTTAAAAGTAGAAATCGAATCAATTTTCACATTGGTAACATAATTTAAACAGTAAAAGAAAAACGATACCATCAGAAGTTTCTATGGCCAAAGCTAGTGAAGAAAATATGTTTACTGTTTCGTAGCGTCGTTACAACTGCTATTTTGGTTAGTTTAAAAAGAAATTTAAAATCTGAAGAAAAGCATAAGGTTTTGTTTTAAAAGCAACACAAACAGCTTGACAGTTACATAACTGTAGTAGGAATTCAGCGTCAAATAATGTACATAACCCTCCCCCTCCAGTCTTCCAACCAG
The DNA here is from genome assembly GCA_929113105.1 of Agrypnus murinus. Classification (NCBI taxonomy): domain Eukaryota; kingdom Metazoa; phylum Arthropoda; class Insecta; order Coleoptera; family Elateridae; genus Agrypnus; species Agrypnus murinus. The sequence goes on along the minus strand of OV816030.1, from coordinate 70,603,317 downwards.
CACTTCTATACCATGTTACATATTAATTTTGTTTAGATTTGAAGTTCTATATCCATCTTCATACCATCAGTTACAGAGATCAATCTAGAACTAGATTTTAGACTAGGACAGAGAAACTAGATTTTTGAAACTACTGATAAAAGAACCTCTAAAAGAAGACTCTAGGCGTTAGCAAACTGGAACCTTAAGGGCGTGTTTCTTCGATTATTTTTTTTTAAATTCCTAAGAGCATGTACAGGGTTTTTCATTACATTTTAACCACGTCACATTATTTTTGTTTTTATTGGAAATACACAAAAAAAAGGTTTCCTATAAAAGTTGTATTGAGTTGCCTATTTTTTTTAATATGGCATAAGAACAATTGCATGTATAGGTCACGTGATACGGAATATACAATTACACATATATTTATTAATGAAGCACCCTGTATATTATTGCGTTTTCAAATAGCCCGCCTTTCTCTGATTCTAAATATACCGGGTGGCTATTAAAAACGAATCCTGTTTCAACCTTCTTATCTCCAGAAAACATTTTTTCTTAGGACAGGCCGAATTTCATAATCGATTGTCTATTAACAACGAAATAATTAAATTTAACATTAAAATTAACAATGACACGTTACTAATTTTACAGGCAGCTTAGATCGAAGCAGACTTTTGTTAAAACAAATAAAGTTATGAGTGACGTTTACAGTTAGTTGTTGCATGGAAACATTAGATTTGTTTGTTTGACTGCTCTCAGATGTTTTTAATGACGTCACTAGAACACTTTTGAACTTTTAAGAACAGGGTTTGAACAGTTGAGAACAATTTTACAAACAAACGGTTTTGTGGTAAAGATCATCTTTAGATTCTCAACAAACCATCATATGGATTCTAGCATTTTTAAAAAGTACAACAAAAATCACGATCACGGTACTCACGAGTTGACATAACGGTTTACATTTAGTCTGAGGTTATGTAGTGATGTAGTGGTTATGTTTACGTTTGGTTTATTTGGTTTTTTTTTTGGTTACTTCTAACTTGCTCGGACGTTTATGTTGGAGCAGAAAGAGCATGTTCTAACTGCATCTAGAACAACTTCCTTTCTACAAACAAACAACTTTGGAACGTGTTCTATCTTGCTCTAGTTACAAACAACAAAGAGTTCTAAGAGTATGTCTGCAAGTAAGGAACAAAATTCATAATTGCGTTATTTAATGTTTTCAAGCAAAACGCTGGGACAGGTCAATTTTATTTTTTAATTAGTCACCTTATGACATAAAAATGTTACTTATGACGTCATGTATTTTTACACAATGATGTCATCATTGATATTTTTTTTAAATGACAACCCCAATTTCTTTGCTGGTTTTTATAGATGGTCCAACTACTTAAATGATGGTGTAAAAAAAGTGGTACCTTAGATAACTATTTTTTGAGAAAATAACACACTTACCGTAAGAAATAAAAAAGTAACTTTAATGGAAGAAAATCTTAATTAAACCCTAAAAACAAACAAAATTTAGCGCAAGTGTTCAAATTGCTCTCCGTAAACCATTTGGCACTGACCGATGCGAGTGTAAACACTTTGTACACTTCGCTCGTCGAGGAGCAATTGAGTGGCCACCGCGTTCCCCATACTTGACTCCCTTAGATTCTTTTCTATGGGTTTATTTTAATAGGCCAAATAATTTAACGAGCTACGGAAAAGAATTCGCGCTGAAGTGGAGCGAGCACATTACTCCTGAAGTCCTTGAGCGAAGTGTACAAAGTGTTTACACTCGCATCGGTCAGTGCCAAATGGTTGACGGAGAGCAATTTGAACACTTGCTCTAAATTTTGTTTGTTTTTGAGGTTTAATTAAGATTTTCTTCCATTAAAGTTTTATTTCTTACGGTGTTATTTTCTCAAGAAAAATTATCTAAGGTACCAGTTTTTTTACACCATTATTTAAGTAGTTAGACCATCTATAAAAACCAGCAAAAAAATTGGGGTTGTCATTTAAAAAAAAACCAATGATGATGTCATTGTACAAAAATACATGACGTCATAAGTAAAATTTTCATGTCATAAGGTGACTAAATAAAAAATACCTGTCCGAGCGTTTTGCTTGAAAACATTAAATAACGCAATTATGAATTTTGCTCCTTACTTTATCACCATACTGTATATAGCTTTCTGGTAAGTATTAGCAGATAGTAAGAATTAGACGACTAGGCTACCATTGTTAGGCAGAACATATTGCGGTGTTGTCAAATCACCGTATTTGAAAATCAATGACGGAACGGAAACGTTAAAATAAACATTTTTATACCAGACTTAAATTAAAAGAGAGACATGTTATGTCATGGGCATAATGAATATAATGGCTATACATATGACCACAGTTAGGTTCATTAATACTTAAATTAAAAATTAAGATTAAAGATTTCATGCAAACATAACCTAGCTTTCTTATGTATAAATAATAGGTTTCATTTTAGAAAAAGGATATCATTTAGTTAGATTGCTTGATCATAATCATGTTTATGCAATCCAAGTTACACTTTGGGACGGTTTCTTCACTTGTTAGGAGGAAGTAATTTCCCTATTTAAATTTACAGATTACGATGTTTAGCGTTAGATAAATTTTTCTATTTTCCATGAGGCCAACTCAATTTTATGTTGCTAATTATCTGAAAATAGATTAATTAGGTCAATCTTGTTGTGACTTATACAATTTAATTAATTTTTGAATTTGTTTATAAGATTTCTAATCACTTCAATTAATGAAGGTATTAAATCCTGTCTTTCGTGTTGATATGACTCTTATAGACTCTTATCCTGTTTTTCCTCACCATTGTTTTGAAAAAGTGTCATAGTTTTCGTTTGTTCTGGCATAAACTATATAAGCTGGGGCAAATTGTAACAAAGTCAGTCGATAAAACGCACAAGGCAGAATCTATGCCCGGCTACGGATAATATCTGTAATAAATTTGAGGTTATATTTCAACCATATGTTTATGACGCAAATGTCATATATGAAACAAAGTTAAAATAAATTAAAGTGTTACCTGAACATTTTTAAAAGGATTAAAAGAAGATTTAATTATTGTGCAACAATTATTGAAAGTGAAAGTGATTGTTTAAATAAATTCTGATTGAATTTATTTTTTTTGACATCGATCTACGTATTTTATAAACAAGAAGTCAGCTGATTGGTTTCATCGCAGTGTTACCAATAAAAAGGATTAACTTTTAAAAGGGGGGGAATATATCGTAATATACAAGGTTGGTTATAATAAATGATTCTTGTTAATTTCATGAGTAATAATTATCTTGTAAAATTCATCCTCAAATATAAAACTATTTGGTTTAGTTTATTAAGTTCTTTTGAGAATTTATTTGATTTGAAGTAAATAGAACAACTAAATTTCTTTTATATAAAATTTATTTTCATTTGATGAATATTTTTATTTATAAATAAATTTCATTTGTGTTGTACTGTTCAAACGAATGACCGTACTGATCCTATGTCAGGTCACTACAAATATTTCTAACGTTTGAGCAAACCTGAGAAGTGTTTCTCAATTATCAACTGTATTATTTTGAATAACATTTTTTTTACTTTGACTTTTTATTTGAATTTTTTATTTTGTTCGTTAAATAAAGTTTATGTGTTTTCAATTTTACATATGTGCTTAATTGATGTTAATACAAGCATCCAGCGTTCTTTTCTTTTGAATTCAGAGTTTAGTAGCAGTTGTCCAGCCTGCAGGAGCTTTAGTGCTTACAAAATAAGTTTTTCTTTCTTTCCAGGCATAAAGAGAGTCTCGTAATTCAAATAATTTATGCTTTACTGAGCAAACCTGAGCTAGCTGAGAGGAATAAAGAAAAATATCTGTGGTGTATTCTCATTTCAATCCACCGTATATAATTTATGTTTATATTTGGAACGGTGGACATATTGTATTTTATTTTATCTTCAAAGATTACCGCATACAAGGAGAAAAGACAAAAAGAATGGGAATGGTATTTTGCCAGCGGCGGCTCGTCACATGACGTGCTGCTTCACCAACGTTTTCTTGTAAAATCTCCATTTTTACTAATTACTACTGTTTTAGAATATTAGAATTTTTATTAATTTTATCATAAAATTAATAAAATATGGACTCTATAAAGTTCTAAAACAGTATAGTAAACAAGAACTTTGCGCGTCATGTGACGAGTCCCCGCTGTATTTTGCTTAACCAATATGAAGTCGGAGCGGCGGATCAAGAGCCACGAACTGCAACTAGCGAGTAAAGCTCTGGTACGTGAAGATAAAACCTAAAACTAAAAAAGGTGGGGGGGATTCTGAAAGGGTTTATTAAGATAGCTCCGAAGTAATATTTAATTACTCATACGTCTTTAATATTTCCCATTACTAATATTCAATATTAATAAATAACATTGATTATTATTACAATACTAGCAGCCGACAATCTATACGAGCTCACATATTTATAAAAGAACATGTTTTGTTAGAGTAATGCCCTAGATGATTGTAAAAGACATCTTTGGTGGAAATCAATTTATCTGACCATTTTTAATTCGTAAATAATAACCCCACTAAAAAGTATTAATTTCATTTTTTCATTTCCTCTGTGTTTTAGTCGATGAGAATTTAACCCGTTATATTTTAGAACAAATTAAAAAAAATGCAATAAAAATCTGAAAAAGTTTTATTTAAGTGCATGTTACTTCAACCTTGAAGTCAATTACATCTTTTCGGAAATTATAAAATGTGATTTTGTTAATTGCCTAAATCAAGGAACTGTTTTTGTTAGTTGTCATGCTGACCAATCTTCTCCAAAGCACTTAATTGCAAAACGTATCTGCTATTTCTTGGGAATTTTTGAACAAGCACCCATTTATTTTCTAGTTATTTATAAGTAGTTCCAAAATTAGCGCAAAGGTAATTGCTTGCAATAATCCATAAGTCAAGGCAAGTCCATAACTCACCATACATTATATTTTGTTTGTATCTCGAATTAACTTTTGGGAAAGTTTATGTTTTTATTGCTTAAATGTAATAAAGAGGAAAAATGTTTTTAAGAGCAAATGACACACGCCTTATTTTTAGCAATCGTTTTATACCCCATTCAAATGTGTAATGATAATGAATGATAAAAGAAACGAATAATGGCCATTGTCTGATGATGGGTATCAGGTTAATGTAAACCCACATATTATTCTACCTTCTTTTATAAACTACGGTGTTCCACATTTGAGAATAAGAAAAGAATATAATTCACCATATTCTAACCTTAATAATTGCGTCTTGTAAACTCACTCATCATTGTTCATTTAATGCAGCTCTTTTGGAAATGTAAAAAATTACGTTGACTCATCTTCCTTTCAGAATTTACGTTTCTCCAGCAGGCAGCACACCCACATGACATTCTAAATGTAATTTTTTTTATCCGCCGAATGCAGCGGTGATTCCTTATAATCGCTTTCCTGCGAGAGATGATGATGATTCAGTATTAATTATTTGTTTGAAGTGGATTTCACGAGGGTGTGTTGTTTGTTCATAATAATATCCATTGGGCGTCTTTGTATTATTGTTTGTAGTGCTAATCAAGTGGGCGTGGTGTACGAGGGTAGATTGAAAAGTTTCCGGAATGGGCAAGAGATGGCGCGCGTATCGTGAAATTGTTATGATGGTTGTCAAGGCTAACCTATTTTAGGAAAGCTGTCAAATTTTCAGACACGTGCGTCGTTCCGTTTATGTTTACTAGGATATCTTGTGAAGCAATTCAGGCACTTTTGCAAAAATGGATAAAAACGAATTTCGTGCAGTCATCAAACATTTCTGGATGGACGGGAAAACGGCGACGGAGATACGAGATATTTTGCAGAAAGTTCATGGCACATCCAAACCTTCATTTTCGACTATTAGTTTCTGGGTGAGCGAGTTCAAACGTGGCCGTACGAGCACCAAGGATGAACCACGCAGTGGACGTCCAAAAACGGCCACAAATGAAGAAATGGTCGATAAAGTCCATGATCTCGTGTTAGCCGATCGACGAGTGAAGTTGCGCGAAATAGTAGAGACCACGGGCATCTCATATGAACGTGTGCAAAATATCGTGCACGAACATTTGGGCATGAGGAAGCTCTCGGCGCGATGGGTGCCGCGTTTGCTGACTATGGACAACAAGCGAAATCGTGTGACCACTTCGAAAGAGTGTTTGGCCTTGTTAAATCGTAATCCAACGGATTTTTTTCGCCGATTCGTGACCGTGGACGAAACATGGATCCACCACTACACACCAGAAACCAAGCAGCAGTCGAAACAGTGGATTTCTCCAGGCGAATCTGCTCCGAAGAAGGCAAAGACTGTCCCATCTGCTGGAAAGGTCATGGCCACCGTTTTTTGGGATTCGCAAGGTGTGATACACATCGACTTTTTGCAGAAGGGAAGAACTATCACGGGACAATACTACAGCGATTTATTGGATCAATTCAACGGCATTTTGAAGGAGAAACGGCCTCATTTGCAGCGAAAAAAAGTGCTCTTCCATCACGACAACGCGCCGGCCCATTCATCCCGAATCGCCAATGCTAAATTGGTTGAATTGGGCTACGAGGTGGTGCCGCATCCCCCGTACTCTCCAGACCTGGCCCCGTGCGACTTCTTTTTGTTCACAAACATGAAGACTTGGCTCGGAGGCAAGCGCTTTACGTCAAATGAGGAGGTCATCGCCGCCACTAAAGCTTATTTTGCAGAGTTCCCGAAATCATATTTTTCTGAAGGCTTAAAAAAGTTGGAGCACCGCTGGGAAAAGTGTATCGCCCTGCAAGGATATTATGTTGAAAAATAAAAACAAAAACCTGTTCAATTACTGCGTTTTCTTGCCCATTCCGGAAACTTTTCAATCTACCCTCGTATACACAAGAAATCTTGACACGATTTTTCGGAACGTTTACGATGCATTGTTGAAACTCATATTGCACGTATTAGTGGAGTAAAAAATAATAGCAAAACGCAACCAGTTTACTTCAATACAATCGTTTACATTTTCCATAAAAGTAGGTCATGAAATGTAAACTGGATGTCATTGGCAGATACTTGCGTTTAGGAGTTATTTAATTATTCTACCTAGTTATTAGTTATAAATCCGTTTTGGTCTGCTGTACTTATAACCGTACCCCATATCGGAAACTCAGAGCCAAGTCGGGTAGAAAAATCATCTTCTTTCCCACCACTTGGTTCCGACTCGCCTCCGTTGTCTCTCCCACTGACAAGACATGCCCTCCCGAGCAAAACCAAACCTCATTCAAATCGGCTCATAAATGCCAAAGATAGATATAAGAGCGAATAGCGGTTACAAAATGGCAGAAATGTCTTGTCCCCACCACTGGTCATGACCCATAACTGTCCTCACACTCCCATTAAGAGGTAAGGAGCCGTCGAGACGAATAAAAACAAGCGATCATTACTGAATAATAACAATAAGTCATAATAAGATGATTGGAATCATCACTCACTCCATAATAATTTCTTTTGTCGTAAGAGGTACATACGTCACGAGAAAATCTAATGCAAAACAAGTGCATTTGAAAGCAAATAGAACTATTTAGGCTCATATGACATTTTCGAAGTAAATTTCCGTAGAGAAATTACTTGGTGTCGGGACACCAGGTAGTCTCTTAAGGCTGTTTTAAAAACACATTTCACTTCATTCGTATCGTGCTCCGAATGAAGAAAAAACACTTCTGTATGTTAGGATTCACTAACTGAGTTTAAAGAACGAAGTCTTACGACATTAAATCTATCTTCTTTGCTTCTTGCCGTAATAGCGATGCTCACACGAACCGAATCAAGAGAACTGCATCATGATACGCCCATGGGTAATGGAAGATGCCAGAGTAAACATTCACAACAAGATGAAGGACATTACTACTCTATATTATATTTTATTGCTTTCCTAATTACTCATCGCACTTGCCTCGTTTATACTCCGGTGACCATCAATCGAATAAACAAATTAACAAACTGATACAAGAGTAAACATTGACGACAAGATGGCGGACAGTATTAAATCCTGCTTTGCCCCTTCCCAAATTGAGGGCGATGAGACGTGGCGACCAAAGAAACTTAACGACAATACTTTATGATTGGTTTCCTGATAATTCATGTCGTCCACACCCTCCTTCCTGTTTTGTATGGAAATATTGGAGTGGATCAAGAAACCACGCATAAATGAGGTATAGGAAAAACTAACATCGTCATCGTTTGTTTTAATAATATGACCGACATCTGACATGACATTTTTTATTGCGTCCATTCAAGGCACAAAGTTCAGTAATAAGAAGACATGAGAACTAAAACAGGTCTTTTGGGATTGAAGTTGCGGTTAGGACTTAGGCGCAATGCCATCGGGGATTAGTTACACCTGTATATGTCAAAAAGATGTCGATCTCTTACCTTCTGTAATTGGTTCCATGAAAAAGGTGCGTTCACAAAGGTCATTCATCACAATTCTATAGCATCCAATCTTGAAAAATTTCTCCAGTTCTTTTGAGGCGCAACTTTTATCGCCTCACGATCAAGCGCAGTAGTTAGACTTTTTTTAGAAATTTTGTGTATATTGTTATATTCAAACATCTTTGGATATAGACTATATGTTTGTATAAATGTATTTTCATAGCCGCATTTATTACAATATTTGCTTACAATACTATCCAAATGGGGGCTCAATTACAAAATTACATAATCCTTATATATCTCTTGATTATTCGAAGACACCTTATAATTTTTTAGGCATGGTTAACGATACTATAATATGTATTTTTAGTTTTATTGGTCTTTCGAAATGTTGTAGGAGAAAATACTTGTGTTAAAACACCTCTAATATTTATAAAGTATATCCCAGCTTTATTGCTATATACGAAAATTAATTATTTTTTTTGTTTCAGGTGAGTTATCGGCTACTGAATGGTGAAATACCTGTTGGTGAGACAATTACGATTAGATTAATTATTATGATCTTTTAATCAAGATTAAATTCAGTTGAGAATATTCAACTTGAATATTTAGTATATTTTTATTACATCTGGTCAGGTGTGGATTTAGTCTCTATGACGCCCTGGTTTACATTAATTTTGCCGCCGCTGTAGAGCTTATTATTTATCAAAAATAGAAATATTTTTAATTCTATGAAGTAAAAGATTTAAATCACTAGATAAAATTAAAATATCCATGAAATTGTCTGATTATTATTTAAAACGTGATTACGCAATTTTTTCTTAAATTTCTGTATTGAATAAATTATATTATTTTGTGTAAAATATGAATTACGAACGCTGTTGTGGAAATGCCCAATATACATTTAAAATAAATTTAAAAATATTTGAAAAAATAAGATTTTTAATTTGAATATTTTTATCTGAATATTAGAAAAAATTAGAAACCGATACAGTATACAGATTATTCGATAAATATTTTCTAATTATGTATTTTTACAAAATATTGTAACTATGTACAGTCGAATTCATAAAAAAGGAAACGATTTTCGTTCCATTTGTACTTTGAACATAAATTATTAATTAAAATATTACTTTATGTATTTTCCGACATTTGTAGATTATGTAAATGATATTAATGATTAATCATTGTTAAAATTGATAGTAATCGAAATTAATTAATATTAATTACATATTTGATACAAGAGCCGTTTCCTTTTTTTGAATCTGACTGTACATATTAAAAATATTTCAATTTCAAAAATTTGCCATCTCGCAAAGAGTGCCGCTCTAGGCTATAGCCGATTTAGCCCATGTACAAAACCTCACCTAAATAATTCACACCACCTACATAAACATCCAAAATTTAGTTGGAACAAGTTTTTTCCTATAATAAACCCAAGACCAACCTTTAACAGTTATTTCTGTGTTAAAAAGGCCAGCACTACATGTATTTAACAATATTTTTACTTGTTTAAAAAAGATCGGAAATCCAAATAAAGTCCCGTTTTGAATATGGAAAATCCTGTAATTGAATAGCAGACACAAGTTTACTTAATGAAAGATCGGGTACCTAACGATAATTTCTTTGTCTGCTTAATGACTTGATTGTATATTTATAAATGTTTTTTTAAAATTAAAAATTTGTAGCGATGGTCAAAAAATCTAAAGCATGATAAATGATGACCAAAAAATAATTAATTTCATGTCGTATTTGTTTTTGGGGGGCTCACTTCACACAGCTTTATTGGTTGATTTATGGACTTTAAAAATAATCGTATAAACACAATAAATTTTTTTTAAAATTCTTGTTACAGAAATGTTTAGAGCTTTTGCTTTATTTATTCGTAGAACCAAGAATCCTCGCAAATGATTAAAGTTAGCCTCATAGTGAGAATTTGACTATACATTGAATACGCAAAATCGACTTTTATTTAATTAATTTATTTTTGGGCGCGGAATCGGGGCGGCGGGCCATCCTCGTACCTCATGGCACCGATTATCACTTATTTCTTACGATCATATGGCCGACCATACTAGAATTTAGCCGAATCTGGGGGAATTCCACCCCCAGTAGGGATCGTTATCGTGCCAAACATCGCATTGACACGGAGCCTACAGTTTTGCTTCCTATGAAAAATTACCAGCTCGACGGGGGATCGAACTTGCGAACCTTGGATTATGAGGCAAACATACAAACTACTAGCTACTTTTAATTAATTCCGCAAGTTTGATTAAGGAAAATAATATCGATGGTAGAGCTGGTCTACATTTTTTACATGGAAAAAGTGTGAAATTAATCTAGATCTTGAATTGTCAAACATGGTTCGGCAAATGCTTTGCTCATTTTATTGCTTTAGTAAAAGTAAAACCAATCAAGTATTTGCTATGAAAAAATTTTTCAAGGAAAGAGTAAGCTGTAAGAGTAATTTTGTTTTGTTCTTTGATATCTTGAACGTTGGTGAAAAAACACCCGTATTATGTGCTGAAAAGGTTATCCAATTAACTTGCAGCAGTTGATATGGTTTTTAGATTCCGTCACAGTTTTAGGAACCTTCATAACAATCACAATATTTGTATTGTGGTTGTTATGATTGTGCTTTGCTTTCATATTAGCGTAAAAGAAGTTGTTTTTACTGGGATTAAATGTTTTTCTCTTAGATTAGAAATTGGAAATTTTTCACCAATAATACAAATAAAACCATAGAACATGATTCAGAGTCTAAAGATGATTATATTAATCTGTAAATAACTGTGCGTAGCTTATAGAACACACTTTATACTTCCTGTATGTGGGATTTGAAAAGTATTGATTGCAATTATGCCCTGTTTTCATTCGTCATAAAAAGAGTCTGTTTCTGCTGACTATGCGATGGTTTTTAAAAGAATGCATTGTTGAGGACGGCGGCCGTTTATGACAAAGTATAAAATTCTCATCCTTAATCTCATCAATAAATTATTCATAAGATGTTTAAAGTAAATAACGCATTTTGCCAAACCTTGTATTTTCCAACTTATAGGTATTAGGCAAAATGTAATTGTACTTAGCAAGATGTTAGTCGTTTGACCTAATTTATTTCAAAAAAGGCTTTTGATAAATTTCTGACTAAATTTGTTTTCAGCTACCAACTTAATCTCATCATCTTCTTCATCTGCATTCTGAATACCCGCCGGATGTTAGTTTCTTGAACTAACATAAATAAAGTATTACTTAAGGAGGCGCTTTGCCAAAAACCTTCTGATTTCCGGTATATAAGTTCATTGGCCCATGGAAATAAAAGTATTGTTTAAAAAGCTTCACACTGTGCAATATTTTCGCGTGTACACGCCTCCGAGTTATATATCTCTTTTGCCAAATAAAATATTGTACAAGGAAATGTGGCTTTGTCCCTAATTTTTCTGTCAAATTACAAAACGTGGATAAAGTTCATTAGGGTGTACATTTTTTTCTGTGTTGTATCAATTAATCAAAAAAAGACATAAAAGATACGAATTGCAGATGTATTCCATTTTGGACACTGTTGGCAACGTGAATCGAAATAGCTTCATTGCAAATAATTTTACTCTCTAACGAGTCTAACGAATACTTATTGATTTTGATAATTTATTTAATGTCAAGATGTCAAGAACGAGACTTGTCATCTGATTTGTGCGTTTTTCCATGTAATTAGAAAGAAATCGTTTTTCAGGATGACGTTTTCATTAATGGCCCGAAAAGAAGATCTGATAAACTGGAATAATGATTTCTATTTATGAGAGCGAATAACAAAAAGGTTATTGTTGTAATAAGTAAGCGGTTCTTTTCAAGATGAACAAAGAAAAATGGACTGAATGCGGTTTTATTTTTATAATAAAGTAACTTTTCAATCAGAACGGGACCGTTTCGCAAAATTTCTTGTTCTAAATTGACCGGAAATATAAGTATTATTGACATTAGTTTCTTGTGCAGCTTTTTAGGTAATTGCTTGAATGATGTTTTATTTTCTAAAACAGGATTTAATAGTTCGTAATAATAAAAATGAAACATTTGATTCAATTTTTCTTTATATATCAAGAAATTCTGTTAAATAAAGAAATTTAAGTACTAAGGACGCATCTTCGAGATTGACATTGAAGATTAAAGGTTTAGAGATTCTGAACCTCTTAGTTTTAGAATTTTAATTTTAAGGTTTCGAAAAGGTATCATATCAATGTTTCATAAATCATAGTTTTTAAGTTTCATGGTCAGCTATCTTAGCACCTCAAAATTCTGTATTTGAGCATTTGAAAAAATTCCAAATTTTTTACGACAATTTAAAATGCTCAGTGCCTCTCTCATAGCTTGGGAGTTTTATCATCATCAAAAGATTTTGAATCTTGATTCTGAAATAGTTCTGAAGTTTTGATAATCTAAACATTCCCTAAATCTACACTTAAAAAATAAACCTCTAGAAACCTAGTTCAAAGGTAACACAAAAATCTTATAGAAGTAAATAACTATTCAATACCAATGACATACGTATTACTATGCAGTTTAAGAAAATTAAATATATGCAGGCAAAATACGAATCCCAAAAGATGACAAAAAGCACACAACTTGCTTACCTGATAAAAAAAATTATATGATGCTCCGGTTAAATAATTGTATTATGTGAGTATAATAATAATAATAATAATAATTTATTCAGCTATTACACATAGTGTTTACAGTCGTCAATAGGAATCGGTAAAAATACATAGTAAATATAGAACAGTTCATTAATAAATAAAAACACGTTAAAAGCATCACAGATAAATAACAAACAAAACATATAAACGGTGGTAATGGTGTATGTAGAAAAAATGTATATTTATAGTAAAGTGTTACAATTCATTTATAGGAGAGTTTAGAAATTCTTCAATTGAATAGAAAGCTTTATGTAATAAATACTTTTTCATTTTAATTTTGAAATTTTCAGTATCTAACGTTTTAATACAATCAGGTAGATGGTTGAATAATTTAACTGCAATAAAATTAGGTCCGTTTTGACTCTTTGTTAATATATAAAATTGAGATTTTAAATTGTTTGAATTACTGGTTAGATAATGATGCGAACTTCCCTGCTTGCTAAAACTCTCAAAGTTGCGATTAACATAGCATAAACATTCAAGCATAAAAATGCAGGGCAATGTTAGAATATTAAGAGAAATAAACATCTGTCGACAATCTGCAATACAGTAACACAGAGTAACACTATCCCACTATTTTGAGACTCTTAGGTTTGGGTCGCTGATGTAGAATATTCTTATATTTAAATGTAAGCTGGATATTAACAAATAATATTATTACACAACTAACAAAATAAAGAACACAAGTTCTTATTTACTTTTTTACAATATAATTAACCACATAAAAGAAAAGAAACAAAGAACTAAATTGATACCAATATAAAATTTTTAAATTGTTTCTCTGATGTTAAATTGCTACTTATTTGTTAAAAAATGGATTCTCTTTTTATAATTTTTTAGAAAACAAATGACTGCTTTGAAAAAAAACAAAAAACAAAAGAATCTTGACATTTCCAAAATTTACAATATAATTAACCACATAAAAGAAAAGAAACAAAGAACTAAATTGATACCAATATAAAATTTTTAAATTGTTTCTCTGATGTTAAATTACTACTTATTTTTTAAAAAATGGATTCCCTTTTTATAATTTTTGGAAAACAAATGACTGCTTTGAAAAAAAAACAAAAAACAAAAGAATCTTGACATTTCCAAAATTTACAATATAATTAACCACATAAAAGAAAAGAAACAAAGAACTAAATTGATACCAATATAAAATTTTTAAATTGTTTCTCTGATGTTAAATTGCTACTTATTTGTTAAAAAATGGATTCCTTTTTATAATTTTTTAGAAAACAAATGACTGCTTTGAAAAAAAACAAAAAACAAAAGAATCTTGACATTTCCAAAATTTACAATATAATTAACCACATAAAAGAAAAGAAACAAAGAACTAAATTGATACCAATATAAAATTTTTAAATTGTTTCTCTGATGTTAAATTGCTACTTATTTGTTAAAAAATGGATTCCCTTTTTATAATTTTTTAGAAAACAAATGACTGCTTTGAAAAAAAAACAAAAACAAAAGAATCTTGACATTTCCAAAATTTACAATATAATTAACCACATAAAAGAAAAGAAACAAAGAACTAAATTGATACCAATATAAAATTTTTAAATTGTTTCTCTGATGTTAAATTGCTACTTATTTGTTAAAAAATGGATTCATTTTTATAATTTTTTGGAAAACAAATGACTGCTTTGAAAAAGAAACAAAAAACAAAAGAATCTTGACATTTCCAAAATTTACAATATAATTAACCACATAAAAGAAAAGAAACAAAGAACTAAATTGATACCAATATAAAATTTTTAAATTGTTTCTCTGATGTTCAATTACTACTTATTTTTTAAAAAATGGATTCCCTTTTTATAATTTTTTAGAAAACAAATGACTGCTATGAAAAAAAAACAAAAAACAAAAGAATCTTGACATTTCCAAAATTTACAATATAATTAACCACATAAAAGAAAAGAAACAAAGAACTAAATTGATACCAATATAAAATTTTTAAATTGTTTCTCTGATGTTAAATTGCTACTTATTTGTTAAAAAATGGATTCCCTTTTTATAATTTTTTAGAAAACAAATGACTGCTTTGAAAAAAAACAAAAACAAAAGAATCTTGACATTTCCAAAATTTACAATATAATTAACCACATAAAAGAAAAGAAACAAAGAACTAAATTGATACCAATATAAAATTTTTAAATTGTTTCTCTGATGTTAAATTACTACTTATTTTTAAAAAATGGATTCCCTTTTTATAATTTTTTAGAAAACAAATGACTGCTTTGAAAAAAAAACAAAAAACAAAAGAATCTTGACATTTCCAAAATTTACAATATAATTAACCACATAAAAGAAAAGAAACAAAGAACTAAATTGATACCAATATAAAATTTTTAAAGTGTTTCTCTGATGTTAAATTGCTACTTATTTGTTAAAAAATGGATTCCCTTTTTATAATCTTTTGGAAAACAAATGACTGCTTTGAAAAAAAAACAAAAAAAAAGAATCTTGACATTTCCAAAATTTACAATATAATTAACCACATAAAAGAAAAGAAACAAAGAACTAAATTGATACCAATATAAAATTTTTAAATTGTTTCTCTGATGTTAAATTGCTACTTATTTGTTAAAAAATGGATTCCCTTTTTATAATTTTTTGGAAAACAAATGACTGCTTTGAAAAAAAAACAAAAGAATCTTGACATTTCCAAAATTTACATAACCCAATTATTATTTATAAATTTTCACTAGCGTAAAATATAATTAGATAAACTAGGAAATAAAATTCTGAATTCAGTGATGATACAACACTTCGATTGAAAAATAGAATTATGCCTTTAATAATAATGTCGACGAAACAATATTTCCTTAATATTAAAAATTAACTTAATCTCATAAAAACACCTTTTTACATATTCCTTTCTCAACAAATCTAAACATTAAATCATTACTAATAATATCTTAATGTTTTTAGATGCCAAAAACTTTGATTTAGAAGTCAAATTACATAATTCAAATGAACGTTAGAAGAGTGCAGCTTGTCGAACATGTTTTTAAGTGATTCCAACAAAAGAATCCAGCCTTTACATTAAAAAGTGTATTAATTCTGTGGATATGATGTTACTCTACTTATTTCCACTAAATCAATTTAGCAAACAGCTTTAAATTTTGAAATTCAATAAGACTGCAAATTAAACAAATCTCGTTAACATGAATTTTATGTTCGAACAATACTTCAACAAGGTAAGTTGCTACACATTCGCATACACCTTCAATACAACATATTTTGCCTGTTCCAGATGATTTCTAACATTAAAAACGAACTAAACTTTAGTAAGTTAAAAAATGCATAAACGATTCCCAAATCGTTCAATTATAAGAAAAATTATCTATTTTCTATGAAAAACAGAATTTCCACATATCCTTTATCTGCTTAACGAATTTTTGTGTGCCTGTATTAGTCTTAATGAACAAAATTTTTTTCAAAATTTATTTTTTAAAAGTTTTAATGGAACCATTAAATCGAGTAGTTCTAGAATTGCATAAAATCTGCTTATTAAATATTATCGTGAGAGTAAATTTTCCCTAGCATGCTCAAATATCATTACTATATGTATTTATGTGCATGGTCCTTTCAGTAGCAAAACACATGTTTGTTCGCTTTCTTCATCTCTGGACATCTTTCCTACTTCTCGGTTTTTGCCTTACAAATTTTGGAGATAAATTGCAGATACTTTGTTTAAGTCTCAAAGTTTCAGTATTCCAAAATTTCAAAGATTCCTTCCCGTTTTCAGAGATTTCAGGTTTTGGATATTAAGAGTTTGAAGGTTTTAAAAATTCGAAATTATCAAACTGCAAATTTACAAGGGTTCCGCAATCCATTTTCTTTTTAGTTTTATAATCTAGGAATATTAAGGATTTCGAAGATTTTACTTTTCTAGTATTAAATCTTCAGGGATTCTGGGTTGGATGGTTCATAGTTTAAAAGTTTTTGTAAGGTTTCGGAGTTTTATACTTATTTATGTACCTTGGTTTAGAACAACGAAGATTTATTTGATCCACACTTTCATGATACATTGGTTGAAGAACAGTTAAAAAGAATGGCTTTTAGATAAGCGATGCAGTAAAATAAATGTATGATAATTTGACACTTAGGAAGAACAAGTCGAGATATCTCTAAAAACATTGCAAAAAGTATAGGGAAGTGTTGTGTCGGTTTAAAAATAAAATGTTACTATACAGGGTGCTTCATTTAAAAAAAACTGAAAAAGATTTCTTTGAAATATATAAAGTTCGGGCTCCTTTAACAAACACTGTTCATTAATTATGTACATTATAATTAATTTTAAATAGCACAAAACACGCATCTTCAATTTATTTTATTTGTTTCAATAGCAATACAATAAACTATTTTGTAACGGTAGACCGTGAGCAAATTTCTGACATTTTTATGAATAACTTGGCAACGCTGTAACGGAGATGAAAAAGATTGTTAGAAACATAATTTCATGGTAAACTCAAATATGTAAAAATATATCCACACTCTGTATACATGAGCATATTTTCCAAATATGCATTATGGTACTGTAGTGATTTAATCCATTCCTTGTAAACTAGAACGTAGAAAACATACAAAATGGTTGCTATAACAACAGATAAATAAGATTTAATAAACAGATCAACCATTACCATTACATCTTTTACTTGCCATCTAGAAGTTTAGTAATGCGCGAAACACGTGTACCTATATGGTAATTTTTAATTTGCGTTTTTAAGGTTGTATAAGGAGATCGATGAGGTGGTTATGATGAGATCGTGATGGTTACTTAAATCGTCAAAGGGTAGGTGTAGAGTCAACATATTTTTGACGTTCAATTTGTAAATAATCGAAATATCTATCAATAATTACAAAAGACATCTCTGCGTCTGAACTGACAAACGTTGGAATATTGGATCGTTCAGGCATAGTTAAAAACTAAATAATTGAATGCAAGATATTTATCTTTGAAAAAAGGATATTCCCTTGAGGGACACTGCCAAAAAAATCGCAGGGTTGCGAGAAGATTCCAGTGAGAACCATTAACCATGAAATGTCGAAGTGGGTATGAAGGCCACTTTCTTCTGTACGGGGTCACATGGACATTTCCCAAGTTATATCTTCCAAAAAATTAATCGTAGAAGCATAACAGAGAAATTGCGCACTAAATGGACACTCTGTATAACGTTCTGAACTTTGCCGTCCTATGCTACTACCGAAACTCCGTTACCTTAGAAATTTGTACACTTCGTCATCATGCGCACAAATGAATTTGTGAATGTGTATTTTCGTTGCCTAGTAACAACATATTTCTGAACAGCTGAAATAAATTCAGAGGCGTCGCTTTGTTGGAGTAGTATTTTTATACATGCGTTTTGGTTTATGGTTTATCATCAGTGTTTGCAAAATTTTTATTCTTTGCACCGCTTTGTAATTAATAAGTAGTTTTAGCGTATTTGGTCGTGTATTATTCAGACAAGTACATCCTAACCTGATACACTACTGGCAACAGCTGAACTCTGTCCGCCATAATCGCGCATAATTGATGACGTGCCTGTCACATTCTCTAAGGTAATAGAGTTTACTGCGCCTTAAGTTAATACTTTTAAGGAAAACGAATGTATTGAGAGATTTGAAGCAACAACGTTTTAACATGTTTTATGGTATTATCATTAGATTTCGTTTAGGAGATTCCCTTGGAGCACTCCGTGAACTCCGTCAAAGTTCAAAATTACTGACATTATTATGTAATTACTCTTTTGTTCTATGAATTAGATATAATTATAATTATTGCTTCTACGTAGCTAACACTGAATATGAGATTATTATTGAAAAAAGTACAACTTCGTTAAATATCGATATTAAATAGTTTACTGTTGAACATGTCTTAGAAGTTTCCAAGTGTTCCCATCTTATTCATTATAAGTAACACTAATTGATAAAATTATAAAGTAATACATGTATTAATACACTGTTTAAAATGTAAACTTGTTTTAAGTTACCATATGTTAATTATTAAGACAAACTGCAAAGTTTCACATTTACACGCAATAAAAAGACGTGAACATATTTGCACTAACAGGCTTCTAGTTATATCTGTTAAAACCTTGCAATTTGAAAAGTTACTTAAGTTAGCGAGAATTTCAAAATTTTACAAATCTAACTTAATGTAGGTACTACGTATTACTTATATACAGATAGTTGTTTTTGATCTAGTCAATATAATTTTGATCTTTAAATTTTGCTTAGTTGTTCATTACATTTTAAATTGTACAGCTACATTAAATTATTTAAAGATTTGTAAAATTGTGAAATTCCCACCAATTTTAGTCAACTTTGGAAATCGCAAAGTTTCAACAGTTATAACTAGTCGAATTGCAGCTGATGGAAGCCCGTTTTGTTAGTCTCGTCTGCACACTGTTCTCTTGTTAAATACACTGTCAAGTGTATATTGGTGCCAATTCGTTTTATTTACTCTAACTAAAGTAACATGAACACTAACAAACATTTTTTACCAATTTAGATCACTTTTTAACGAATTTTCTTCTCTTAAAAAAAATCAAAATTAGAGTGGATTTTGTTATACTTTTAAAGTAGAATACTGTTAAATTAAACATTCAATCTATATAGAATTAATTAATAATAACTGAGAAAATAGATTTCAGTAGTAAAGAATTATTTTTGTTATAAGAATAGAGTGAAAAAAAAATGTTTTCCAATTCTAAATTTGAACTCTAAAATGTTTACCCAGTACTAAAAAATTGTTCACGGGGCTGATTTTTTATTGCATAACAGCTAAAATATAATGCATTCTTTGTTGATGCATCAGAGTCTAGATGCATTTGTTGCCATCATGGAATATTACCGTACCTTTGTTTGGGTTTCCTAGGTTTGTTTTGTGTGCCGTATCGGAGTGCATTATTAGTTTTTTACGGATATTTACAACCTGGGAAGCTCTACCTACAAGTTTTGTCCTTTCAGCATGAATTTATACGTCGTGATTTATTTTTCGATATTTGCGTTTATGTCGCAGTTCTAACAATCGTAGTTAAACACGATGATTTAATATACGACAACATGTGGCATTATATTTGCATTTTTATCATTAGCTAATGCACTGACGGTAAGAAGTTTCTGACCACGCCTGTTAGCAATTTTATCTCTAAACTTTTCAATATATTAAATAATTTATCATAAAGCATGCTTCATAACGAACGTTTTATAACATTTTTATATTAAAAGTGCATTAATTGACATTTATGACTATAAAATGTTAAATGCCTTTCAATGCATAATTTTATTAAAACTTTATCCTGCATTTCACTTTAACCATGTTAAGATGTGTGATGTATGTCAAGTTTAATTTTATATACTTATACATATTTAGAACATCAGATAAAATAAATATTCATTTTCTTTCCGTATGTCAACCATATGTCAAGTCAAATTTAATGCAGAATGCATCACTTAAAAGTTATAATGTTGTTTATATTAACCAGAAGTTGTAGGCTGTTGCAGCAGTATATCTTATTTAAACCACAAAGAAAACTGCTAAAATCCATCAACCCACAAAAATGATTACAAAATGGGGGGTTCGAAACGCAAAAATCCATTGTAACGTACACTATTTATTGCCTTATTATAAGCTTTAACCTCAAAAAGTCAGTCGTGCACGAATTCGCATTGTTATTTTTTGCAAATACTCGAAAAAAAAATAAAAAACTTCACAGCATTGTTTGAATTATATCCTATAACCAGTTTTCAAGTCAAGATTATGCATTACGTTAAACAGATAAAAGAAGGCATTGGCATTCCTTAAAACAAAAACTTTGAACATTATTTTTCTGTTATTAGTCCTTTTTTTGTTTATTACACCTTAATTTTGATGTGCTAACGTTGTGATTTGTTTCATGCACTTTTATACATTGTTTAGAGCGAGCGAAATACTCCACTTCTTGCAAGAATATGAAAACAATGTTATTATGAAAACTTAATGTCACTACTATCGAATGCAAAAGTTCTGACCCCTGAGTTTGAATGCGCATAGGAAAAAAAACTAACAGCTCAAAATAATTAAAACAAAGACAGTTAGATAGACAATTGATTTTTTTATAAAATAGTAAATTTGTAAAATTATCTAATCTTAGGTTTTTGCATTTTCGCGAATTATGTTACAAAAAGTTTTGGGGTTTTTGTTTTGTTTTGACGTAAATCATGTTTTTAATAATTAATATTTCAATAACTACTTTACAGATCTGTATCAAGTTATTCTATGAAATAGAGGGTAATGCATTCTGGTGTTCTGGTGTTTTAATCAAAATCTTTTTTTACAAAATATAGTATTTTTTAATAAAACAACAAATACGTTAAGAAATTTTGAAAATATTCGCGAATTAATAAATAAATAGTTTTTTTAAAGAATTACCACATAAAGACATAAAAACACCGTTAGCTACTTGTACATAAAATTGCATTCAATTCTGTCGAGTAGTTATTGAAATATTAATTATTAAAGACTACGTCAAAACTCCTAAAAAACCCGACTTTTTGTAACAATTAGCTTAAATTCAAATAAAATACTTTTAAAAAATATTTTATAAAAAAAATAAATTATCTATCTAGTAACCGTTTTTGTTTGAATTAATTTGAGCGGTTAGTTTTTTTGCTATGTGCATTCAAACTCAGGGATGGGAATATTTTCATTCGATAGTAGTAGTGTGTCCCCGATCATTCGAAAGCATTAATACTGATCGACAATCAATGGATATGGATATTACTAACTATCCAGTTGTTTAGATCTGGTTCAATTTCTTTAATCCCTGATATTGCATTTTTTTTATTTCCAAATTAATTAACCACCTACTTTGACGAGCTAGTTTGATAATGAACAGTGCTTCTTGTTACAAAATACAAATCAGATTTTCGTCGTCTATGACGTTTTTTATTTTTATTTCGTCAGATTATTATTTTTGCACCTACACTCTACCAAGTTTTAGAAAATTTTGTTGGAAGCTTTCTTCACACCGCCTCCTCGCGTCTGTAGATTGACAAAAGTACCCTAAAACATTTCAAGAAGCCCATGGAAAATCGGTGATTATCATGTCATGAAACTTGGTATAGAGTAGGTACAGGAGCAGTTCTTCACCTCTAGCAACAAGAAACAGTCACTTCATAGACAACAAATAATTCGAAGTAAGCTAATCTCATGCCAAATCACCTAAGTACCATGTACTTCAGTATATTAGATTTTGTTCAAATGTTTTCAACAAGAGCAATCTGATAAGCTTGTTAGAGAAGGAACAGAACTTCTCTGACGATGTTTTCAAATGGGACCTAACTAAAAAACCTTTGATATTTTCCTGATCAAATTGAAATAAATCTTGGAGACTAAGTATCAGTTCTTCTATTGCATCAAAGGCACTAAGGTTTTTTAACTGAGAGGCATACCAGAGAGTGCAATTCGTGCAATTTTTGTCTTCGTCTAAAGTTTACTGCCAGATCGTGAGAATTTTTGTTGGGTGCCATTTAAAAACATAGTCAGAACAGTTCCTGATCTTTGTTCGACTAGCCTATGAGCTACTGCATGCAAAGAATATTTTTAAAATGTGAATAAAAAATAAACTATGACTTATCTATTACCACCTTACAAAACTGAAAAGATTTAGTAGAAAAATAGAAATTGGCAACGTCTCAACGTATTAAAAAAAACTTTAGTATTCGATAACCAACTAATAGGGAATCAATTCTGGTAGAATTCATTTAGGATATCTTTATATCCATCTTTTAAAAGAAGTGTATGCAGTTTAATATGCCCCACTTTTCTGGAACACTCTGTATAGTTGTAAATATTATTATACTATTCACCTTTTGCAACCAAGAAACGTTTGTACCGAAGGTTTTCTCTATATTTAACAGTTTCAGAGATATCGAATAATTACGCATTAAATGGACACTCTGTATAATAGGCGAGTTTTTGAATTTAATTAAATGTTTTATAAAATATGAATGTATTAAAATAATAATCTTATTATTTAAAAAAATAATAATTTTTAATTTAATGCTATTTGTTTATCACTATCTCTTTATCACTGAATTTTTGCTCCGATCAGAATGCTGAATGAGTTGAAAAGTAAAAAATTCACGTGGACCAAGTGACAATATGTACATTCGATTCGATATATTGAATCAGTTTATAATAGTTTTTTCTCAAAAACGTAGTTTTCGAAAAAAAAAGCAAATAAAAAAGGGTGTAATGTTTTTAGCACATACAGAAGGGTTTGTTATGTTCTTCAAAACAAAACGTTTTATATTTTGTTATGTTTACGTTGTTGATCCTGCAAGCTGATCATGTTTTTATTTACAATATAATTTTATTATTGTTATCAGTCAGTCATAATTCCGAATAGTTGCATTAAGGAAAGGAATATTGGGTTAGATCAGGTCTTTGAAAACGGTGAGATCTACGACGTAAGCGTTCTTGTTATCATGTGAAAAAATTCATCAAATTAAAAATTTGATGGTGTTTTTTGTTTTAAATAAAATTGATTGATGAGAAAAATCGCTTGCACTTAATTTAAAAATAGTTCTTTAATTTAAGATTAATTTACATAATTTCCTTTTCTCATTATTCAAATGTTTAATTAATGTAGCTAGTCAAAACAAGATGTCATAAGTACTAAGTACCATATTAACCGGGGGTTGCCCGCATCGTATGGCAGATTCTTAGAATTCGTAATGTAATCTTTTTATAAAGCCGAATGATTTTTATGTTTTTTAAATTCAATTCAAAGCCGCCCACACTAATAAAAATTGCCCTTTAATTTAATTAACTTATCTTATTAGGAAATTAAATATTCTCTTAAAAAATCAGATAAGATATTTAGATATTCTCTTATAATTCAGATTTATTCTAAAGCTGTTATTAGACCTTGAATTTATTTCAAGTTCAAGTCTGCATTCTTAGTATTATGCAGCATAAGCAAACTCGTGCTTTATTGACAAACTATTTTGTCTGGCACTCAAATTTCAAAGGTAACACTTATACTTATTAATGCTATCACCATAAACGCGTTTATCATTTTCTATGTACTTTTCTAAAAGCGTCTGTCAAAATTACTAAAAACCTTGACTTTCACTAATCAAAAAACTATCAAGATTTTTTGTTCTAAATGCCATCAGAAATGCACTGGTCAAGTTTGCTGCACACCCTGTAAAACACCCTGTATAGATACAAAGATAACAAGTATATACAGGGTAAACGTCACAGTGTATTCTACTGACTAAACTACATAATGGAAAAAAATATATATAAACCATTTTCGAGTTACATACCGGGTGATTTTTTAAATTTCTGATCTAGTAAGTCGTGATTTTTACGCCGTATCGAAGGTCGCCGAAACGTAGGGCGTAGCGTTGATCACACTGCTATTCGCGAGAAGCGAGAACAACACTGGAGTAGGTTATGTTTATGTCAACATTTTTGAAATCTGACAGTTGTGACAAATCGAACGATTCAAACTACGCCCTACGTTTTCCGCATCTTTTGTTTTAAAATTATGTCATGGCTTTCTAGATCAGAAATTTAAAAAATCACCCAGTATAATTAAAATTACAACATACAGTGTGAACTTTTCTACCGCCACAAGGCAATCAAAATCTCAATTTTTTAAATATTTAATATTTTCAGTTTTGAGATAATACTAATGCTAACATCAAAGAAAAATGACAGTTTCAATATAGGTAAATGAAATAATAATTCCTAAATCAAACGACAAAAGAGTTAAAAAATATACATGAACATAAAATAATTGAATGCCACTTGAAGTCCTGTTTCGTTTCGAATTTAGGCAACTTCGATCGGGATTCCAACTTGCTTCTGCTGATTCCGCCTCTTTCTCTACTACAGACAGTAAGAGATGCCTCCGTTATTCACAGCTCTCTCAACAGCCTGCGTGTGGCAAGATAGTTCCTTGATATATGATAGATCGGAAGATTCTGGGCCTTCGACATGTTTTTTCAACTGATCCAGAGAAAAATGACTTGTCCTTGGTAATTCGATCCACAGAATCTCGTAGGAGTCAACCAGTTCGTAATATTCGTTTGCCCATAATTTAAAGCTTGGAATTGAGAATATTCTAACCGTTGAGTCGTCCGATGCGTTTCCGGCTTTCATCGGGTCGGATGTGCTTGCGATCATTCCAAAACATACAGAGAAGGATATTCTCTGGATTGGCAAACTAACCATTGTAATGGTCCTTCGATTTCTTTTTCGAATGAAGCGATGATCTCTTTTTTATTTCCAGTATTAGTATTAGTTGCTGTTCCGGAAGCAGGTGTGATGTTGTGATATATCTAGAACCAGGTTCTTCAATTAGTGATACTAATCAATAGTGATTAGTGATTTTTGTTCTTGGCTCTTTTTACTTTGTGTCGATTAATTACATTTTCATCGTTTTCTTTTCATGATGCCGACTTTGTCTGAAACACTGTATCGATCTAGAGTTTCCGTCGACATTGAGAGTTTACTTGTATTTCGATGTTTTGTGCAAGAAATATTTGGAATATGAGCCGGTAAAGAAACAGAAGGATCTTGCTTTGGAGAAGCTGCATCAGAGCTGTCAGATTCAGTATCTTGAACTGAGCGCTGTTTTGTGGCAGTGGAACACTCAGTGCTTTATTCTCAGCAATTCTTCTCGTACTTGACTCAGTTGTAGCCATTCTTAGTTGTAGCTTCCCGCATCTTCTGTCGTCGGACATCTTTGTAATCAACAGAACA
The DNA here is from genome assembly GCA_929113105.1 of Agrypnus murinus. Lineage (NCBI taxonomy): Eukaryota > Metazoa > Arthropoda > Insecta > Coleoptera > Elateridae > Agrypnus > Agrypnus murinus. The sequence goes on along the minus strand of OV816030.1, from coordinate 70,577,424 downwards.
GAGCATCATCTTTCTTGATCCTCTATGATATTTGAGAAATAATCGCTCTTTCTTAGGACCCTGAAAATTTCATTTTAATTAAGTTATGTTAGAAATGTATCAAGTATTGAGGTAATGCCAGTGTTTGACTTGAATAATTATCATCTAAATGAAGACTGAAGGAAGAGGCTTACCTTATATTGTTTGTCACAGACACATCCATCAAAACTCTTTCATTTACAAGCTGAAAAAATCGAATTTAGTCTTGCTGCTGGCGGTAAAGGCTTCTAATAGCGATTTATAGCTTGCAACGTTACTTCTTTGCTTATAAGGTTTTAGTAGATTTTTCCGCTTCAGTTGATATTCACTGATTAATGATACGATTATTTCTCCGATGACTCAATATTGGAATAGAGTTATTGTTCCAGATTTCTTCCACTTTTCTTGCAACGACCTCTAGTGTTTCGAATACAATAGTATTTCGATTGATGTTTGTTTTGCGCCAAATTGTCACGAATCCACAGAAAATACTTTATTGAAGTTACATACCGTTACATATAATACAGTTGGAGCGCCAAAAATGAGGCACTCAGTTAGATTTTGACATCATATAGCCTGCACCTGATGTGGTTGACTGGTGGGTTATGAACTCCGTACTGAACAAGTTGAAACAAATTAATCGGCGTCGGCAGTTCGCATAGTGGAAGATTAGACACAAAGTTATAAAATTGAAAAAACAACTGGGGCTCTGTGGCGGTGGAGGGGATAATAGGAAAAAAATATTAAAAATACACAAATAATTTTTGTTTACGTACACAACTTTCAACAATACAGGAAAATCAATTTGAGAGAAAAAAAACTTCGCTCCACCCTATTGTGAGCTTCTACTTTAGGAGCTTTACTTGAAGCAAGATAGGCGCTGTTCGGTATTCACCGAAAGTGATTCAATCAAGTTATCTATACCGTGAATATTTCTTGAAAGTATACACTTACCATTTCCAAGACATCTTGCATAGACGCCTTTCAATGTGTTGCTAGGAAACTGTTGTGACTTTCATGAGATACTCATAGTATGAGTGGAGATGATGTGTGTGTGTGTGAGAGAGAGAGAGAGAAAACATGTTATTCGGTTTGGGTTAGTGCACATGGGAAACACGTACTTAGCCTGGTTTTCTTTCAGCAGTGAAAATCGGGGCTGCGAAAGTAGCGAATGACCAAGGAAATTAATGATTCATTGAGACCAGAGGTAGCAGCTTACAGGTTCAGTGTTATATTTTTGTATGTGATTCTTTCCGTCAAAATAAAACCAAATGCAATCTCGCCTCCACAGCCTTACAGTTCAGGAGTTAAATAAATCATCTTTCAGTTTATACATGGAATTTTAATTGTTTTCTTCATTGTATGATTATCTTAAATGGTACTATTAGCTTCAACATCCAAGCCGCGAATGAAAAATTCTTCAAGAAAACACAAAACCATTTGGTAATGGTATATCTGTTTCGAAAACGAAATAAACTGTTTGATATGTTTTGAACAATGGCAGCATTTACAGATATCTACAATTTTTAGGTACTGGTCATTGCTGAAGAAAAATGGAAAGGCATTCTTAAATCCGATATGATTTACAATTATTATAAGAAAGGTCAAGAAGTCGCTATTTCATGAAAAGAATCGGGTTTCTTGTACAATTTATCGATATATAATTTAAGATACCTTAGTGTGCACTATATCATTCCATTATACCCATGACTTCCTTCTTATGAATGTCTCCCGCAACAGTGAACCCTAAAAAGGCGCATCGTTTCTTTTATATTATTTATTAAATTAAATTATTCGGCAATACGTAACTTACACATATGCCCATACATCCATACATGCCTTGTTAAAAACCAGTACAACTTCCATTTAAAGATAATCTCTTCAGACATGTTTCAAAACGGTAAATCGCTTAAGTTGAAAGCTTTCGAAAGTAGTGTTGTAAAATTTATATACTTTCTCATAAAAATCAGGTAATAAATTTATGTCGTCGACTGCATGTAGTTGAAATAATAGCAGATTTCTGCAATAAATTTCCGCAATCTAAATCTGTTGCACGGTGGAGTGATATAAGTCAAAAAGAACAGCTCGAAAATGCACCCGGCGAAACAGTAGCTGTTAACTCTCGAGCAAGATCCACTAATTAAGGAAATGTCAGGTGCATTTTTTCGGTTACAATGTGGCCGGCCACTGTGTGGCGGCGTCATGTTTTTTAACTGGAGACAGATTCGAAAGTGTACCTACCTTAAATATTTTTGCATTAAAATTGTTACTGGGACAAATATGAGGAACCTACTCCTGTAATGTCAGTTAGTATCGTGTAACTGCATAATGATTCAATTAACATTTTTCACATGTTTGGAATTGCTACAGAAATGGTGAAAAGAATACCTCAATAGGTTTTAATTTAGTCCACCTACCTATTTAGAAACCTTAATTACTAATGAAAAACATTGATTGCAGCGAATGCTAAAGATTCTTCTATTTAGAGATAATAACAGAACTAAAAAGGATCATTCTACATACATTGCTGCAGGGGACAGTTTAATTAATTTTTAGTTGCACAAGCGAATAGTAAAGCTGTAATTATGGACGAGCAATTCGCATACATGTAAGCTTAAACAACAGCTATGTTATGTTAAACTGAATAAAACACAACAGGAATTAAATTATTGGCCTTGAGATGATGATTAACTCAATTAAAACAGTTTTTATTTTTGTTTGGAAATGAGGTGTAATATCCAGCTTAATAACATATCGGTTTTGAAAGGCTACCACTTAGAATTTTACAGCATCATAATCGATTTTTATTCAATTTCAGCAATGGCAAAATATTTACCATATGAAATCAATAATTAACATGAATTTTACAAAATCGTAATTAAAAAGTAGTCCAAAAGTCCAAGAGGTAGTAGCAATAATTTTTTTATAATTTAAATTATAATTGCCCCCCGTTACATTACCTGTCACGCCCTAAGAGAGTAAAAATTACATGTATTTTTTACTTACAAAACAATTTAATAGTAATTAAAACAGTAGAACGTTAAAGAGGTAGTAGCAATAATTTTTTTATAATTTAAATTAAAATTGCGCCCCTCACATTATTTGTCACGCTCTAAGAGGGTAACAATTGCCTGTATTTTTTACTTACAAAATAATTTAATAAAAATTAAAAACAGTAGAACGTCAAAGAGGTAGTAGCAATAATCTTTTATAATTTAAATTAAAATTGCCCCCTTTCACATCTGTTTCGCCCTAAGAGGGTAAGAATTGCGTGTATTTTTAGTTACAAAATAATTTGATAGTAATTAAAAAAATTAGAACGTCAAAGATTTTTTTATAATTTAACATGAAATTGCACCCCCTCACATTATCTGTTACGCTCTAAGAGGGTAAAGATTTCCTATACTTTTTACTTATAAAATAATTGAATAGTAATTAAAAACAGCAGAACGTCAAAGAGGTAGTAGCAATAATTTTTTATAATTTAAATTATAATTGCCCCCCATTACATTACCTGTCACGTCCTAAGAAAGTAAAAATTACATGTATTTTTTACTTACAAAACAATTTAATAGTAATTAAAACAGTAGAACGTTAAAGAGGTAGTAGCAATAATTTTTTTATAATTTAAATTAAAATTGCGCCCCTCACATTATTTGTCACGCTCTAAGAGGGTAACAATTGCCTGTATTTTTACTTACAAAATAATTTAATAGTAATTAAAAACAGTAGAACGTCAAAGAGGTAGTAGCAATAATCTTTTATAATTTAAATTAAAATTGCCCCCCTTCACATCTGCTTCGCCCTAAGAGGGTAAGAATTGCGTGTATTTTTTACTTAGAAAATAATTTAATAGTAATTAAAAACAGTAGAACGTCAAAGAGGTAGTAGCAATAATTTTTTATAATTTAAATTAAAATTGCCCCCCCCCCACATTATCTGTTACGCCCTAAGAGGGTAAGAATTGCCTGTATTTTTTACTTACAAAATAATTTGATAGTAGTTAAAAAAATTAGAACGTCAAACATTTTTTTATAATTTAACTTGAAATTGTCCCCCTCACATTATCTGTTACGCTCTAAGAGGGTAAAGATTGCCTGTACTTTTTACTTATAAAATAATTTAATAGTAATTAAAAACAGCAGAACGTCAAAGAGGCAATAATTTTTTTATAATTTAAATTAAAATTGCGCCTCCTCACATTATTTGACACGCCCTAAGAGGGTAACAATTGCTTGTATTTTTTACTTACAAAATAATTTAATAGTAATTAAAAACAGTAGAACGTCAAAGAGGTACCAGCAGTAATTTTTTATAATTTAAATTAAAATTGACCCCCCCTTCCATTATCTGTTACGCCCTAAGAGGGTAAGAATTGCCTGTATTTTTTACTTACAAAATAATTTGATAGTAGTTAAAAAAATTAGAACGTCAAAGAGGTAGTAGCAATAATTTTTTTATAATTTAAATTAAAATTGCGCCCCTCACATTATTTGTCACGCCCTAAGAGGTTAAAAATTGCCTGTATTTTTTACTACAAAATAATTTAATAGTGATTAAAAACAGTAGAACGTCTAAGAGGTAGTAGCAATAATTTTTTTATAATTTAAATTAAAATTGCCCCCCCTCACATTATCTGTTACGCACTAAGAGGGTAAGAATTGCCTGTGTTTTTTTACTTAGAAAATAATTTAATAGTAATTAAAAAAACAATAGAACGTCAGAGAGGTAGTAGCAATAAGTTTTTCATAATTTAAATTAAAAGATAATTAAAATTATCTGTTACGCCCTAAGAGAGTAAAAATTGCCTTTATTTTTTACTTACAAAATAATTTAATAGTAATTAAAAAAATTAGAACGTCAAAGAGGTAGTAGCAGTATTTTTTATTATTTAAGTTGAAATTGCCCTCTTCACATTATCTGTTACGCCCTAAGAGGGTAAGAATTGCCTGTATTTTTTACTTACAAAATAATTTAGTAGTAATTAAAAACAGTAGAACGTCAAAGAGGTAGTAGCAATAATTTTTTATAATTTAAATTAAAATTGCCCCCCCCCTCACATTATCTGTTACGCCCTAAGAGGGTAAGAATTGCCTGTATTTTTTACTTACAAAATAATTTGATAGTAGTTAAAAAAATTAGAACGTCAAAGAGGTAGTAGCAATAATTTTTTTATAATTTAAATTAAAATTGCGCCCCTCACATTATTTGTCACGCCCTAAGAGGTTAAAAATTGCCTGTATTTTTTACTACAAAATAATTTAATAGTGATTAAAAACAGTAGAACGTCAAAGAGGTAGTAGCAATAATTTTTTTATAATTTAAATTAAAATTGCCCCCCCCCTCACATTATCTGTTACGCACTAAGAGGGTAAGAATTGCCTGTGTTTTTTTACTTAGAAAATAATTTAATAGTAATTAAAAAAACAGTAGAACGTCAGAGAGGTAGTAGCAATAAGTTTTTCATAATTTAAATTAAAAGATAATTAAAATTATCTGTTACGCCCTAAGAGAGTAAAAATTGCCTTTATTTTTTACTTACAAAATAATTTAATAGTAATTAAAAAAATTAGAACGTCAAAGAGGTAGTAGCAGTATTTTTTATTATTTAAGTTGAAATTGCCCTCTTCACATTATCTGTTACGCCCTAAGAGGGTAAGAATTGCCTGTATTTTTTACTTACAAAATAATTTAGTAGTAATTAAAAACAGTAGAACGTCAAAGAGGTAGTAGCAATAATTTTTTATAATTTAAATTAAAATTGCCCCCCCCCTCACATTATCTGTTACGCCCTAAGAGGGTAAGAATTGCCTGTATTTTTTACTTACAAAATAATTTGATAGTAGTTAAAAAAATTAGAACGTCAAAGAGGTAGTAGCAATAATTTTTTATAATTTAAATTAAAATTGCGCCCCTCACATTATTTGTCACGCCCTAAGAGGTTAAAAATTGCCTGTATTTTTTACTACAAAATAATTTAATAGTGATTAAAAACAGTAGAACGTCAAAGAGGTAGTAGCAATAATTTTTTTATAATTTAAATTAAAATTGCCCCCCCCTCACATTATCTGTTACGCACTAAGAGGGTAAGAATTGCCTGTGTTTTTTTACTTAGAAAATAATTTAATAGTAATTAAAAAAACAGTAGAACGTCAGAGAGGTAGTAGCAATAAGTTTTTCATAATTTAAATTAAAAGATAATTAAAATTATCTGTTACGCCCTAAGAGAGTAAAAATTGCCTTTATTTTTTACTTACAAAATAATTTAATAGTAATTAAAAAAATTAGAACGTCAAAGAGGTAGTAGCAGTATTTTTTATTATTTAAGTTGAAATTGCCCTCTTCACATTATCTGTTACGCCCTAAGAGGGTAAGAATTGCCTGTATTTTTTACTTACAAAATAATTTAGTAGTAATTAAAAACAGTAGAACGTCAAAGAGGTAGTAGCAATAATTTTTTATAATTTAAATTAAAATTGCCCCCCCCCTCACATTATCTGTTACGCCCTAAGAGGGTAAGAATTGCCTGTATTTTTTACTTACAAAATAATTTGATAGTAGTTAAAAAAATTAGAACGTCAAAGAGGTAGTAGCAATAATTTTTTATAATTTAAATTAAAATTGCGCCCCTCACATTATTTGTCACGCCCTAAGAGGTTAAAAATTGCCTGTATTTTTTACTACAAAATAATTTAATACTGATTAAAAACAGTAGAATGTCAAAGAGGTAATAGCAATAATTTTTTTATAATTTAAATTAAAATTGCCCCCCCTCACATTATCTGTTACGCACTAAGAGGGTAAGAATTACCTGTGTTTTTTACTTAGAAAATAATTTAATAGTAATTAAAAAAACAGTAGAACGTCAGAGAGGTAGTAGCAATAAGTTTTTCATAATTTAAATTAAAAGATAATTAAAATTATCTGTTACGCCCTAAGAGAGTAAAAATTGCCTTTATTTTTTACTTACAAAATAATGTAATAGTAATTAAAAACAGTAGAACGTCAAAGAGGTGGTAGCAATAATTGCTTTATAATTTAAATTAAAATTGCTCTCCCTCACATTATCTGTTACGCCCTAAGAGGGTAAGAATTGCCTGTATTTTTTACTTACAAAATAATTTAATAGTAATTAAAAACAAAAAGTAAAAGAGGTAGTAACAATATGTTTTTTTATAATTTATATTAAATTTAAAGGATTAAAATAAGAGGATAAAAGTTACCTATATTTTTTACTCTCAAAATAATTTAATAGTAATTAAAAACAGTAGAAAATCGAAAGAGGTAGTAGCAATACATTTGTTATAATTTTAATAAATTACCCTCTCTCACCGCATTATCTTTCACGCTCTAAAGGGGTAAAGATTGTCTGTATTTTTTACTTACAAAATAATTTAATAGGAAGAAAAAAAATACCAAAACAATCAAAATCGAAAAAAATATAAACTGAATTTTACAAAATGGTAATTAAAAACAGTAGAAAGTCAAAGAAAAAGTAGCAATAAATCTTTCATAATTTAAATTAAAATTGCCTCCTCCACCCCATCACGTCATCTGACACGCCCTAAGGGGGTAAAAAATTGCCTGTATTCTTTTACAAACTAATTTAATAGGAACCAAGTAAAATATCAAAATAATCAAAATCGAAAAAAAATATAAAATGCATTTTACAAAATCGTAATTAAAAAACAAGTAGAAAGTCAAAGAAGTAATAGTAATAAATTTCCTATAATTTAAATTAAAATTGCACTCTTTCCTCACATTATCTGTCGCGCTCTAAGGGGGTAAAAACTCTATTTTTTACTTTTACTACAAAATAAAATATCAAATTAATAAAAATCTAAAAAAATAAGTATAATTGTACAAAATTATAGAAAATCTCAAATCAAAAGAAGTAATAATAAGAGGTGTAATAATAGTAATATAAAGATCAAAGAATAACACTAAATTCTTATATACGATACTTATGCAGACCCAAGGCCATATTTAAGGGGGGGTTAGGGGGGTCTGAACCCCCCCGAAACTAAACTTAATACTAATAAATGACAACAAAATAAAATTATTTTTCTATTCTGCTTCCCCCTAAAAATAAATTCCCCCCCCCCGAAAATAAATTTCTGGCTACGGCCCTGCGGGCGGTTATGCTTACAAATAATGACTATAAGAATGATACTTATAATACACTTAAGGTCCAAGTGTACCCAAAAACGTGTGTTATTTGTTTCATAAATAATATAATACTGTGATAACTTTGGTTTTAAGTTAATAGTCTAGGAATGTTAGAAACTTGCTTACCTAACATGTTTTGGAAAAAAAAATTTTTATTTAAATTAGTTCACATGTTATACGTAAAAAATTAATTTTAGAAAAACTGTACATTCAAAATTAACCAAAATAATACCACTTATATTTCATAGTATCTGAACTATTTTCCCAGAATTTTAAGAAAATCGTATGTCTAGCGACTAAATTATTGCCAAAAAACCTGCTTTTTGCAAAAAAAAACTGCTTTTTTTGGCAAAAAGGAGGTAATAGTTTAGTCCCTAGACATACGATTTTCTTAAAATTTTGGGAAAATAGTTCAAATACTATGAAATATAAGTGGTATTATTTTGATTAATTTTGAATGTACAGTTTCTCCAAAATTAATTTTTCACGTATAACACGTGAAATAAATTAATTAAAAAAATTTTTTTCCAAAACAAGTTAGGTAAGTAAGTTTTTAACATTCCTCGACTATTAACTTAAAACCAAAGTTATCACATTATTATATTATTTATTAAACAAACAACACACGTTTTTTGGGTACACTTGAACCTTAACCAGATGAAAACAATTGAAGCCATGAAATTTAAAATTTTGATTACCTTTAATCTTTTATTAGGCTTTCCGTTTTTTGTTTGTTTACATTTTTTTATGTTTATTGCTTTAACAATATCAAACTTGCTGTGCATTCATAAATTAGTCCCTTTAATACACTAAATCCACAAGGGATGATGTAGTGATATACAACGATGCAGCACTCCCTTAACTAGCGAACGTTCAAAAAACAACCTTCCTTATGAGTGTCTGTTTGGCTACCACCGATTCTGTAATATTTAAATTTGTTTGAAGTGAAAGTTTGGTTTCGGTTTGAAACTAACACCAACAGGAGTCGAGATTCCGCTCTTATCTAATGTTTCTTAGACTGTTATTCTCATATCTACTTACAGTCTTCTGTTTGGACCAGACTGACTGCTTGTCATGGAATGAGTCCCAACATGCAAGTTCAAAAAGGCTCTTTTTTCACTAGAATTGCAGTTATCCTCATCTCCATAGCGACCACTAATATCTCTGTTTTTTTATTCAAACAGTACCGAAAAACTTCAGCATTCCTTAAGATTCTTTCTTCTATTTTGCGTTTAGAATAAGTCGATTCTAGCACCCAAATGACGTCATTTGAGTGTTAGAATAAGCGGTTGGTGTGCTAGAATAGGCTAGTAAAATTTATTGCATTGATGTTGGTAGCGTTGGTTGAACTGTCAACTGACATATGTCAAAAAAATTTCTAACGTTTTTTGTGCAATTTGCCTAATTTTCGGCGGCGTTACTGATAAATTTCCTTCACTATTCATTTTCAAACAACGCGAAATTGCGAAAATAAAATCTGACGTTTCAAATTAATTTTTTTCCACAGCCGCCGAAAAATGTCACCAACCACCCAAAAAATCCCTAGATTTAAAATTTTTATTTTTTAATTTATAAAATGGTATAAAGCGACAAAATAGAAAAAATAGTATAAAACACTCGTTGCAGAAGGTCCTTCAAGCACTCATTTGTTCCTCAACTCGCCGCTATGCGGCTCGTTTCGGAATTTCAAATTCGTGCTTGAATAGATCCCTTCTGCAACTTGTATTTTAATATACTATTATAGATCCAGCATGAAAAGTATGAAGATTTCTCCAAAAGTATACATGACAGAAAGAATTAAGCACATGTTTGTTATCGGATTTGCCCTAATAGTTCCCGGGAAACCGAATATCTTAAATCTGGAGTGTTTGCCCGTTCATACTTCTGTTCATTTCGGATTCATTTTGTCGGAGAGTAGGAAGTGGCAGTCTTAAAAATTGACCCTTTCAAATAGAATTTACATTATGAGCTTTATTTTATTTGATGTCACAAAATGGAAGGTGCTTCCAAAAATTACCGGCGTTGTCCATTAAAATCCAAAGGACTAATAAATTGAGTAAGATTTTGCATCTATGAATAATAACGTGTGTTTCAAAAGTCTTCGGAAGAGGCTTCGTGACAGTTTATTACCACTCATTAATAAATATGTTATCTATCAAGTCACTGGAAATGGAAAATATTCCTTGAACAGTAACTGAAATTTATCGTAACTTTGCTAATTTATTGTAACTATTTTTGCTAGATAATTGGAAAGGAAAAATGGCTTTATATGGCTAAGGTGTGTAAGATAATCATGATGAAACCATGTCAATCCTTAAAAACGAGTAACAAAAGACGTGACTTGATTTTTGAGTTTGTTAAATATTTGAGGTTATGACTTTTGCACGTAAAAGCTAACGAAACTAGCTATTAATCAAAATTAAAAGCTTTTTTATACATTTATCTCTAATCTGAACTTGTTTTAGCAGAAAGATAATCTCTTAGAACGCCTCCCTATTTACAAACAAGGATGCATTATGTAACTTCATTTAGAATTTCGGCTTTCTTTTTTGTTTTACTTGTGGCGCATGATTTTGACGTGCACTTTTCGGCCAACCCATAGATGCTATCGATGTGTTCGTTTTTTATTCTTATTTATCGCCATGATAGGAAATAAATAAGCAATTCAAGCATCAAAACCATTATGGTCGGTATTTTTTGCCTCATAATTAATTACTGTTGAATATTATGTTCAGTGCACTCCTACACTATTCTACTTCCTTATTACACCAAAACACTTGATAGCTTTTCATTTATCAACACGATCTCTCAAAATCAAATGAGAAGTTAATATAACAAGAGTGTAGGAAGATGACAAACGATGGTGTTGATAAATGTTTGCAGGCGTAATAAACGAAAATGTAAATTTTGCAATTATCGAAATTTGAAATGGTTCTTTGACTTATATATTTAATTAAAATCCAATCTCTTCTCAGAGTTGTTTTCGTTACAATCATTATTCACAGCAGGATGTACAATTTATATAAAAGAGAAGAGTTAAACTTACTGGCTATTATCCCATTATTTAAAATGTCCTCCCACCAAGCCGTCAAAAAATATCCGAACAAACAACTTTCTGCATTACCCACATCGCACACCGCATGCACTGTACCAAAATTTCTCGTCTGATGTCAGAAAAAGAATTCGCAAAATATGGTTGAGACTGGAGACTGTCAATCTCAATTAATCTTTGAAATCCTGCAGTTCCACGAGTTAAATTACTGTTGAACAGTAATGTGCACAGAAGTACAGAGAATCGCTTGAATTGAGGTTCCCTAGTAATTTTGCTTATGTTAGGTAGGTACATTCTTTCCGTGCCCCGCTTCTTGCCTTTAGTGAATTATTTTAGACTATTTTCATAGGGCAAAGAATGGGAACTTGTGTAAAACATTTAAAGTAACCACGTGGCGCTGTTGTCTGTTTTCCAAGAATGTCAGTGACCGAAGCTGCTGATTATCCTACACAACCAATGTGAAGATTCAGATTTATTATGAAAATTTACTCATCAGCAGAATCCCATATTCTAATAAGAGCCTAATGAAATGAATGGTTTAGCTGCATCATTAACTTGTCCATCTCCTCTGGCTTTTTTGCTGAGGAATTGCTTGGACATGTTCAGCTCTTACATGATCTTCTTACTGATCATGCACACTGAAAATGTTTCTATTGGAAGGAAAATTTTGTTTTCTATAACTAAGTACTCGAAGATTTTTCTCGAAAAAGAGTTTTATGTTTTTTTTTTCAGGAAATGCAGAAAACGTATTACTAACTTAAATCTTCATTCTTGTACTTACTCTTCTTAACAGTGCATAAACCCATACTGACATACTCAACAAATTCATTAAAATCTCTTGTACATACCATTTTTCCATGTAAATCCAAAATGTAACATATACTCTATTACGAAGAGCCTTTAGTCCACGGCTATTTTCCCTTTCAAATATATTCTCAATTCAAATTTAATATAACGCACTTATATCGCGCTGAAATCGCAAGCTCAGCGACCATAACGCGCTAATCGCCACCTTGCTTAGAAGTGCTAACAGTCAACACTAAAACCATATTTGAACAGGCTTACCACAATCTTAGAGCTAGTTCAAATATTGAGCTCATCGAAGATGGTACTACGGCAAGCCTGGTAAGTAACTTTAAATATTTTGTGCTTGCTCAGTTCTAATAATCGGTAATATTGCTCAACTGTTTAACTTTTGTTTCTAATTACTGTTACCTCTCTTGTATACCACGAGAATTATCCTTCAATAAACTAGACGTTCTCCGATGATAATGTTATCTACATCCCCAATACTTACGGATTTACCGTACAAAAATTGATTTTTTTCTTGGAGATTAGGAAATTGAATAATCCACCATCTTTGTTTGGAAAATGGAAGCACCTTCATACTTTGACAATATATTTAGCATTATAGGACCTTCAAAGTAACGTGTCACTCGGCTCGTAATAAAAAAACTTTCAAGCTAGTTCCCAGACTGGTAGCTAGTGCTCAGTGGTATGAACACATTTTGATGTAGCTTTTAAATTTTTACCGTTTTGAAGAGGTGGGGAGTAACTTCGGAATATTAAATGGAATGACGCATTTGTTTTTTGAAATTCGGATGTACTTAAAAAGCTACGTAAGTATACAAAATATTATTAAATTTACTCCACTTATTGCAGAGATATTAATTAGAATATTAAAATAAATATAACAGTAGCATATTTAGGGGGCTAATATAGGGGGGGGGGCGGCTAACGGGATGGAACTCCCCGACAATTTTTTAATAGTCCAGGTCATTTATGTTAAAATAATCTATGTTATGTGAAAATCTCAATACATATTTGATTCGGGATTTTTATAGAGTACTTTCTCCCTTCCCATTCTAAGAAAAATTTGTAAACACGCCACTGGAAGAACTAAAGTTTCGTTAATTCTCTAAGCTTGCTAGATAATTCTGTTTTATTAATTGGAGAACCAGATATCAAAGCCTACTAGTCGTAAATCATTTTTCACGTTTTTCTTGAAAATTTTCTTATGTAAGAGTATGAATATTTATTATAGTTGAAAAGGAACACAGTACTCTATCGATTTCAGTAAAATAGATATTTATGCATTAAGGGAGATATGAATGTTTTTTCCCCCGAGGTTGACGTGTTACAGAAGTACAGAAGTACAGTGTAAGTCTACCGAGGGCAAAAAACAGAATATCTCCCGTAGTGCATTAAATATTTTATTTTTTAGTAACATCATATTCTTTATTTTCAACTTAAAACGTAAAAAAACATTAAAATAAATTGTGAATATCAAAGGTGGTTTGACTGTGCCGTTGTTACGATGGTTGCTACAGTTGCATGAATTTGTTTTTCAATCAACAAAAAAAAATGTCTGAAAGCAGCAGCGTTATTCCTCACAGTGTGATTATAAAAGCGGAAAAAGCCAGTGAGTTATTGGTTCCGAAGAAGTCTGAACATTTGTACATCAAAGAATATGACCGATTTCATGTATGGATGGTGAAAAATGGGGTTACGGATATAAATGGAACTGTAATGTTAGCATATTTTCAAGACTTGGTATGCCTTAATCTGGTTGTTGTAAAAAGTTGCTTACATTTGTGTTTTCTTACAGTCACAATCATTTAGTCCAAATACGCTCTGGACCAAATTTTCGATGGTTTTTTTAATTTTCTTAAGAACATTTTATAATGAAATAACAATAACATCAAGGATTGCGTGAATGTAGTCGCTATAGTTGCGTGGTTATTGTGAGGTTAACAAATTTAACATTAGAAAAAAAAGCCGAGAAAATTGAGAGAAAAAAAAATTAAAACTCCCTTGGGAGATATGAGTTGCTTTTCATAGTTGGTATCTAGGACGAAAATAATCCATATCATGTTACTAAAAAATAAAATATCTATCATGTAATTTAAAGAAAAATCGATGACGTCATCATGCTCACGACGGTTTAGTAAATCGCGCATTCCGCGAAAAGTTCAACCTCCACAGATAAATTTCAATAAGCAATAATGCTTAAAAAGACTGTAAACCAATGTCAAATTCATGTTATGACACGTATTGCAATAGCCGCAGCCAAACCACGATGATATTGGCTTAGTTGTTAGACTTTTATGCAAAAATTTGTGAAGTAGCATGAAAGCTAACATTCGGTGCATTTATTTTCGGTGGTGGTTTTAGAAAATAATGTTAGTGAGTTTAGTTTTAAATTGCAGTTCATTGTTATTGAAAAAATGTGTTAGACAAATGAAAATCGATTAAATTGAAAGTAATTATGCCTGAACTTCAATAATAATATTGAATTAAGTATGTAACTTTTGGCAAGTCACAATACGTAACGCATGTTACATTATACATAACGCTCTCAAGATCTAAATTGTTCAATAAGGCCATCCTGAAACAAAACCGTAGGTATGACATGATTTGTAAGTTTTTTTATGAATAGTTCGCAGAACTATTGCAAAACTTATAATTACCTAGTATTTCTAGTATGTCTCCATTTTGTCACTTGTACGTAACGCACGTTTTAGCTTGATCTGCTTCTAAACAACATCAGAAATAAAAAATCAAATGCAAAAATGCATCAAATTAAAAGTTTAATTGCTTAAAAATAATTTTTGGGGATTTGCTAATCCTAAAAATGTGTGGGAACGCATCACGGTACGTAACCGGGGAATACGCGAAATAGAAAATTGAATCAATAGAAATTGAATGAGAACATAGAGAATTTTATGCCATTTAATAATATATCTGGGTTATATCATTTCTGCCCGAAAATAAAGTTACTACAAAGCGGGTAAAAGCGCTTTAAATCAAACAGCTTGTATATGAAAGTGGATCATTTTTACAAGAAAATTTTATTTTAATCGCTAGAAGTGAATGTTGCGAGTTGCTACGGAAACGATTAAACAGTTAATAGTTTGCACACAGTAATTTTCGTTTAGTTCGTTTTGATTACGACTAAAAATAAATAAACATTAATTTTTATTTTCTAATTTAACTGTTTTACAATCATGATGCAGAAAAAATAATAGCATTTACGACTTGAGATGAAATTGCTCGCTCGCCGCTTCGCGATTCATGAGCTAATTCTCACCTCAGGAAAAAATAGATATTTCACCTATTGCTGTAAAATATACTGTGCATTTTGTAGTAGTACATACTATAGTGAAATTCCCGGATATTTTGACTTTTAAAACTGAAACTTGAAATAAAAATATTTCTTACCAAAATAATATTCAAACATTGTTGCAATTTCCTTACCTGTCAGGGTAATAATAGAAATAATTTAAATAAACTTTCATTTCCAAATCGCTTTTTTGGCTTTATGAATTTAGTTTCTGTTTTCTCAAACTGTCTACAAAACAAAACCCATGCAGGAAATGGCCGTACGAATAGCGCCTGTTTCACAACTATTAGCTTAAAGTAGTATATTGTCCATTTCAGATTTTTAATATTTAAGTGGTGAATTACAATTACAGATATAAATAATTAAATCGTCTGGGAAACTCCCTCTTTTTTAAATTATCCTTTTTTCACTCCATATTAGTATACATATAATACCATCTATATCATTCTGCTGCATCTTAATCTTTGACAATTAGCCAATTCCAAAGTTGCAAAAAGTAGCAGCTAAAAAAACAAGCTGGAAGTCAATTCTTCAGTATGTCAATTTTAATAAAAAAAATCATGGCGGATGTGATAATAAAGGTCAGTATCAACGAACAATTATTTTTGTAAAAATTGCAAATAAGTTTAAATGACATAAGGTTAGGTTTTCATTTATTAAATCTACATAGAAATGATATCAAAATATAAAAAATGATTTGTCAACATTTTTTTTCTGCCATGCGCCTGTTTTGATCCATTTCATCCCATTGTGCGACGTTAAGGAACACCTTGTATTAAAAAGTAGTTTAGGATAATTTGCAGGTAAATGTGAATATCGAAACACTTTTTTTATCCACCTTTGCTGCATGAGTCATCGAGTGCAAGGCGATGATGCAATTCGTATCCGGAACTACTCGACTGTACTCAAGCTGACTTCCTGCTTAAAACTTATTTTAACGGTAGCAGGAAAACTTAGAAGTATCCGAGATCGATGGTGTGATATATTTACATATTTAATCTTCCTTTTCTTCTGTAGGTGTATTGTTTATACTATGTTTGTTCATTTTAACGTAATTGTCTTATATAATAATAAGAGGTTATGGCTGTTTACATTTGTTTGTTGCGCGATGACTCATGACTCATTCATTCGATGATTTCAAGCTAGAGAAAAGTATGCTATACTTAGGCATTGCTGTAATATCGTGGTTTAGATTTTTTGTTGCTGTAGTTGGTATAGGCGATAGGTATATTGCAGAACAGGTATTGGTAATACAACAAAGTAAACGAAAACAAACCAACATGTTTCGATTCGTTCCGTCGTGCATGTAGTTTTTTGTATTTTATTACTACGCTGAAAAGGTCAGTAACCAATAAAAAAGAAAATATAATAAAAAGTTAATCTCAAATGTTGATCTATTTATTTTTTTGTTTACTATTGAAATTTTGTATTTTATTACGTGAGCTCATGAATAATTTTTCAAACGTACACAGACACACTTTCACTGACTGCTTCATGATGTTTTTTAACGATAAAGGTGTATAAATGCGTGTAGTTATTTGTTTCCTGTTTATTTCTATTGAGAACCTTTTGCGCTTCCTGTATAATTATCTGTACAAATTAATTGTTTTGTTATTATTACGTTATCTCTTGCTTTTTATGTTTTGTTATTCTTGTACTGTTTGTTAGGTTATAATTTTCATAGCGTGGAAGAATTAAAAACATTATTTCTTCTCGGATAAGGAAGTAAACTTATAGGCTCCGTGGTTAGAACAGAAAATCCCTTCTGTGGGTGGAATTCCCCAAATTGAGCAAACTTATTTCCAGTAGATTATGGCTTATAATCAAGCCAATTATTGCTGTGAGGTACGAGGAATGTTCCGCCATTCTTTCCCCAAAAACAAACAGACTGTAAATGGTGCCTTTACCAGCAGAGTATGTTGGAACGTCGGCTGCAATGGTATTTCTTAAGAGATAATCGATTTTCTTAAATAAAATTTTCCGAACACCAAGAACAACTACTTTTAATGTCTAAAGCTTCAGAAGCTAAAGAGCACTCTTTAAAAAAAGGTTTAACAGACCGAAACACGTGTAGAGTATTCTGCATAATTTATGGAATCATTTAAATACAAGTTTCTCTTAAAATAATGTTTCACAGGAATTCCACCGCTACTTCAATTTCACTAATAAAGTATTTTTCCGAACAGTTTTGAATGCATTTGCGATAATGCAAAGACTCACAAAATATTATTATATCATTTAATTCTAATTCCACATATTATTCGTTAACAATCGGTAAATCCAAGCTTCCAATAATTTCCATTTGTTTCCCTTAATTTTTATTAATTAATAATTTTTCTCTGTTGTTAGTTGTTATTATTTTTTTTACTTTTAAACAATTAACTCTAACATTTTGTGTAAATTGGTTTAATCGCTTTTTAACATTGACGTTTAAATTATCACCTAGATTTTTTTTCAACTGACTTAAACTGAATTTCAACTATTTTTCTATTCAGCATAACCTTACAAAAATCTAATTTGAAGTGCTCCAGAGGTGCATGTTGTTACCCTTTCGATAGTTTAGATCTACTTATTTAATTGTTAAAAAATGGCTTTCTTTATATACTTCTTGATAAAACTATTGAATTTTTAATATTAAACAAAAGAAAATGATTTTTCCAAATTTCCTCTAACCCTAATTTATTTTACAAATTTTTATTTAAAGAAAAACTGTTGCCATTTTGTAGATCACAAAATTACGAATCTGTCGATATATAACATTTGGCATACATAATAGATTATTCATCTAAATTATGTTGTCAACGAAACAACATTGTATTCAACTAAAATAATAACAAATGTATAATAACATAATTTCCCAATGTCCGTTGTTTATAAATCTCTGCATTCCACCTTTTATGATCGTAATTAGATATTTTTCCAGATACTACAAAACATTATACAGCCCAAATTACATAAAACTTCTGCACGTTACAAAAGCGTAGCCCATCAAACATTTTTTTCGCATATAATTTCAAATGAACCAATCTTCATATGATAATTAGTATCAGTTAGGTGGTTAAGATTCTCCTAGTCAATTCCAATAAAACATCTTATCAAAAAGCTTTAAAAATATCAAAGTTGAATGTTACACATAAAAAAATACTTCCTTAAAATGAAATACAAATTTCAGTAATAAATACCACAGGTGAGTAGTTATATCTTTGCATACGTACATCTTAAATACAACCTGTTCTGTTTGTTTCAGATAAATTTGTGACTTTGAAAAAGCACCAGAACTTGATTAAGTCTTAAAAATTATTCATTGTTAAATTTATCAGTGAAAACTAATTTTTACCTAGAAATACAGGATTTCGCTATACCCTTTTTATGTTTTAAGTGTCTTAGTATGCATCAGTGGCGTGCGGTGAGAATTTAGGTTAGGGAAGGGAACTACGATTTTAAATTTAATATACCTAGGTACAGGCGCGGATCCACGGAGTGGGGGAACCCCCAAAATTTTTGATATATACTTTAGTACTATAGTTAAATAAATTTTGAATGTAAAAGTAGTTAATGTTTATTAAATATTGTGCAATATAAAACATTTATAAATAAATATACATAGGATAAAAACAAATAATGTTTGTACAGCAATTATTATTAATTTATTTAAAACAATTATTTTCAAAAACAATTATTATTCTTTATTTAAAAAAGTACTATTATTTATAATGCAACTCGATTTTTCGGTCTTTTTAGTAAAATACCTGGTGCAGGTTTTAATCTTTGTTGTTAAATTTGAAAGTTCTGGTTTTGATCTGCCATTCTCAACAATTTGTAATTTCCCTCCAAAACTGTATGCAGATAAATCTTTAAATATTTGGTTGTATCGGAAGTACTCGAACCTTCCACCGAAGCAGTTGAATTTGTGGTCTTGACGATAATGCAATTTAAAATTTGCATATGGAGTATTGTCTTTAAAAAAATTCCAACTTATATCAATTCAAATAATAAAATGTTTCAAAATACAGTTTCATTCACATATTTATATTACTTAAGTAACATTTAACAAACACTAAATCGAACAAATAACCAATAATAAACAAACATTTGGGTATGGAGCACACTAAAAATAATGTGACCTTGCTACGATGTACAAGGCACCCGCCCACTAACGAAGGCGCAACTGGCCGGCTGGCGGGGTGAAGTGCAATAAGCAACGAAATGAGTGCTTATATGCAGTGTATGTAACACATTTGAATCGGTATTACCTTTCCGCGCAAGTTTAATGAGCCTAATTTAAAATACTACTCTAAATAATTATACTTTTTTCTGTACGGAATTGATTCATTCCGTACAGCAAACGTACAATAAACATAATTTTATAAAAATATTTTTGTTAGCATTGGTTTTTAGTTTTAATAAATTCTTAAGGGAAGCATTGCTTCCATTGCTTCCATGGACCGCACGTCACTGGTATGCATACTAGTCCTAACTGACTAGTTTTATTTATATTAAGAAAATATTTTTCCCCAATTATATCAAAAAGTGAGGTTATATATGTCACTCATAGAACGGAATCTCTAAATTTTGCATGAAATATACCTGCTGAATATTTTAATACGGGTTGTATCTTCTTAACATGATTGAAAATCATAGCAACATTTATAATTTATTTTTGAAGGAAGATTGAGAAAGATGATTTACGCTTGAAGGAAGATTTCTCCATTGTGAGTCGGATTTAAATCTGAAAAATAAAACATCTCTATTAATTGGTAGATACTTAAAAGTTGAATCATATAGAATATAAAAATACAGGGTGTCCGATTTTTTAAGAAATGGAATATATATGTTCGAAATGTGTATCTTTGATCTAGTGTATTGAATACCCTGTATATTATTCAACAATAAATTTATGAGAAAATGTTGACTTAGATATTTATAAGCGTTTCGTATTAACTATTAAAATATTTATAATAAAGTATAGAATCGAAAATTGTAAAAATATACACAGTGTATTATAATAAAGGCGTCAAACGGGGCAAGTAGTTCGACATCGATAAGACAAACAAAAAATCCCTATAACATTTTCTTTTCAGAAGCGTAGTTTTCGAAAAAATGCAAATAAAGACGGGTATAATGTTTTTAGCACATACAGTAGGATGTGTTATGATCTTCAAAACAAATACATTTTATGTGTGGTTATGTTTATGTTGCTGATCCTGCAATCTGATCTTTTTACAATACAATTTTATGAGATCAGTCAGTCAGATAATTCGCAGAATGCAGAACGCTATAATTAAGAAAATTATATTGGTGTAGGCCGCGTCTTTGTAAAAATGTAAACAATTACAACAACGACGTAAAATTCGCCGTTGATTAAAAACCTGGAGTTCTCATTATTAAAATGTTTAATGTAGTCAAAACAAGGCGTTATGCCGTAGTCCGGGGGATCCCTGCATTGCATCGCAGATATTAACAGTCGTATATATGTTATTTCTTTACCAAGTCGAATGTTTTTTTTTGTTTTTTAACTTTAAAGCCGCCCACACTAATAAGAATTTCCTTTAATTTAATTAACTTACATAAATCCAATGTTTTCCTTAGAACTCACACAATATTATTTTATAAATCCGATTTATTTTAAAGTCTAATAACACCTGGAATTGAAATATTTTAAGTTCTATACAGCATAAACAAGCACTGCTGTATTGGCAAATTATTTTGACTATTAAACTCTCAAGTTTCAGCTGGAACTAACAGTTATTTACACGTTTATAATTTTACCTGTATTTTTTTAAAACCGTCGCGAAATTGTTAAAAATTTCGAATCAATTTTTCTAATCAAAAAACTTCAACTGAATGCTGCACTACCCTTGCATGACACGTATACACTTGGGCATACAATCCTGGAATCTCGGGATCCCGAGCATTTTTCAGTCCCATTAATCCCGGGATTATACACATTAAATCTGGGGATTATAAAAATTCAATTTCGATTCCCATTTAGACTTCCCCTTAGACTTCCCCTATTTGTGCAATACTATTTCGTCTATAGAGAGGTTATAAAACACTACAAATATTTCAAAAGATACTCACCAAAAAGGCGGCGAAGAAGAAAATGATGAAGATGAGGATGTTAGTATTGCCGATCGTAGACAGACAATATTTAAAAACGCTCGCGAAGAAAGTATTAAAGAGAAGTTACATAAAACCCTAAATAAGATTATGGTACAAACTCACAAACAAAATTTAAATGAGACTCTCGGGTTCTCATTCGAAAAGGTGGATTTCGTGAACAAAACTTACAAATGGTACATGATTTTTTTAATCGCCATACCACCTACCAGTGTAGAACCCGAGAGGGGCTTGTCCACAGCTGGAAACGATTCACGAAAATCCGTTGTACTTTAGCAGAATCTTGGACAAACTGGTGTTTTTATGTTTTTTTAATTATTATTATTTTTTAAATAATTTGTTTCTATTTTGCTTCTTATTTTATTTTTTGACTAATGATGATTTTTTCATATTTTCTTATAATTAAATATGTAAAATCTTCAATAATTTGGAAAGAGTAAAATTTTATTTTTTAAAGTTGATATCATTGTTGAACAGCTAGCTGTTCAGTGTCGAATGTCAAACTTATTTACCTCGTAAATTTAAAAAACAAATGCAGAACTAGAATTTCCAGTGTCGTCAACTGTCCATCTACTTAACAAAGTATCTCGAACAAATTTCATTTCGAACTAAGTTTTAAATGCTTACAAATTAATGCAAATAGAGAAAATAGTATAATAAAGTATTCGTTTCATAAGACGTGTTAGCGCACTTGTCCTTTAGAAAACTTCCCGCTATGCGGGTCGTTAAGCTTAAACTTAGACGCGTGCGCTAAAAACGTGTCTTATGAAACTAATACCTTAATATACTATTTTGAGTTTTATTTTAAATATTTTGCATTACGCAATCCCGGGATCCGAAAATTTCAATCCCGAAATGCCAAGATTGAAAATACGTTTCGGAATTGGATGTACTAGTGTACACGTACACATAGTACAGTGTTCAGTGTACTGGTGGGTTTGAACTAACAAGGCCGCAAAAATACATAGTGAAATGTGATCTCATCATGTTTGTGTGGCTTTATAATCTCAAAGCTGGCACGTGTACAGTTAATTTTATCTTTTAGCGCCTTATAATTTTTCTACGTACTTTTCTAAAAACGTTAGTCAAAATGCCTAAATTTTTTTTCTTTCTCTAATCAAAAAACTTTATTAAGTTTTATTCCTTAAGTTATTGCCATCAATCCTGCTAATTATTACATAAAGTAAGATTCCGTAACACGACTACACGGGTTCGTGCACTGAGCTACACAATCAGCAAGGTTGAATTAAATTTTACTTGGGAAATATAAAACTCTCATTATGGAACTGTTCTAATCTCATAGTCCGCCAAAATGCGTGTCCACTCACAACAATTAATTCCAAAAGATGTTACTGAATGAATGTAAAAAATTGATGACACTTTTGTCATCAAAAATGTATCGATATCTCACATTTTGACCAGTTTTAAACCATATTTTAAAACTTTTTTTAATATTTTAAATACAATACCTTTTACAAGAAGCTATTCGAAATATACTACATTTCTAACTTTCATGGTCTCTTTATTGAAATACATAGGATGTATAGTAAATGGAGATGAAGGGGAAAGAATGTCCCTTCTAACACCCTTAACTAAATTTATAGCTTTTACATAAATTCTTGTAGCATTAAAATTCAAAGATAACTCGATCAATTTACATGGTTAATGTTTTGCAGGATTTTAACCTAAATACGTATTAAAATTTTGCAGTAACGGTGAGTAATAATTGTCTAAAATTCCGCTTTTATAATATATTGTATAATTACGAGGTTGCGTTTGCGTTTATCGGTTATGTTATTTAGAAAATTAATAGCCGCAATTATATATAATTGCCGGAGGAAACTGACTTGAACATTATGTTATTGTCATCCCTTTTTTTGTTGTGGGAATTGAATTGCATCTCATTGTCAGAACCTTGAGGATTCAAAATTAAAAAGGAGAGAAAACGATTCTGAGATCCCAATTAAAATTATACTTCTTGTTATACAGAGGTGGGCAAAAGTATGGAACCAAGTAAATATCTCTGGAGTTTTTAGACATATCGGAATGAAATTTGGTAGGCAAATATTACAGTAAATTGTGTATTTGCGTTGAATGTTTTTGACAATTTGGAGTTTCCGGGTTAACCGGAAGTAATGCCGATTTTAAAATTTGTAATGGAACACCATGTATATTATTTTAATTTTGAATATTACATTTTATTACGATTATAAAAATATGAGGTTCGATATGTTTTATTTCAAGGCCAACCGAGATTTTTACAATAAAAGTACTTTCGAGGCAAAAACTAATGAAATCTAGTAGTCTATGAAAGAAACATAACAATCACAGTTTATGAACTGACATTAGCCGTGATAGTAGTTAAAATAAGTAGGTGTTTTAACTTGAACGTAAAATGCTCCATCTAAGTGAAAGAGAGAGAATAGAAATTCTAATGATGATTGGCTTTGGGGGACCGAAGAAGAACGCATCAAGAAGTTTGTGATCTTTTTAATGATATTCATCCGGCTCGGCAAATATCACGTTCGCTAGTAACAAAAACTTTGCAAAGGTATACCACAAGTGGCACAGTCGGTAATTTAAGTGGACGTCCAAAAACTTCTACAAAAAACGATATAGCTGAAAATATCGCAATATCTTTAGAGGAAAATCCTCATTTGTCTACTGCTGAACTCGCCAATATACACGCAATAAGCCATCGTTCAGTAGGAAGAATATTAAACGAGAAAAATATCATCCCTACAAAATTCGCCTTGTTCAAGAACTCTCCGACGACGATTTCGACAGACGGTTAGCATTTTGTGAAACAATGATGGATATTTGCAACCGTGATAATAACTATGTAAGGAATATGATGTTTTCGGACGAGGCTACGTTTTGTTTGAACGGTACAGTAAATCGACATAACTGCCGCTACTGGTCGCAAACTAACCCTCACTGGATACAAGAGGCTCATACGCAACATCCTCAAAAATTGAACGTTTGGGCTGGTATTTACAACAACAGAATTATAGGGCCTTTCTTTTTAGAAGAAACATTAAACGGGGATAGATATTTAGAGCTTTTAGATACGCAAGTTATTCCGACGCTGGAGGAAAATTGACAACTGCCAAATAATATCTGGTTTCAGCAGGACGGGGCACCACCCCATTTCGCTCGCATTGTTCGAGATCGCTTAGATAGGAAATTTTATCATAGGTGGATTGGAAGAAGAGGTACCATTGAATGGCCTGCGCGATTCCCCGACCTTACTCCACTGGACTATTTTCTATGGGGTTATTTGAAGTCCAAAGTTTATCTTAATCGCCCAAACAGTTTGCAAGAACTAGCTGAAAGAATAACCGAAGAGAGTCAAAAAATTCCACCAGAAGTAATAATTAAATGTTACAAGGAAGGGAGTTTACAAATAGACTAGCCTTTTGTCAAGAAGTAAATGGAGCTCAGTTTGAACATTTACTACATTAAGTTTATTTTCCCTTTACAAAGTACTCCTGTTTTATTTTCCCGTTTTGTATTAATTTAGTTTTGATTACTAATGTGATTGTTACGTTTGTTTCATAGACTACTAGATTTCATTAGTTTTTGCATCAAAAGTACTTTTATTGTAAAAATCTCGGTTGGCTTTGAAATAAAACATATCGAACCCCATATTTTTGTAATCGTAATAAAATGTACTATTCAAATAATAATATACAGGGTGTTCCATTACAAATTTTAAAATCGGCATTACTTCCGGTTAAACCGGAAACTCAAAGTTGTCAAAAACATTCAGCGCAAATACACAATTTACTGTAATATCTGCCTACCAAATTTCATTCCGATATCTCAAAAAACTCCAGAGATATTTATTTGGTTTCATACTTTTGCCCACCTCTGTATTGGTATTATTATTTGTTTTGTTTTTATGCATTTGCATATTCTAGAAGTAACTATTTCTTTTCTTTATTGTTTCAGGTAAGCTTGAAACTACTCCACATAAGTTATTACCACTGAAGTACTTCATGGTAAGCAGTTTTGGAATACGTGTGCGATTTTCATACGTAGGTTTATACGTAACGTGTTATCAAAAGTTTATTCGAAAAGTGTGTGAGTAATTATGTTAAGCAGGCATAAACCTATGTGATTTTCATTAATCACGATTTCCAGACTGGATTATACCGCGAATAAAATATCATTTTTATTTCAATTAATATAGATTAAGGGGGCGTTATTGGCGCAAAATATTAGCGTCAAAATATAGCTCGCGTTTTTCATTTTCAGTTTTCTTTTAATAATCGTTTTTTTAGCAAGTTAACGTTTGATGTCGATTGCTAAACTGTTAAGGTAGTGTGGATCATAGTTTGTAAGGAGTAGATATCTAAAATAAATTTTATAATCGTAATCGAACATCGCCAATCTTGTAGAATTAACGTTTTCTAAAAAATAACCAAACTAAACATATTACAGTCAGTATAACACTGTTTAATAGCACAATCTATGACAATGGATAAATGTGTTTGCTTACTTATTTAGTATTGATTGAAATAACATAGATGTAGACGGCGCGGAAATTTAAATATGGCAGCACGAAAATCAGTCATTTTTAGTTGAACGCTTTCTGCACCAGGAAGCGTTGGGTGGTAATATTCTCGGGACATTTAAAGGTAATTTAACTTTCCTAATCTTTAAACTAGTATTTAATAAATTCCCGAAGTAAATGTTGTTTTCTTTACTTAAGAGCATTTGACGGTTATTTTTGAATAAACTATTCCATTCTTAATTAGTCCTGATTAATTTTTTAAAACAAATATATATTTTCAATATTTTAGTATAGTAATACTTTTCTTTTTCTTAAAACCAGCTAGAACAACTAATATTTTCAAGATATTTAGCAGTTTTATATTCCCCTTTTTGATTTCAACTACCTTAAATTATACCTTGGCATTTAAAAATTAAAAATTTCAGTTAAACTTAAAATATTTTGAAAGTTCACGCATGTCTGGCAACACTGTGAGCAGAGAACTGCGATGCGATCAAATAATGTTTCTATTTACATTTTCAAATTTTAGTTTTAAAGAAATTAATTTCGTTTTGCGGACCGTAGCGCCATCTTTAGGTGTTTATAGTTTCTGAAACTTCCTATTATTAACACTGGCGGCGATAACGCGCCCTTAATTTGTTGTTTTATGTTGTGGCGTTTCCTAGCGACGCTATGTGATTAATTAGACGGTTGCGGTTGGTTGATAAGGTGATACTTGATTATCACCTATTAGTCAAATTGCTTCTGCATGATTATCGCTAACTATTCGAATTAATATGTAGGGAAATAACATGCTATTATGAGTGATATAACGTTTGAAGTTGCATTATAGGTCAATTGATTTACCACATAGTTCTATTTGGTTAGTTGCATGTTAAGCAACATTGTGTTATAATAATTACAGACAATAGGGTTAAGGTAAAGCTCAATTCCAAATGTTTAATCGCAATTTAACTTCAATTAACGCTAATGAGGGTTTGTGGACATAACCAATAAGGACCAATTTGCATTCGGCATTTAATTTACATTTTACAGTAAGAAACTTATCTAGAAAAGTTCTAGTTCTACTGTAACTATGCAATAGTTACATAAGTATAGGTTTTATTTACATCCAAGCGATTGTTTTGTGTAAGAAAGAATCTTAAAGAAGAAATATACAGTAAGAAATTTAGTGTAAAATTTGAACACTAGACCACTCTAAAAAGTGTGTGTTTAGGTCCAATACATTTAGAGTAAAATATATGTAACTAAATATATAAAATATCTGTACCTTTGTGTAGACCATAGAGTTAACTTCAACACAAGGTTAGTGTAGATTTATTACACTTTAAAACAATTATGTCTTTAATAACTTTCTTTACACTAAAACAGTCAAATTTCTACTCGTTTAGGAGGAAGATTTTACTCTTGACTTTTGAATCTTTTACTCTACATGGGAAAAATATTGCCTATTTAGAGTGCGTGGTTATAAAACCTTTGTATGATTTGTTTTCTATTTAGATTAAAATTTAGAATGAAAGTAGTGTAG
This sequence comes from Agrypnus murinus, assembly GCA_929113105.1. Taxonomy (NCBI): domain Eukaryota; kingdom Metazoa; phylum Arthropoda; class Insecta; order Coleoptera; family Elateridae; genus Agrypnus; species Agrypnus murinus. The sequence continues at coordinate 70,549,895 of OV816030.1, read as the reverse complement.
TTTTCCAAGGTCAAGGTCAATAATAAAATAAGTGATTTATTTATTTATTGCAATGTATACGAGCCCAGTTGGGGCACTTCTATTTTGGTTAAAGGACACCCTACTTCGAATTCGTTTTTCTTGTTCCATTTTATGGTTGTTAATTGTTGCTAGAGTGAACTACTGCTCATGAAATCTCATGAGTTGGAAATTCATGTTAATTACGTTTTAAATTGTACAGCTACATTAAGTTATATAAATATTTTTAAATTTTGAAATTCCCTCCAATCTTAGTAACTTTGAAATTGCAAAGTTTAACAGTTATAACTAGTCGAAGTCAAAAACAGCAGACAGTTGATTGTCGTCGTTTTTTGTTAGTGTTGTTATTGCGCACACGCTTTTTTTCTCAAATACACTGTCAAGTGTATATTGGTGCCAATTCGTTTTATTTACTATAACTAGAGTAACATGAACACTAACAAACATTTTTTGCCAATCTAGATCACTTTTTAACGTCTTTTCTTCTTTTAAACAAATTAAAATTGGAGTGGATTTGTTATACTTTTATAGTAGAATACTTACTATTAGATTGAATATTCAATCTATATAGAGTTAATTAATAATATAGAGAAAATATATTTCAGTAGTGAAGAATTATTTTTGTTATAAGAATAGAACGAAAAAATGTTTTTCTACCTGTAACCAGATATCACCAACACCTAGGGCAAGAGATACTTGGATAAATAAATAAACTGGAGGCACTTCATTGTTAAAAAATATAGAGTTTCTCCATACTTTCTTAAAAGAGTAAATTTGCCTTTCGCGATTATGGAAACAACTCTGTCATAACGTTTTAGTATTTTGCGTTCAAAATCTGTGTATCTAGCCAGTGTATCTATCCAATAAACTTTAATGACCTATGGGCGGATGTGCTACGAATGATTTACCATATAATAAGAATGGTCCACTGAAATCTTTCTCAGAGCCCTGTTGTAGTGTCTACGAGATTTGAAGGTCTTTGTAATCCGAACCAAGATTCAGTGTAATGTTTGCATAGAGACATAGGTCACAAGCAGAAAGGACCATCTAGTTTTTAATTTTTAGCATCTATGAAGCAAATAAGCAAATATGAGATCATTATAAAATAGCGGCACACCTACAGCTTAAAGATTGTGCAAGTGGTACCTAGTTCCAGAACACCTCTGACACCTTGGGAATTCCTCTCACGCTAAGAGATGACAGACACTGGCTTCTGCATAGGTGAATATGAATTCCCCTACTAATTTTTATAACGATAAATCTCTAAGCCCACATAGTGGAATGAAAAGGAATATGAAATCACTTGATCTTCTTATGTGACCTTGTGAATATTACAAATATCAGGTCTTGATAATGTGTGTAATATTCAACAACGATACGGTTACCATTTTGGACACGTCTAGCTTAGTGTGCCGATCTAGTCCTGGTGAGTAAGTCAAACTTTCAAATAACTCTTATGCTTGCTTATGTTGATGTTGAAGTGGGGATGTTTGGTGACCTCTAGAGGCTTTTTGAGCAACGTGAGATGCTCATTGCAAGACCTTTATCAGTGTGTCAGTGGTCGAATTACGGCACGCTTGATTAGAAGTACTAGAACGTTTACTTTTTTAATGGATACGCCTTTCTCAATGGGTCAATAGCTTTGTCATTTGATTGTTTACTTGAAGTTTGAAATTTCAGTAAAATCTAATGGATCAAAAAAATTGAACCTAGGTGGTCGGTTTCATGTTCTTTTCCAGGATCTAGTAATATGTAAGACCTGCAATTACATCCCAACTCACAAGCTTTTACTCGTCACGTCTCGTCACTTTCTGTTGGGAAGTACATACATAACCGAAATACTATAAGGGACTAAAAACTTAAGTTCACCAATTTCTAGATCGGTCTGGAAGCATAAGTTTGGCTAAATAAATATGGCTCTAGTTTTGCCGGCTAAGCCCCAGAAGAAATCTTGGTAGAGTGGCTGAGTCAGATAACAAAGATGCAAAAAACAAACGCCACTCTGTTAAAAAAATACTCAAGTTCCAAGCTGTAAGTAACGGAGAACCGATGTACAACGAAATATATTTACAAACTTCCACAGTTTTGGGTGCGGCACTGTATACACAATTTACTTACAGGTTCAGCACTACAAAAATCTATAAATAGACATTATCAACTTCAAAATAAAGAAACAAAATTAAAAACAATAAATAGACATACAGTGCCATGAATCAAGTAGCGGCTTTATTGGATTTTAAATAAAAAAAGGTGTTATTGGTTTTGATTATGTTAAGCCAGAGTCGGTGAATTAGTGGTTTGTACGTTTGCTTCATAATCCTAGGGTTGATCCCCGACCGAGCTGGTAATTTTTCATAGCGAAAACATTGAAACATGTCTTTTAAAATACGTAGTAAAACTGTACGGCCCGTCTTGTCAATGCGATGTTTGGCACGATAAAGATCCCTACTGGGATGGAATTCTCTCAGAATCGGCAAAACTCTAGCAAGGTCGGTCAAGTGACCATAATAATCGGTGCCCTGAGGTACGAAAGATGCTCCGCTACCTCGATTCCTCGCCCAAAAATAAATAAAAATAATACTGAATATATACTATTGAACATTATTCACTTATTTTTAGATATTCAAATTATGAAATAATTTTCTATGTATTTTAAAATTGTGGCCAAGGAACTAACTACTTCACAACAACTCAAAGCTGCATAATCCAAGTACATAAAGAAATCTTAATGATTTCACCAAGTCGTTAATTTGTAACATACTTTTTCATATTAAAACTGCAGGTAAGGTAGCAAATACTGCATACATCATCACAACCATGCACCTTGTCTGTTTTAGGTCAAAACATGCCTTGAAACGGCTTCCAATTCTATTTTCTTGCATAAATAAGTAACGAGTTCAATGTTTTGTTTATCGAAATATTTCCGAACGTGATTTATGTCGAAACGTGTGAATCAAAATTGAGCTTACAAAATAAAACATGCGTTCGAAGAGTAACTAGATCAGAATTAACCTAGATCGAACATACTCAGCTTCTGAGTTACCCTTAGAAGCTACCTGGCCAAAATTATAGATATTAAAAAAAATTACATGGCAGTGATTTTCGGCCCTTTTATTTACAAAGGACAAAGCTTTAACTCAGAAATTCCGTTGTCATCGTTTACTGCGATCCAGATACATTTAATACTACAATTTCAGTACACTACACTCTTGAAACTGACATTCAAGATTAGTGTTAAACTCTTTTAAAAAACCCTTCTAAAGATACATAAATTTCAAAGAAGCTTTCTGGAGATAATTTGTTGAAAAAGTTTATTTCAAGAGTCGCAGTTACAATTCATTGTACGTTCGCAAAGTTACGACTTACTTCTCTGCTGTTTTTTAAAGCTAAGACACATATCTTTATTCCGTTACAATTTTACTTCCTTGCCTGTATATGTATGTTGACAATAAAACATAAAATTTATAAATCGCAAACCAAAATAAAAATGCAACTCTATCATTCGTAGAGCGAAAGAGATATTAACTTGCAAAATTATGCGTTTTCTAGTCTGCAGTTCCATATCCATAAATAAAAGGTACAATAATCCTGGGTGCAATAATCTCGGAATTATTACGTAAAAGTCCTGAATGAAAGTATTATAAATATCAATTCTAGCAAAGAACTTTAAATCATTTTTATTTCCTTTTCTCTCTTGAAGAGCAGTAATAAATCATTTTAAAAAATGCATGTCTGCGCTTCCCAAAAGGCACTATTCGTGTGAAATAAAGGCTTGGTGGATATAAACTTTAGGGTTTGGTCTTTCATTTCCCTGACCATCCTCGTCTGCGAATAACGGTCTGGGCTTGGATATTACTGGTATGGGATAATTTTAATAAATTGTTTTAATTAACAAAATGGACAAGAAATATGAGTGGTTGAGGCCGTATATTATTATCACAAACAATGGGTTGTTGCACAAGTCAAAAGAGTAAATTTAAATTAATTTGTAACATGAGAATGGTGAGTTGACGACAACCCTTGAGTGTGAGATGAGTCGATATAGTTATACTCTTTTAATATTTGTTTGGTAACTTTAAGGGTCTACACTATGTAGGAATTTATGACCCAAAAATGCTTTTCGCTCTATACTTCTCATTCAGTTATTTCTTAAAATGCTCACGCCCTACTTGAACCAAAATAAAGAGGAAAGTCCATCCATCCTTTTGAGAAAAAAAAGTTTTCAAAAAAAAATTGCTTGATTGATTTTTAAAAAATCCAAAAATATTAACTAAACGTAATTCTGCAAAAAAAACAAAACACTGCAGTAGCTTATTAATCGTACCTACTTGACTTGGCTTTTTGTTTTATTTTAATAGATGAATTAATAAGATCAGGAGATGAATAATTGTCAATCTTTTTTTTAAATTATTATTGGAATCAAAAGAGGCCACTGCGGTTACTACATTTGATAAATATAATAAAACTTGGTTCCTCCTACTGTTAGAGGCATGCGGCCGATAGTTCCGCAGGTGGATGTAACGCGGTTATGGTAATTTTTCTTAAATAAAATTATGAAATATTTAATATATTTTATAAATTTTTTTCAATTCAATTTTAAAACATTTTTTCTGCGGGAGTAATTTATATACAAAATATAATGTATATAAAATTACAAATCATAATATGTCACCATCATAACCCAATGCAGTGTATGTTGAATTTGCATTCGCAAAACCCAGGTTCACATCCCAGTTTAGGTAGTTTTTATATATAAATATTTAATATGTTTTATAGATAAACATTTTTTTTACAAATATAATATTTATAATTATATATTTTCAAGTTTTATTTTCAATTGACATAAATATACATGGTTTAAGAACGGTCCGTATAATCTTGTGGTGAGGAAGCGCGGTGAGGGGAAAAAGAAAAAAAATTGGTAACTGCGCAAACACACAAGACACAAAAAATATGTTAGTCAAAAGAATTGATAGCAGTAAAAATGTTATTATTTTCATTCTATATTTCATATTTATTTCTGTTCAACAGTTGCTTCTATTTCTCTATCTCATTATCTGGTAATTATTTATTTATTTAGTAAAGAAAAGTACGGAAAAACTATTAATTAAAATTAATTAACTATCACGTACATTTTAAAAACTTGCTATATTGGCGCGCTTCTTTTTATAAGCAGTGTTATAAGCGCTGTTCTCAAGTATGTCAATTGTTTTAGTTTTTAGCTGATAAAAAAAATTTACCTAGTAATGTCGACTTTTCCAACGGAATTACATTTATTGTTATTTAACAAATTTTTGTGCAAAATTCTAAATAAAGTTCAGTATCTTTCAGGTTTTTATAGCATTTCTATCAAAATTCCCATAAGAGCCTATGTTAAATTTCGTAAAACTTGAATTTTCTAAATCTATTTTCTCAGAATTTTACCTGGCAGTGTCAAAATAAAAACAGCCACAAATTTTTATTTATGCCTAAGTACATTTAACCAAAGTGTCATGAATTATAGTATATACTATATATTTTCATTTTACCTACCGATCGTTCTTAAACAATGACTATAAAATTAGGGATACTTTTATGTAATATTATTGAATGTTATATTGATAAAAAAATTGCTTATTTATAAAATATATATTAAATATTTATATCTTAAATATTTATAAAAAAAAACTTTTTTGCAAAGCTGGGATTAGAACTCGGATTTTTGGAATCGAAATCCAGAACGCTCTGCATCTGACTATGGAGCTGTTGTCATACATTTCTTCTCTAATGAATGTCCATTTATCATACTTTTTGATTGTTTTTTTTTTAATTAATTACATTTTAATTCTGTTTTGCAATATTACTAATTATAGTAGATTCACTTATCAATTGGTTAATATTAACTAATCAACAATTAATATTAATCCATCTGAGCATGTATTTTATGTATTTTACTTAAAGAAAATTATATTTTGAATATCTTTTACTCTATATTGGCATGTAGTGGCGGAGGAGGCAGACGGAAGAAGGGAGTGTTTATTATATATGTGACCTACTTACCGACAGGTTTTTGGATAAGTTAGGAGTACAGTTAAAAGCAGTGTTTTACTAGACCGACATTCCTCTACTCCGATGAAATACTGGGATTAAAGAACAGCAGTTTTTAAAGGCTTCGGAAAGAAATTGTCATGTTTGTGGATTTTTCTCAAATATACATTGGATGGTATAATTGGGGTTTAAGTTCTGTATCTGACCGTATTGGTCGGTGCTTTCTATGAGCTTTTCAGATCTACCGCTAGAGATTGTCAAAACCTTGTATAATAGGGTGGAGTGAAAATACGAAAGTTGTAATTTATACTCGGCTTGGTGCGGGATTGATGCTCTATGGTAGTTTGTTACTTGAGGTAAAATTTGAGAACTATATCTTGATGCTTTGTACTGCCCCCAACGCGAATAAAAATTTCGAAAAATAAAAAAATGAGAATAAGTGAAATAACACTTTTTATTTGTATCCAATGTAGTATAGTAGTGATACAATTCAGAAAAAAACTCAAGAAACATTTACTGCACAAAAAATAAAAAATAAGACTAAGGGCCGATCTATTCACCTCCTTTTATATTTATCTGGAAGTTAGTTGCTATAGTTACAATTGTTCCCACAATGGTATCCATGACAATTAACTAACAGATAAATTTACAAGGAGGTGAATAGATCGGCCCTAAGTATAAGTAAATAAAGAAAAAATTAAGAAATTATACATTATTGTCTAGCATATTCTTTTTTTGTATTGAAAACAGGAATTATTTTGCGGGCTTCAATTCTGGCCCTTATATAGAACCATCTCTATTTGAAGAACCACATACAGCTGCAGATGCCTCAGTTACTGTTTTCGTACACATTTCTACATCTATATTTTTTATTTCACTGGCATTTGAGATTGATTCTTCACTCAACGATTTAGTCAGAGGTGTTCTGTGACTTTATTGCTGTGACAATCAATTAAGTCAATATAATCTGTGGTGGAAAAATTAAATTTTGGCAAAGTAAAAATTCTTGTAGAGGTATTTCTTAATGTCCATGATCGCATAATTCGCCTTAAAGTCAACTCTCTGATATAATGCCGATTTTTATATAGCATTGTCAACAAAATATTTTCAGGATGGCCGAAGAAGCCATTTCTCTGGATCACCGGATCAATTATATTTTTCAAATCTTGAGCGAAGTATCGTGATAGAATGATGGTTTGACAGAGATTATTTGGCCCATTAATGCAAGATGATTGTGTCTTTATTTGAAACCACATTGGGGCAGATACTCTTATTATAAATTACACCAAGGTAATTAGATTACATGAAGGTTGAGCGGACGAAACATATAATCTTAAAATTCTGTTCCCTGTAGTTAACCACCGGGAGTGCACGATTTTCTCTGGGTTGCGCTTTGCCAAACTAGGAGAACCAATTTCTGAGTTAATTGCTTGACAAACATCCAGCAAATAATGTTAGTCGGTACTTAAATCTGTAATAGATTCTGGTAGGTTACAGTCCATTCTTTCGAACTGGGAAATTGGGAGATCTTCGCTTTTTGCAAGATGTTCTACAATAGCACCTACAAAACCTTTTGGACCACTTGTTGTTCCATCCAAACGTTCAAAAAGGTGTCATAATGGAAGTTCATTAGCATGTAACTGGCAAATAAACCACTGAATGGGCCTTTTAAGCTCCAGTTCCAAGAGCCTAATCGCACCGCCTTTTTGACCAGTATTTGTAACTGTACCGTCACAACCGATTGCTACGAGTTTGTGGAGATCAACTGACTTTGTAGAAAGTCTAATATACCTTGTTTAATTGCCCGAGCTGTTCCAGATGCTAGAAAAACATGCCCCATATATAACGAACCAGGCTCCTTTACTAATGATAAATGTTCTTCCGTTAAAACTTCACGTCACTCATAGTAAAAGTCTTCTCTGCGGCCATCAAAATATACGCCAAACATATTGCCGTCAGTAAATGTGGATGAGGACTGACATAATAAATTCTTTCTTATATTTGCACGAGCTCGACGAAGTCTACTTCTATTTACTACATTAGAATATAGTTGTCTTCTTTTATCACTCCAATGTCCTGTAATTTAGCAAAGACGATTGCAGCCGCAGCTCTATCTAATATTCCATATAGATCTAATACTCTTGCCACAACAGGATATTTTGTTTTAACGCTTTCTTCTTCATTTTGCACTGTTTTCTTAGATACGTGCGTTTTCTCAGGAATGCAAACGATTCATCTGACATGGAACTTGACAAGATTTCTGGAAAAGAGTAAGAGAGAGTAAAAAATAAATTAATAAAAATAATAAGAGTAATAGAAATAAAAAATACACAAGCTTTTACCATCAACAAACTCTAAAGCAGTACTACATGACGGTTTAGATTGTTTAGAAATTGTAAGCTTGATTTCGTGCTCCAGTCGTTTCCGTTTCCTTTAAGTCAATGACAATTGCTTCCGACTAGTAACTACATCAACACCGCCTATCATCATTTTTCTTCCGCTTCTTTGGTCATTTAAAAAAGTACGTTCCTTGGTAGAGATTTTTCGGACAGTTGGGCTTTGCACATGTAAATGTCAATTGAGAAACTTGTCACGACATGTTCCCGGCCTGACGTCGACAAATAGTGCTGGATCAGTATTTTCGACGACTCTAATATTTGATAACTTTAATTTTCGATTTATTAGACTTTCCAATACCAACTAAATCAAAAATTAAAAACATTTAACTAAATAGGAGTTATGATAATTTTGTATTTTTTCCCACATTTTCAGAACTTTTAGTCATCCAGTGGCAGTATTAAATACCAATATTTTTGCCTAATCTTTTAACACAATATTACTAATACACTAGGCCACCAAGTCCGCGCCAAGCGAATTTAATATAAAGGAAAACATTTTTTTTTATATATAAAAACCATCTTATAGTTTTTTCGACATTTTCATAACTTTTAATCATCTGGGGGCAGTATTAAATATCAATATTTTTTTCTGATATTTTGACACAACATTATTAACACACTAGAGCACCAATTCCGCACCAAGTGAATTTCATTTGAAAGAAAAACTATTTTTTGGTATAAGAACGCTTCACCCCTATTGTATAAGTATAAAAATGAAAAATTTTGCTGCTACAAAAATTGTAGATCATGGGATACTTTTAATTTCATAATAAACAAGAACTTTAGATGACTTCCCTGTTTTATTCATATTTACTCAATTTTGTAAAATTTAAACGCAAATCCAACACTAGATGATTTAATTGGTCATGTCATAATCATAAACGTAAAGGTTTATAAAAGTACAGTAAAGTATGTAAACTAAATTTGAATGCATAATTTTGCAATCGTGTCACTAATAACAGGTGTGAAAATTTTCTGTAGTCACGGATTTGTTAACAACAAAACCGTATAAATATATCCACTTTTATTATTATCATTTCACATTTTTTAATGGCATTCCCGACTAGCAAAGCGAATGATTCATAGTTTGTTACATCAAGGCTGCAAGACGTAATTGTTTTGGAATTTTAATTCATTTTTAATTTTTTTTTATTGTTGTTACATTCATTGGGGTGCAGTGAGACTAATAAGAGCAGTTTAGTCAAATGGGTAACCAAATTAAAGTAAAAGAATATTTTCTGGAATAGTCTTTTTTTGATACATAACCTTGAATTATTTCTTAATTAATACTAACTTTACAAACAAAAATCAGCGACGTGTAACAAAATCTATGTAGGTCATATCTCAAGTTCATAATGCACTACGCCACTATAGATTTTAATTTTGCTATAAAAGAAGCAAAATATTTCCTGGTGCGTTGTACCAAAGCAGTAGTGGAGGAAAGGAGCTGCATTATTTAGACTTTTCTTTCTTCTGTTATTGAGATGTCATTTATTGGTGAAGTTTTAATGTTTTAACAGAAATAATAAACTACAGTATTAACAGTTGGTCTGGAATTTTTATATTAATTTTTTCATCAACCTACCCATCTTCCATTTCAAGATCTCATTTAATAAAGGACTCTGTATAGCAGCTAGTGGGTATTCCATAGTCATTCATGAATCTATATCCTAAATAAGCCTAGAGCTTCAGTGCAGTGGGTGAAGAGTGAAGACCACGCCCAGAATGAATGAATGAATCTATATCCTAAACTGCAGAATCCATAGTTTATAGTCCGCTCTCTATAATGCATCTATAATTTATCGTATATAGTGTAGAGTACTATACATTCAATAGCCTATGTTGTGTAGTCTACAGTCTATACCATTCAGTTTATAGTCTATTATCTACAGTCAATAGTTCAGTATTTAGTCTACATCCTTCATACAAAATCTATGAAAACGTGTTTTTTTCCCATATAACATACATGGGAAACTTTAAGGGCTTTGAGGCACACCTAAACATCGTCCGATTTCAAAATAAAAAAATAGGGGTACTTTTTTTCGATATACAATAATCCTAGGAGGTGAGAGCATAGGATTTCCGACTTTGCTTTTTTGTTGGACCACCCTAGTCTACAGTCTACAGTCTATAGTCTACAGTCTATAGTCTACAGTCTATAGTCTACAGTCTATAGTCTACAGTCTATAGTCTACAGTCTATAGTCTACAGTCTATAGTCTACAGTCTATAGTCTACAGTCTATAGTCTACAGTCTATAGTCTACAGTCTATAGTCTACAGTCTATAGTCTACAGTCTATAGTCTACAGTCTATAGTCTACAGTCTATAGTCTACAGTCTATAGTCTACAGTCTATAGTCTACAGTCTATAGTCTACAGTCTATAGTCTACAGTCTATAGTCTACAGTCTATAGTCTACAGTCTATAGTCTAAATAAAAGATTAATTTTTTATCTCTTAAAAGAAATTTGAAATTTAAAATCTTTAATAGCTTTAGATACAATACTTAGATATTTATGACGTAAGAATAATTGTTTTTATTTTTGTTCTGAGAATAAAATATATTGATCTCCAAGTGATCCCCTAATTCACAGTCCATTTCTTAGTGTATGGAGAACCTTATTGCTTACTCATAAGAGTTGCAAAAAAGCCTCAAGTGATTTTTTTTCTTGGATAATCGTAATGTAATTATGTACAATGTCTTATCCGGAAGCAGGGTACTGTCATCTCGGTACTGAACTTCCATGTCTATACGAAGACTAAAACCATCGATTTATGGCTTGCTTGCAGCTTATAATCTGCAGTCTGTGATGTATAAGCTACGTCTACAGTCTCTAGTCTCTCAATTTAGTAGTAGAAGAATAAGTTTGCACATCTTGTAGTTTAGAGTTGTTGAAGATCAAAGTAATCTTCAAGAAGTAACAGCTGCCACGACGAATTTCATTGAAACGTTAAGAGAGGAATTGTAGAATATATTCTTAGTAGAGCTACGAGGCGATTTAAGTTATTCCTCAGATGTTAAGGTCCACATATTAACGATTTTAGAATTGGCCTTTAAGATGATCTTTTTTGTTTTGCTTTGAACGTTTTCACGGACACATATAGATTTAATGGATCATCATTAAGAAGTGATTGTCTGAAGCTTTGACGCCTTCTATGTTTTACTTTGAATTGATATCATTGTTACGTTAGAAACTACAACTCTGGAAGCAAACTGCAGAAGTAGATTTGTTTTTCAGAAATAATTATATTCTACTTCATTTCAAATAAATCCCAATTCAAATAATGACTCCACTAAGGGTACTTAACATCTTTTGTAACCGCAGAATGGTGATTTTTCAGAAAAATATTTCGAATATTTTCATTGGTAGTTATTATTGACATGAAGTAACCATTTACAAAAGTTCAAGAACAGTTTAAAAATAAAACTTCTGTGTATAAAAGGTTATTAAAGTGTCAGCTGAAAATGTGAAATCTGAAAATAAGATGTCATATCATTTACAACTGTAACATCCATTACATCTGTCTTTGTCAGTTTAAAGTGATTTTACACAAGAGCAGATAGAACGAAATTATTTAAAGATGTGACATCTTACTTTAACTAGGGGCTATAAACTTTTGCATAATCTTCATTTTACTCCTTTTACATTTCTATCTTAACCCAAATAAATAAATTCACTAGAGTGTGGGGTGTTCTTTTATGTTCACTTGATCATTGGATATTTTAAAAAATAATTGTATTTTTTGTGCATTTCATGCTTCAAATACACCAACTTCCAAATCTCATAGATTTAGAGCTATAGTATTATTAATTGAAAGTTTCAACGAATATCTTTTAATTTCAAAGCAACATCAGTTACAAAATGTTATTCTTAGAGCTTCATAGTTTTATTCTTAGAGCTTCATAGTTTTCAAATTTCCACTTTTTAAAAGTTTAAGACGTTTACAATGTAAGATTTGTTTGTTCAGTTCACAGGTTCTAAAGTTATGAAGTCCTAGGCACCCAACGTTTTACTGTATTTTTTCAGTTTCAGATGTTTAAGGTTTCAACAATCTTTAATGATCGAATTCAGACGTCGCCGTCGATAGAGTTTATTACATAAATTATTCAGATAAAGTCTTAATAAATTGATTTCGTAAGTTTTAAAGAATCCACATTTAAGGTTTTTCAGTTTTACTTTTTCAGATAGCTGCTACAGATGTTGGACACTTTTATATTGTAACATTAATTTTACTTTTCATTTTCACATTACCATATTTCGTTAATTAATTTCACAAATTCGGATATTTATAGCTTACAAGCTTAAATATGCAAGATTTAAGGTTTTGGAATATTAAAATCCTTCTTTTCGATATATTCCCGATATCTTCGAATATTCTTAATTTTACACATTAGGTAATTTAAAGAGTTTTGAAAACTCGAGATTTTGTTTCAAAGGTTCAGGAATCTATCTTTCAGACTTCTGAGTTTTATTAGACTTTTTAAGATACCAGTAGTAATAATAATAATCGCTACAACCCATAACCTGGAAATCAAGCCCCAGAAGCTATAAGCTTGTGTGGGAGAGAAGGGGCGATTATTATTATTACGTAGACCCTACGTGCGGCTGCAGCCGACTTAACAGATGGAACAGGCGCAAATCCCACATTTGTGTCATAAGTAAGAAAAACTGCAGAAAACCTTAACCAAATCTGCCGGTAACAAGAGTCGAACCTGGTCCGCTTGGATGAAAGCCCAGCACTCTGCAAACTTTTTTACCTTACTACTTATTTCTTACTAAATACATTCTTACTTTAAGAATTTATTTTGCGGCACACCAAATAAAAATTCCAACAAAATAAATATACTTCATTAGTATGAATATAAATAAATAAATTCTTATTATAATAACAATAAAATAACATTGTTTTATGTACATTAAATACAATACAATAATAATGTTATTACTGTCATTAGTGAGTATGATGCATTTGATTTTGAGAAAGAATTTTGTCAAAACGGGGCTCTAAATTAGATAAACAAACACGTAACTCCTCATTACAAAAATTATAATTCTTTAACATTACTTTGAAACTAAATCTTTATAATCTAAGCACAATATCAAAAATTTAAATGTGACAACATAATTAACAAACATCAGGTTTCATTTTGCAAAATATCTTAAACACTTTCAAGATGAAATGTTTAAGCTAATAAATAAAAGAGGATTAATACCTCCAAAAATTACTGTTAGGGAACAACCATGAATCATCATTCATTGTTAATTTTAAATTAAACTACCGCAGGGTGATTCACGCTCGGACGGTCCGTGGTGTCTTCTCACATTAATTACCTATATTTTTATATCGCGGCACACCTGGAATCTTTCGTGGCGCACTACTGTGCCGCGGCACACAGTTTGGCAGACACTGGTTTAGAACTTTCGGAATTTAAAGGGTTCACTATCTAGAGGACTTATGCATATAAGGGGTGTAACTAATATAACTAGAAACCTCGTAATGGGGGGAGGGGGTAGCCGTAATGATTTAGAACATATTTTCCTTATCAATTTTAATCTTATCTTATTTTAATTTTATATAACTATGATACATTGCAGACTTAGATGTAGACTAATTTTCTAATATAATTTATAAGTAAATAATTACACATTGTAGGGTCCCTAGAACTGTCTGTCTCAAGTGCCTCATTTCCTACAGTTGTACAGTTCAGTGAGTAAATTTCTTTTTTGGAGTAACGAATAGATTATCAGGAGCCGGCTTTCACTGTTCTAGACTTTCAGCTTTGCAAAGCTTCGAAGTTTCGAGATTCACGTCCCGGTTAGGTTAATTATTTTTAATAAAATATTTAATATACTTTATATATAAACTATATTTTTATAAGTATATTATTTATTAAAAGGAATAATTTACCATAAATATACATACGTAATTTAAACAATGACTACAAATTAAGGGATAATTTTATGTAATTATTCTTTTTTTATAAATATATTTATAAAAATTGTTTATAAAATAAGTAATTCGACAAAAAGGATGATAAATGAATTTCATTAAAGAAAAAAATATATCAACGGCCAACGTGATCGAATGGAAGGCGCGTTACATTTCCAATTACAAACCACCAGTACTAATCCCGGCAGGGTTAGTTTTTTAAAATAAAATATTTATATATTTTCTACATGGTTTTTTTATAAATATATTATTTATAAAAAGGAATTATTCATCAAAGTTATTCCTTAAACTTATATTTCATTGTTTCAATGTATATTAATTTAATGTTAATTAATAATAAGACTAAATGATTATAAATACCGCATAAGCCTTGTAATGTAAGAATTGTAATTCCGCTTTATAAATATTATATTGTTAGAAAAATTGTTTATTTATAAAATATATTCAATATATTATTAAAAAGTTGTTTATTTTATAAAATGCATTAAATATGTTTTTATAAAAAACAGTTTACCGCATCCGGAAGCAGAACCGACCTTATGTAAATGGAAATCTAGCACGCCTTATTATTTATTTATTGTTATTTATTGTTATTTTTGTTTCTTTTTTATTATTAATTACTTTTTATTGATTTTTATAATATTACTAATAACTATTAATTGATTGATATTAAATAATCAACAATACTAATATTGATTAATTTACGCTTGTAAAATACATGCTTTTAAAATCAAAATTTTCGTTCGTTTTGGTTGTAATTTTAGCAAGCGAATTCACCTAAATTACAGAAAATTATTTGAAGGTTATGTCAAAAACGATGAATGCTAGCGTATATGACCCTTAAGCAAGAAGCGGTGCGTTCTAAAATCCGAAACCTAAGTCAAGTCAGAGGGTGGGGTAGAAAGGGTATATTATATTTCAATAAATCACTCTTTTGGTTTTCCTAATTTAAGTGTTTTAACAGTTAGCTGAGGGGGGTCGGAACATAATGTCTATGTATATTATGTATGTTTTATACTGATTTATGGCGGTGAAAGTCTCCCTCTGTAATACTTGACGATTACTATGATTAGAGATACCTTTTTCTATCTGATAAATATCCATCTATAGTTTGGGAGACTCACACTTGAAAGTTCATCAAAATAAAGTTTTTTTTATCATAATAATACCTACCTATTACTATGAATATGTGGGGACTTAAAAAAACACAAGACTATTTGTAAAAAGAGATGACATGGAATACAACTTCTTACCTTATAAAAATTTTATATAATGCTCCGGCTTTACAAATGTATTGTAGTGAGTAACATAATTCCACTACATTGAGGGTCTCTCAGGCTTGAGTCGCTGATGTAGAATATTCTTATTTAAATAGGTAAAAGCTGGAGCTGGTTGTCAAACAAATAAGATTGCACAATGACAAAGTAATAATAAAAAAACACATGTTTTTTATTTATTTAAAAGAAAATTTAATTAATCACATAAAAAGAAAATAAAAAGAACAAAATTGATACCAAATTAAAGTTTGAAGAAATTCCGAAATAAATTAGTAATTGCAAATGAAACCAAATCAAATTAAAGTTATTATTTAATAACAAATAAAAAAATTATTTAAATGATAATCTTTTCATTTATTATTTTATTGGAATATCTCGAAAATGACTTAAATTTGAAAATACGATCTAGGCCTCAAATCTAATTTTTATAATTAATAAAATGTAGGTATCAAAAATAAATTAAATTAAATTTTGATTCAATAACTCATTTTTTCATTTTAAATTTGGTGCCTCATATATCTCATCTCTATTGAGGTTCGAGTTGCTTGACAAACTCGTTAATCGGCTCCCATCTCTAATCCAAACAATTTTTTCAAAAATTATTCTGACATCTCCATACATCAATCGAATTTCGAAAATATTGATCGATCCAAATAGAAATTCCAGACCAATTGAAAACCAAATTATCGTTGTTTATTAAAAAAGGGTCTTCTTTCGATTAAACAGGTAAGTATAAAATTCGATACTTCTTTTTCCTATTTCTACATTTAATTTAACATTGACAAGGTTAAATAAAATTATGAATATTATTTTTAAAATGATTATTTTAAAAGTTTTAAAAACAGTGTTATATTCGATGAAAAACTATATATTCAAGCACACTTTAAACAAAATATCTATTATTGACGTTTCGCATAACCTACTTCTTTATTATTTTCAAAGCTGAATCCTAACCTTACAATTTAAATTTTTGAAGCAGCTAGAAACACACGTTGTTTTTATGATAGAATATTGCTACTTAATTGTTAAAAAATGGATTTTCTTTATATACTATTTTAGGAAATAAATGAGTTTTCTCAAAAAACAAGAAAATCTTGACATTTCAGATTTTACATAACACAATTATTATTTATAAACTTTCATTAAAGCAAAAACTAATTATATAAGGTTATAGAAAAGAAAATTCTGAATTATAACATATACAACACTTGGGTTAAAAATAGAATAATACCCTTAATTCTAATGTCGACGAAAGAACAATTTCCTATTAGTAATATTTAACTAAATTTCATAAAAACACAGGAAAATATCATGACACTGTGTATGTACGTCGTACGCATTTATTAAGTATATATACGTACGATTTTCTAAACTTATTACGATGTGCTCTATTTACTTTGACATGCATTTCTCAGTTGAGTGACAACAATAGACTATTCAATATCGTTTTGCGGTAATAAATGTCAATTCCTTTTGATTAGAATCTATGTAATTATCTGCGATACCTACACTAAAACTTATGGTTTCAATTATTATTTATCTCCTAATACATATCTTTGACGACCTTTTGTTTCTAATTTTAACGATCTCCAGAGAGTATATGTATATTTCTTAAAATTAAGAGAAACAGAAATAGGAAGGCGCTCATAAAACTCATCAACCAAGAACTACTAAAAATCCCACCACCGATTCCTACTACTTCCTGGTATTTTAAAACGTGCAACTAATATCTACCACGAAGTGTTATTAAACAGTTCCCAGTGGAACGTCACGTTTGCCATATGCTATAACTTACTGCTGTTCTTATTTTCTTTTAAACTTGTGCTCCACATTTCACAAGGCAACCAACCCTCTCAAGTTTATTTCTGTAGATTCGTGGGAAACAATGCGGAAATTGTAGCTTAAATATACAATTATTATTATGATTTGTATTAAGTTAAACTACATGTTTAACTTAACATGTTAAACTTCAAGCAGGATAATAAATGTGCCATTTTGTAAACACTAGTGCACTGTTGAAAGTTGATTTGGATAAATGTGAGATAATATGAAAATGTCAGTAGCAGTAAAAGCAAAACCAAGCCTTTAGCAATAAAACCAATGAACTGCTTAAATAATAATCAATTTCGAACTGTAGTGAACCATCTACAGGTTCATTTTTATAACGAAATCAAAATAGTAGTGCATACTTATTAGGAATTTATCGTTTGGAACCAACCACCTGCAAAATGATTACCTTTAGAATAAATGTGACTCGAGCTTATCTTCGCTGAGCAAATTTTTCACACCAGCTAAAAATAGTGATGTGGGTCAAGAAAAATCATGTTTTTAGTATGTTGCAGCAAACGCTACCTAAACTGATTCTGAACATACTGAAAGTAGATTTTAGTTAAATTTTTTCGTGCTTTCCATACCAGTCAGCGGAAATGCCTAGAAGTCGAAACGCTTTGCAGCTGCTAGGAAGCGCTATTAGCTGCATACAAGCTTGTGGTAATTTGTGCAAATATCAAGAAGTGCTTAATTTCTGAAATGGTTTCTTTATAAAACTTGTTACTGCAACAAATATTCACAGTTTTGCTATTCGCTGCCATGTAGGACTTGGAGGCTAGTGACTGCAGACGTAGATATGCATAGATTATGATACACTACTGACTAGATATTTAGACTAAAATAGTAGATCAAGAAGTAAAGAAATACAGTGTAGACCCAAAGTTGTTTCGGGCCAATTACTTAGTCTATTAGACTAGTAGCTCATAAGTTTCAAGAATTTTATTGTTCTGATATGAAATATGGAATGAAAGGTTTATAAGACGTATCGCGAACTTTTGTAACCACGATTACGACTTGCAGCAAACTGTATGTCAAGTGTTTCCAAAACACATCAGTTATCACCTAACTTAAAGAAATAAAAAGATTCTTTAAAAATCTATGTTTAATTACTACGCGAAAAGAACTGCCGACTTAGGGCAAACTTTAGTAAGACAGTGGTTTTTAATCGGTGTTCATTGGGATGTCTTGTCAGTAGTAAAATAGAGCACTTACGGAAACGTGTAAGAAACACCACGTCTGATGCCTTCGCTCTAACGCTGCTGATAAGCGATAAGCCAGAAATTCTAAAAAACCCAATCCAAAATAAATTATAAATGAAACGGGTAAATAATGCTCACATTTAAGCATAACCTAGAATTATTTTGGACAGCAGAAAGTAAATAACAAGAATAAATAACGGTATCTCTAATACGAGGGTGGATCAAATATAAACGAGAATCGAGATTATCAGCGGCCCTAGAGCGAGCTCTAGGGCCGCTGATAGTTGTGGTACTGCGATGCCACCTCGAGTGGATGTTAGTGGGAATGTGAGGAAGTGGAGTGTAACTTGAGGGCTTCGTCGAATCAGTAGGGCAGTGTTCAACAAGGTGAGCGAGAAAGAGGTTCATCCGTTCAAAATATTATTCAAAATCAACTTGGGTACAGCAAGGTGTCAGCTCATTGGGTCTCACGACAACTTAGCGAAGATTGGAGGAAATGGGCTGGGATGTACTTAAACACCCTCATTACAGTCCATATCTCTCACGCTGTGATTTCCACATGTTTGCGCCCCTGAAGAGGCATTGCGAGTACAGTGTTTTAACGACGACACAGTAGTAGTTAGATGCTTTCGTGTACAACTGGCTCACAACACGCCCCTCTTCATTCTACAGTGACGACATAAGAAAACTTTGGTTAGATGGTAAAAATGCGTCTACAAAGCGGGAGATTATGTAGAAAAATAATCTAATTATTTTTTTATTTCGAGCCCAATAAAATTTGAATGATAAATTCTCGTTCATATTTGATCACCCTCGTACAATAAGTATATTTGAATTCTACCATTTTGTGGTTGGATGAAGTGAAGTGCTTTTAACAAAAATAAATACCTCATAATAGATGGACGAGCATGGAATTTATTTCTGAATCATCTGTGCTTAATTTCAGGAATTCCTGTACAGTGGGATCTTATAATGTCATCTGTTGGGATGTTCTAGTTCATATTTAATTAAAACTCGAAGGACCATTTTATATACATATGTATTTACCAGGGGCGGATCCAGAGAATTATTTGGGGGGGGGGAATTTTTGGAAAATAATTGTTTTAATACATAATAATTAAACAAACATTATTTGTTTCTACTCAATGCATGTTAATTGATAAATTTGTGGGGATTTCGCCCATGTCCAACATCCCCCCCCCCCTAAAGTTTTAATTTTTGTCCCACAAAGGGAACAAGACGTTGCTCAGGGTTTCTCTTGGGTATTCTGCCTGTTGCATCAAACTTGTATTTTTACGATTATTATACAAGGAGTGACCAAAAATTGTATTTTTCTGAACGGAACGCCCTATACATTATTTGCTAGAATGAAAGAGCATAAATAGATCTTTGCAGAAATACCATACACATGATTCTATTTACACTACTTTCCGAGTTATTTGAATTTTCAATTTAGAATTGCAATGCAAGGAATGTCACAAGAAAATCTAGTGACCCAAAAAACGTAACAGTCGTAATTAAAACAAGTCACTGGATTGATTTTATTAATTAAAATAGCTTAGGTACAAATAAACACAATAAACAACACAGCTCCAATGATAGAAAACTGCACCGCAATGACGTCACAACTTTTATCTATTGTTAGCCAAATTGTCACGGCCAACTACAATAAGTCAAAATTTAAATACTAAATTTAAAAATAACTCGAAAGCTGTCCTAGATATCTATCTAGTACCTATATGGTATTCCTGAAAAGGAGGTCTTTTAATTGCAAAAAGTAATATATAGGGCGTTCCATTTTAAAAAATACAACGTTTGAATACTCCTCGTATAGCAATCGAGCAAATACAGGTTTGTTACAGTAGACTAAATGTTGGAAGGAAACCTTGAACAACGGTAGTTTTACTTTTTTGTTGGATAAGAAATGAAATTTGAAAGGGACGTGGAATTATAAGTGATCACAGTGTACTTATTACGATGCAGTCGTGGACAAAAATTTAAAACTTCATTATTTCAAGTCCCATTTCAATTAAATGCAGCCATTTCAGTGTAGATGCTACCAGTAGCAAGATTCTTTTCTTCCCTTTATCTTTGTAGCAAAGATTCAAAGTTTTTCAAAAGTTGGAAGATGGAATTTGAAATACTTTGACAATTTAAGAAAGTATTAAGTTCTCATCAGATAGTAGGTAGAAGTCTACTAAAGTCTTTGTGAACGTTGTCTCTATACCTAAAAACAGGATTTACTAAAAATTAATATCTTAAAAGATTTGCCCTTTATCCTACTATGGGATCAAAATATAGCAAAGAAATATATTTTGGCTTATCGGTTCATTGGCACTTATAAGGTTTCATCGGTGCGACAGTTACACCCATCATATTTTATGCGTTCAATTTTGCCAATAGAATGGTTCAATAATAATATCACATTTTAAACTTTGACACCCATAAAGCTACTTCGCTTTTCTTCAATAAGGAAAGATGATCAAACTTAAGTGATATTTAGTCGAAAGTATTGATTTTCTTGATATTTTCCAAGTTCTTTTAAACTGTCGGGTTTAGGCTATATACAGACTGTTTACAGTTATTGGCGCACTATTGCTATCTTCGTTATTAGCAGTATTTTTTGCTGATTTACTGGCGAAGACAAAAAACAATTGAAGTCGCGTTTTCACGGTTTTCAATGAATAAAAATATGAAAAGTGCCCAAGCAGCATCTAAGTAGCGGTAACTGAGATCGGAACTTTGATTGTGTAGCTGTTACGTAACTACAACTAAATTTATGACTTTATAGGTTTAATTACTTCAATTTGGAATATTTTAGTAATTATGTAGTTACATCACTAGGTACTATTTATTACAACTATGTAGTTCCATTACTTCTAAGTAGCTTTTTAAAGTATGTGGAAAGGTATTGCTACTTAGTATAATTACTTTAATGTTGTTGCAACTTCAAGTGACATTATTATTGTAGCAGTAACTTGCCCGAAGCTACTTTAAAGTTTTTAAAACTTTAAAGTAGCACCGAAAGTTCCTGCCACCGGTCTGAAACCATTGCTTAACCTTTAAAGTAACTGAACTATACAGTAGTATTGAAAGTAAAACTTACGTTTATGCTACCCAGGAGAATCACTTGAAAGAATTTTCACTACTTATTTTGCATCAGAATTACTAGAAAGTTTCAGTTACTATTAAAAAATTACAATGAAGTGACAGTAACTTCTAAAGAGGCATATCTCCGGTAGGTTAGTTTTGAATTTGGAGGTTAATTGTGTTTTTGCTGTGGTAGTAGTTTTGCAAGTTTTTAATAAAAATGTCAAAGGCAAATGCAATAAGAAAAAAGAATAATTTTAGACATACGTCCACCTTTTATAGAAAATTAAAACAGCAATTAGGTGAAATCAGTGGAAACAAAATCAACTGTTTACAATACAAAATAGAAAAAAATAGGGATGACAACACTGGTAAACCATCATGTAGTAAAAAAGGGTGAAATATATTCCCTTTTTGGTTTCGTCGCTACAACTTTAAAATAAGCCATAATTAATTAATAATTGTTATTAAGTAGCAATCAGTATAAAACCAGTTGAGAATGCGCAGAGCTAGCATTGACATGACGAACAAAAACAACTATACTTAATAAACTAATTTATTTTTGAAAACTAATGTTGACGTAACACATTAGCTGTCATAAAAACTAAAATTCTAAGTCCTAAGATTTTCCGTTAAAAAAAATTGTTGCTAAAAATGTTTATTTTTTCGTAAATTTTTAAAAAATACAAAATTTTTCATTTTTCAAAAATTTACCGAAATTTTCGGTGGTCATTTTGACCACTTTCCCGAAGAGATACAAAAAAATGTTTCAACCAAAAGTCTCTTAGAATTTGATGTACTATAAGATTCCAAAAAGAAAAATTCAAAAAAGGCGACAGACAGACAGACAGACAGACTTCACGAATTCAGAGACGAACTCTTTGTTCGTCGAATATTGGTTGTTTGTTTATGATTGACGTTTAAATTTAAGGTTAAGTTCCAATGGGAATTTTGCAGTGACATTAGAAGCTAGAAAGTGGCTACGGAAACGTTGACGCCGTTTTATAATAAGAGTCACTTGAAAGTTCCAGAATTTTTTAACTTATTTTATACCTCGTGGTAACAACAACCTAGAAGTAGAATTTGTTTAGTTCCCGTTACTGTTTATAAAGTGACACAAACTTTAGACACACATTTTACAGTTAATACTACTTTAAGGCGACTTTTTTAAAACTACTCCATATTTACTTGTAAAATATTGAAGGCTATTAATCAATTTGCAATTTGTTACAATTGCTAAAAAGTGTTTTACTATAACTCTCAATAAAGATAACAAATCGATACCAAATTGTGCCTTAGGAATAAAATAAAATGGTTTCTATCATCTTTATCAATTTATAAGTATTTTTGTCATATTTGTCATAAGACAATTTTTTATTAAAAAATATATTTAAAGAAGGCGCGTTGTTATTTTTCGATCTATCATCATCGCATTTAACAGAAAAGTTGCGATGGTTTATAATTTTGGTATGCTAGAATGACAAAATAACGGAACATTTCATCTCTTTATGTATTATGTACGTATTACAAATAAAATAGTAATCCATTTTGTGATACGACCGCAGCATTAGTAGAGAAAGTGAAAGAATATTTGTTAAGTTGCAAGAGTAAGAGAGAGAGCAACTACGCGACACGATGTATCAAAGAGAAAAAAAGTTCCACGACAGTAGGAATTACTACGCCGCCACGTTCCCGCTACGTAGCTGGACAAGTTCCGGAGAGGTTTCTGCGACTTATCTGCTACCCGAGAATTGTTCCCCATTTTGGTTCCAGGCATGTAACAATACCGTAGCAATTACGTTCTTGTGACTAACGGCAAGAATTTATAGTTCCACCGGTGGTTACTGGTACGTAGCGGTGACTAAAAATGCTGCTTGAGTGTCCTATAACTTCTTTATTTTTCATTTTAAAGAGGTAATGAACATTCTTCTGTAACTCGAAAATGCGACGTTTAATTGTCTTTTTGCCTTCGCTATGTTAATCAACAGAAACAATACTGCTAATTTGCTAATTTAACTGACTTCGTAGTTGCAATAATAACGGAGATAGTAATAGTGCACCGATAACTGCGAACAGTCTCGTCTGTTTGCTTGTAAACTTTATCTAGCATGTATAGGCGTATAGCAGTGTTACATGCTATCTCCGTTATTATTGCAGCTACGAAGTAGGTTAAATTAGCAGTGTTTTGTCTGCTGCTTAACATGGTGAAGACAAAAAACAATTGAAGGTCGCGTTTTCGAGTAATATTCAATTAATGAAAAATATGAAAAGTGTTCTATAACTTCTTTATTTTTCATTTTAAAGAGGTAATGAAAATAAACTTTTGCATTTATAATGTCGCTGACGACCCATTTCTATACAAATATACAGGGTGTCATATTTAAAAAAATGTTACTTTTGAAAATAACTCGAAAACGCGACGTTCAATTGCTTTTTGTCTTCGCCATGTTAATCTACAGAAAGAAATACGGCTAATTTTCTAAGTTAACCGACTTCGTAGCTTCATTAATAACGGAGATAGCAATAGTCCGCCGATAACTGCGAACAGCCTGTTTAGTCTGGTCGGCGACTTTAAACGTATTGTACACATTAGCCAAAGCTTTATACCATCTGCCGGATTATATTAAATTACAAACTTTTCGAACGTGGTCAACGCACACACATTAATAATCACTTTGTATTAAGAGCGCCTTTAGTATTACCATTCCAAATCAACTAAATCAGCTGGAGATTAAAAGTACATATTTATGCTTATACAGTGTGGTGATAAAGTAAGGAACAAAATTCATAATTGCGTTATTTAATGTTTTCAAGCAAAACGCTCGGGCAGGTCAATTTTATTTTTTAATTAGTCACCTTATGACATAAAATTTTACTTATGACGTCATATATTTTTGCACAATGACGTCGTCATTGAACATGAAACAAAAACTAATAACTCGTAAATTTGACGTTTCAAAAACAGCACTTGAGTATTTTGGTAAGAGTATGAAAGAGGCATTTCGCAAGTTTTTTAAAAGCGAATTCTCTTTGCCGTTAACAAAAACTGGCACGTTTAAGTTAACGGGAAAGAATAGAGATTTTAATAATGGTTGGATATGGTGAATAAGCTAAGAACACATGAGGAAGCATGTGAATTATTCAACCAAGAACATCCTGATAGACCGCCTATTGCAAGATCCACAGTAAGTAAATTGGTTACCAAATTTACTGAAACGGGATCCGTCCATGATTTTCCTCGGCAAGGTCGACCTCGAGTAAACGAAGAAACCAGATTAGATGTGTTACTTGAAGCTGAAGAAAATCTTCACCATTCTACAAGGCAGCTAGCCCTAAATAACAACCACGCTTTTGTCGTGAAGTTGTTAAAGAAAGAGAAAGATCATCCTTACAAAGTTCAATTGATTCACGAATTAAACGAGGATGATCCAGACCGCCGCTTGCAGTTTTGCGAAGAACTAATGTTACGCTGCGATGAAGACCCCAATCTTTTAAATAATATCCTCTTTTCTGACGAAGCCACTTTTTGCCTGAATGGGACAGTACATCGTCACAATTGCAGGTATGGGTCAAGAAAAAAATCCACACTAGACTTACGACTCTCACAGTCAACGCCAAGGGAAATTAAATGTTTGTATTGGAATAATCGGACGGCGTTTAATAGAGCCTTACTTTTTTGAAGGAAATCTTTTACAGCAGCACGTTATTTGGACTTTTTGCGGTTTGATTTAGTGCCAGCTCTGACAGCAATATTTCCAAATGATCACGAAGCAGATGTACCCCATGTACAACAAGATGGGCCTCCTCACTTTGGAATAAACGTCCGTCAATATCTTGACGCCACATTCCCTGGAAGGTGGATAGGACGTCGAGGAGCAATTGAGTGGCCACCGCGTTCCCCAGACTTGGCTCTCTTAGATTTTCTTCTGTGGGGTTATTTAAAATCAAAGGTTAATTTTAATAGGCCAAATAATTTAGACGAGCTACGGCAAAGAATTCGCGCTGAAGTGGAGCACATTACTCCTGAAGTCCTTGAACGAAGTGTACAAAGTGTTTACACTCGTATCGGTTAGTGCCAAATGGTGGACGGAGAGCAATTTGAACACTTGCGCTAAATTTTGTTTGTTTTTGGGGTTTAATTAAGATTTTCTTCCATTAAAGTTACATTTTTATTTCTTACGGTAAGTGTGTTATTTTTTCAAAAAAATAGTTGTCTAACGTACCAATTTTTTTACACCATCATTTAAGTAGTTGGACCATCTATAAAAACCAGCAAAAAAAATTGGTCAAAACGTCATTAAAAAAAAACTAACGATGATGTCATTGTGCAAAAATACATGACGTCATAAGTAAAATTTTTATGTTATAAGGTGGTTAATTAAAAAAAATAAAATTGGCCTGTCCGAGCGTTGTGCTTGAAAACATTAAATAACGCAATTATGAATTTTGTTCCTTACTTTATCACCACACTGTGTATATACATATCTATAACCTATGCATTCAGATTATCTGATACATATTATAAATATAACTCTCCCATTTGTTAAAATTGTCGATACTGATTACGAAGTATAGATTATGTTTTACAATTAAATGTATTCTGAATTTATAATATGTGTCCCATATTAAATCGTTAATGTAATTTATGGAAACCTCAAAACTTTAAGAACAATTCTTTTAAAAGATCCTGCTCGCAACTTCTTATCTCGTAGTAAATACATATGTTATATTTATAAGGTTTCTCACCACTTACAGGTTGGTTATTGAATAACCAACTTATGTTAGTATAAAATTGTTTCATTGTATAAAGTTTCAGAAATTTACAACTTTTCTATAAAGAAAATAAATACAATTTTTGCCTTTTGCTAATAGATTTTTAGTATTTGAAAAATGTTACAAGTTGTGATTGAAGGTTGCCATGCTATTATTATTTGCTACTAATAAACACAAAAGCCAAACATAATTTAGCACTAGCACCTGCTTTCGTGGAAGAGACCCCAATCCCCCTTTCAATTTTTTTGATCTAAACTCGTATTATAGAATTTGGGTCCGTTTTTCTATTATCGGCTGTTCAATTTAAAAATTTCAAGTAATAATTAACACGCTCCGAAAACTTCCAACTACTTAACCCAGTTTATTACCTATTATTATTAGGTGTAGGATCTTGTTATAACGTTATGCAAATACAGCTTGCAATTACCGTGTTAAAATAGTTTAAAAACAAAATTTGTACGGTTGAATATTATTTCTGCAGTTATGAATAAAAGGGTCATTTACCTTTCTATTCGCCTTTTTGCATAGTAAAACATATGCGATATGTATGTTCCAAGATAGATTTTATCGATTAATTAACAATTGTTTTAATGGTACATATTTCTGTATGCAGTATTATAAAAAACCTGTATGGATTCGATCAACACCTTTTGGTATTATGTGCCTCATAATGGCATTGGCGTCCATATTTACAACAGCTGGCGTTTGATGTTGGAATGCATGCATTGGTGTAACGGACATTTTTAATAATAATCGATAATGATCAATAGATGCTTTTTTGCAAACAGTTGAAGAATTAGGATTTACTTTAATTATTTTAACTACTCGTTATGCGAACTTCCACAACTTTCAAAACGCCAAAGATAGTGCAGTAACGATTTGAAATCGCTGATTCTGATTTTTCGATAAAAAGTGTCCTTATTATGTCTTAAGGTAATTTGGACCATTTTGACTGCAGATCATGGTCCGCTCGCGTGACATTTGCAAAACTTCCCGAATTTATGGAAATGTATGGGTCTAGGTCAGCACATGGATACCATTTATATAGGCATTAAGTGATCCATGAGTGGAAACCGTTAGACTTTGTGAAGGTTTAAGAACATATTATTTAAAATATTACATAGTTTCCATTATCAAACTGTATAGAAACCATGTATGAATAGTACAAAAAATTATGACTAAAAGTTCTGTAAACAGGATGATACAAATAGCCAAAGCTAGGGTAGGAGTCTCAATCAGAGAGTTATGCAGAACTGCAACAAGTTGTAGAAAACTACATCAAAATGATGCGCAATTTTGGAAAAGAAGTACAGTAGAAACTGTAAATCTGACCACCTGTTTAAACTGACCCTCTGGTCATATTGACCACTTTTTTTCAGTCCCTGCAAAAATCCCATTACTTTAATGTAATTTATACTGTATAAACTGACCACTTCTCTTTTGTGATCATTGACTACATTTACCTCAAATATTTGTTTAAAATGTTTGTGTAATATGACCATTAGCCAAGGGATTACTAAGAACAGTTATAACTAATCTTCTAAAAGTTTAAGTAGGCATGTACATGTAAAAGAATTTCTAAGAATGCATCATAATCCCTTAATAGTGACCAGTTGGGTTCAGGTATTTCCAAGTTTTAAGACTTTATTTTTGCTTCTGAGAAATTCATTACCTGCAAACTTTCACATTCGTAGCCCTTGGATAGTTTTAAAATTGTTTTATAAAATCAGTCTTGTTTCATCTGTTGATTGAAACCATTGTGTTAATTAGTGCGATCAAGTTTACATCAAAAGTTTACAAAGAACTAAATTTGCAAGAAAAACAAAAGGTGTTAAGAGTTTTTAGAAAACCACAGTGAAAGAAATCGATTAACTTTAAATGGATTTTTAAAAATGCGCAGTGTAAATGCAAGACTTTCTGGGTCAATGTTACAAGAAGCAGCATTAAAATTTGCTCAGCAGTCAAATCTGCCTAATTTAAAGCATCGTCGGGTTGGCTCGAATCATTTAAGAAACGAAACATTTCCTAGAAAAGTTTAGTTGGTGATGCAAATGAAATTGATCCCGCAACTGTAAGTTATTTTCTTATTCGTTTTACAGAGTTTGCAAAGGGCTTTATATCAGAGGATATTTTTAATGCTGACGAGTGTGGGCTATTTTGGGTAAATTGTAGTGTATAAAGAATTCACACTTTTACAAAGTGACCACCTGCTTAAATTGACCATTTTGGGTCAGTCCCAAAGGTGGTCACTTTAGGCAGTTTCTACTGTATGTGTCACATAGTGAAAAGAAAGCTATTGACGAGTGATTCCAAAAAATATGTAGCATTTCACCTCTATTATCCATCATTGATATGTTAGCGCTCAAAAACAGAAGGTAAGCCGAAATCCCTTATACGTTTTTGAGCGCTAATGGTCAATAATGGGTAGCAGAGGTCAAATTTTACATATTTTTTGAACCAGCTCGTCACAGGTTTTCATTTAATAGCAAATTCGGTAAGGTTTAGGATGTAACTCAACCCGTGATTTTTTGGCATAAATTTCACCAGTAGTCTGTACAGGGTTTCTAACATAGAAAGTACCTTTTCTACATGTAGGCATATCAGCTTCCACTTAAGAGTCTTATCGGAGAAGGTTCAGGGCTCAGTTCACTCTAACAACAAAAAACATCGCATTATCGTGTACCACACAAAAGATTTCGTAGTAAATGTTTCGTCTTCCGTGGTATCCTGACCGGATGGAGACGGTAAAATTGTATAGAGTGAAGAAAACTGAGTTCTCGATAATGGAGGAACAACAAAGATTAGTTAGTGGTGACAATGGTTTTTTATAATTATTAAGCGTTATATTTGTATTATCTCTGAATGAAGGGGTTTGACCTTAAAAAGGTTCTAAATTCTAGTTCTAAATTTTTTAATATGTTGTATAGGTATATGAAAAATCCTAGTTTCCTCACTTTCTCCCCCCCCCCCGTCATCTTAAAGAAATCGTCGAAAATCGGCACTTTTTTAGTTTTTCGCCTATAACTTCTTTCTGGTGCATTCTATCGCAAAACAGTTAGTAGAGGAATTTGTAGAGGACAAAATTTCCTACAAATCTAGTACGTGAAGTTTTTTTTTGTACGTTGAATAACAACGGAGCTTTGAAGCTCCCAAAAAAGGCTAAAATTTTTGCAAAATTTTGAGTTTCTTGCCACTTAATATTGCGATAACTCGGTAACATTTCATTTTAGCGTAAAAGTCTTCAGAATTAATCTATTTCTATTTCTCACTACCCCACCGACCTATACAACATATAAAAAATTTAGAACTACCCGACCTTTTATAGGGTAAAATCCCTTCATTCACTGGACTAATAGGATCGATGTCATCCTCCTCGTTCTCGTCTAGCCTGTTCTCGCAAGACTGCTCACAACAGAACTTTGCAGAGGGTAGAGCATTTGATGCCAGCTTTCGACCTGCAGCCTGCAGCCACAAACTCCCATGCACTCAGTTACACATTTGCAGGTTATAGTTTTTAGTAATTTGAGTAGTTAATATTTGAGTAATTTTAGTAATGTTGATCAGTCCTCGGCTCCCTCTTGTCCAGTCCCAATCCAGAGGATCCTTTTCAATTCCCATCCACGCCATTACCAAAGTATCGCAATCGCAGTTCATAAAACACCTAACGTATTTTGGGATCTTCTACTGTACTATTTTACTCTCGATTTTATTTAATTTGCTGCCTCAAAAGACTATCACAATATCTTTGTGTTTCTAAGGTTCTCACTTTCTATCAGTCTGTTGGGACAGGGAAGTAAATCATTGCCGGACTAACCAGGTAAAATCTTTACCGGACTAGCCAGGTAAAGTTTTTACCAAACTAGTCAGGTAAAGTCTTCACCGGACTAATATGCTGATGCCTAAATAACTTCCCTGCCTCAACAAAGTCACTTATTTGACAATTGGAGAAAAATATTTTACTTAATTAAAAAATGTTTTACTTAATTAAAGAATATCCCAGCCAGCACACTGACTTCATAATCGCCGTTTTCTCGGCAGTAACGACGTCAAATTGTTGTAAAACTGACATCATTATGTTATAGCCCAAAGACGTCAATATAAGACGTCATTAAAACGTCCTATACTATGACTAAGACAGGAATTATAAATAAATAGTTGAATATTGGAAATAACATTTATTATATACTACAGTCAAAACATATTGTGACCACATGCTTAATATGACCAGTATTCCTTGGCCCCTGCTAAAATAATATATTTTTAATGAAACTTGTACATATTGTATTGTACGTCCAAAAGACGTCTACGTACGTCCCATTATATGACGTCTTATGGACATCATTTATTAGTCATATGACGTCGTCGACCAATAATGACATAAAAATAACGTCATTCTAACCTCAGTGTGCTGGCTGGCATTTCGTTAAATCATCGATAAAGCTGCAAATTAAGCTAAAGATTCATAAAATTTAAAGAAGTGGGAAAAATAAAAACCAAACAAAAATCAAGACGTTTTGTAATAATAACCATATGGATCAAAATTGGCCAGAAACTGTAAAATAAAGTAAAAGCGAATACTTAGAGTGTAGACCTATTGATTGATTCGATTTTCTATAAAATGAAAATATTTTTATGGTCACTTGTGGAGGCAGAAAAGGTGTCACTTTTGGTGTAATCAACCAAAAATAAATTTTGCCCGCATCTTTATTACCTTTAAATTGGCAAAGCACCAAAAAAAATGATACCTGCATTGTTATGATTGCGTTATTATTTTAGCCTTGGTTGTTTTTTCCCAGAGTGAAACGAATCGAAACCAATGTTGTTTAATATTTGGCAAAGTTATCTGCACGTTAAAGATTTGATTGACCTTTGTCAATGTGGTGAATAGAAGCATTGTTATACATATATCAAAATGATGATAATTTGGGAATGCAACATTTTATTTGTTTTTCCTATAAGCAGTCATTCGCTGTTTTACAAATAAGTTTCCGGTCTACGAAAACACACACGCTGGCAGTCCGTCATTAATTGCATAATAAGAGTCTAATGGCACTCGGCTGTTTAGATTGTATTAAAATGGCCACATACATTCAGTTGTCATTGTAACGTAAAATAAAACAAAAGATATCTAGTACATTATAACAATAATTTTAATAATAATACTAATCTGAAATTGCTTAACCTAAACCGGTAAGACGCCTTTAAAAACTTTTACCATTATCCAGTCTCGTCGCGTGTCTGGTTTTCTGTGTCCGTTCGGAGGGGAACGGGTGAGTGTGTGAGTGAGTCATAGCAACCCGCGACCCGCAGTTCTCTGAGCCGCGGGCTTCGCTAATGCCCACCGGCCAGTCGTTTGATGACTGCACGGTGTTTCTCAGTGAATATAATCCTGTTTCCTTTCTGCTTGTGTGAATCCTTAAGGATTTTGTTTTAATTTTGCAGTTTATGTGAGGGTATGTAAATTACAATTTTGTTTTATACGCTAATTCAGTTTTTTTTGTGTCGATAGTGCTTCAATTGTTTTATACTAATTTCAGAATAAATGACTAATGTGAAAAATCTATTTTAGATATTTTTTATAATCTTGTTTGCTCGTTCTGAAAGGTTTTTCCCAAAACAAATCCATTACTGTATAGTCGTGCGTCATTTGTTTTATACTTTCAGTAATTATTTGTTTTAAAATTAATAAAAAAAAAAGATCATCGTTAAAAGTGGTAGCATCACTCTTGATTTTTCTAGAATACTTTAATTATTGAGATCAAAACGATGGAAAATTTATAATCCGTTAGAATTCTTCAAGAAAACTTGAATTTTCTGTTTTTACAGATTTTATTGACTTATTGCATTATTATTTTAATGGAGTTTTAGTTAAAAACAAATGACTATCTAACTAACCCAAACTTCATCTTTTGATAATTGTAAAAAAATTCCTAGGACGTTTTTAATTTTCATCTACTGTTTGTTGTACACGAGAGCAAAATCAACATAAGTAGTTTTATTTTTGATCGTTAGGTTTTTAATTTTCTAATAAAATAATTCTGGTGATTGAATTATAATTTTATCTCTTTCGGCAATTCGACAAAAGTTCTATTAAATCTAAAATAGATATTTTTCCAATTAGAACAAATTTTTTGGCCATTTACCAAAAAATTCTCACACCTTATTCTGACAAATTTAGAAAATTTTTACCATGAAACATTGTTTAAACAAAAAATAGAAAAGATTTAACATACAAATGTAGCAGGGATTCTTGGTTTGCTCATCAAAATGCAGAGCACAATTCCAGGACCTATCCCAAGTGATTTTCAATAAGAGGGTAGATGAAAACTTATTTTTAGTGATATTGCTGATTTTGCATTTTTTATTTTTTTATTTTATATAGAAGGTAGCAGATATTATTTTCATAGTGTTTATCAAAAATCTCTGCAGCACAGGATGTAATTTGTTAAGTGTACTGTGAACAAGTGTTCCCCAAGTGATATCAGTGGTTTGTGTGGTTTATATATGACGATTTAAGTGATTAAGTAAAATTATGTGGATACATCGAAAGGATCTTTTCTTCCAAAACGTATTAAATACAAATTTCAAGAAAACCTGGAAATATATATCAACTGCAGCAATTCAACTTCTGTTACCGTTTCTGAATTTTTGTATTCTCAACTTTAGGTGGCCAATGTCAAAATAAAGAAACTTTTCGAACTATTCTAGATCTGGAGAGTGTAAGCATAACACTATTATGCCTAAAATATTTTTGCCGTGTGAACTTAAGGTAATCACCCATGAAAATCATTTTGCCTATGCATATTTGAGCAATTTTATTACAGTTGAGCACGCTTTTTTGCCAAAAAGGTTAGAAATACCTGTTCTAAATAAAACACCCGACAATTTATTTTTTGCGTACTTTTATCAGTAGTTTTACTTGTACTGTGCACGTAATCAAACCAGCAGTTAGATCATGGGATCTTAACCTAGAAAAGCCATTACAAAAATCTGATTAGTTTGACATACATACCATATGGTGGAGCGAAAAAAGTTTGTTGAAATCATTTATGTACGTAATAGTAGGCTAATAAACAATGGTTGCCTTCGGCACCAATGCAGACAGCAATTTAAACGCTGCAGAAAGATGACAGTAAACAGCTGACAGTTTATTGTTGCCATTGTCATTTTTCTGCAGCGCTTAAATCGCTTTGTAGGTGTTGGACGCATCAATCCTAGTAAAAATTTGGCCTAAGTACGCCTAAAAGTTTTTTGCATATTGACCTTGTGACTCGAAATTCCTCCAAAAAAGGCTTTAGAATTTACAAATCTCAAATTGATGATAATTCACTATTTTGCTGTTGCTTGTGATTTATTTCAAAAATATACAGTGTCTGCCATAAAGTTGTACTTATATGGGAAGATTTCTTAATATTTGGACAAGTGACTGGTATCTGTCAAATTCGGTATTTTTAAGAAAAATTGGCGAAAGCACCTTATTTGTTAAAATATGAAAACATTTTATTAAGAAAAGATTTCTAATGACATTTTACATTTTAATAAACATTTTTTCTTCATAAAATTTTTCGTTAGTTTTCAATGAGAATATTAAAGAATTTTCTCCAATTGGATCCAACCTTATGACAACTTTATGGACACTTTTTATACCATAAAGATGTAAAAAAGGACACCAAAATAGTATAAAAACAGTTACCTTTGATATGAAAAAAAAAACTTGCATTGATCCAAGCCACCTAAATTTCTGTCCAACATTATTTAGTAAATAATGTGCAAGAATTTATTTGAGACAGCCCAATTTTTGCTAAATTGTTTATTACCCTTCTAGGCAATCTTTGCCACTATTTCTTAAAAAAAAATTAACGAAAAAAAGCTTAAATACTGTTGACTACTATCGGATGCAAAAGTTCTGACCCCTGAGAGTGATGCGCATAGTAAGAAAATTAACCCCTCAAATTAATTCAAATAAAAACAGTTAGATAGACAATTTATTTTTGTATAAAATAGTAATTTGTAAAATTATCTGATCGCACCCCCTTTTTCTTTTTATTGTTCTGAGTCTTGATAAAGCTTTTAATTAACTCCAAGTAACTTTCCCAACATAATTTTGGTAACGTTTTACATTTTTTTTTTCTGAATTCTAACACTATTAATTTTCTTATGTCCAATTCAGTTGGCATTTTTATCTGATTTTTAAAAACCTGAAACTATCATAAGGTTATTTTTACATCCAGAAATAGAAATATGTCAGCAAAAGCAAAAGCCTGCCAATAACTAGTAAGTGACACGCTTGCAAAGCTGACCAGATTGTTTCATGGACAGCCTCTATTTTCAATATGTTAATGATTTCGAAAAATTGTTTTCGCTCTACCCTTGACCTTTTGTGATGCGCATGAAAAAATGAATTTCCGCTTTTTAATAATTCTTCCGATTTTAATGATTTAGTGATGAAAAGTCGTTTTGTACATAAGTCCAGTATTATTTCAATTAGTATGATATTGTTTTTAAATCATCTTCATCGGTAAAATAAAAAATGTTTGTGAATTATTTGAACTCTTCTGCACCATAAGATTTACACTCGGGATTTACAAGATAAGCTCTGTGTTAAATACTTTTCTCCCAAGATTTTTGCAAACTTACCGTGATTAAATTGCCTAAATTACAATTGAAGATTTTTTTTTTAAAGCCAAAAGTACCCAAATTCTCATGCTTTTTTTTTGTACTGCCACTAAAAATTTCCCATGAAACTCTTCAAATGAAAATAAAAGTAATACACATTTACCTATAAAAAAAAGTTGTTAGGTTAAACTTGCTATTCTTTATTATCGATATCGTACTTCCTCATTTTAGTGCGTCTTTATAATGCGACATCACCTAAATTCATTTTAATACATCACTAAAGAAAGAGTGGTTAGACGTTACAAGCAATAAATAAGGTTTGATCTTATTAAAATTAACAGTTGTCAGGCTGGGGCTCTAAAAATTTTATCAACAGCAATTTGAGCTTCTCTACACACTAACGTTTATACTATAATAACGCTTTTATTTAAAAGGTTAATACATTTTAGACTACGAAATATAGCCACTAAAGAAAACAAGGATGGAGGATTAATTAATTAAACATTATCAGAAATTAATTAAAAAAAACAGTAACTTGCCTTAGCTGATCGAGGGATATTATTAACTATACTATCACACTACCAAATATTTAAATACATGTTTAAAAAGTAAGTGTAATAAAATTAAAGAAGAATCAGTACGTGATGGTTGTTTGACCTGGTTTACAATGAATAAATAGAAATGGCAAGGTCCAGATGTCACTTTAACGAAAAGTCTTAAATAGTGGATTTTTTTTCCTCATATAAAACTATAAACCTATTAAAATTTTATAATGTATCATCCATTATTTTTTTTAAACTCTTGGGGAATTATATACAAACACTAATTTGAGTCAACAATCAGTATCACCTTATTATATTATTTTTATTGTTATTAATAATCGAAGTAGGCGGAATAATAAAAATTTCTCAACAGAGCGGCGGCGCTTAGATAAAAACAAAAACCGCAAGAAAGAACAATAAATTGCAAAAAGATATTGGCCTTTCAAAGACCGAATATTTTGAAACTGTGTCGACCGACCGACCAACCAACCAGAATTCAAATTTTTCCTTGCTATATTATTCTTTTGTTATTTGCCCCAAGGCTCATATTTTAAGATAATCTACATGCATTATCTTCAAGAAACTTTTCTTCCTCGTTTTTGATCTCTTAAACTTTGTTAGACTAATGAATAGGTGTTAACAGTTGTGTATCTTCGCTCCTATGATTATGTAGGGTGATTATAAAATTTAAATTTCTCCTTTCTCGCGAGTTTAGTAAATTATAAATTATTATTATTATTATTATTATATTAATAATCAAAAGGTGTTTCATGAATTTATATTCCATTAAAATAGCTAAAGGATACAATCTTTAACTGAGCATTTCATATTCATGTAGTCAGTTTAAAGTTTTTCGTCTTCTTTCATTTGCATGATATTACGACCGTTCATTTCCGCTGATTTTGCATTCATATTTTGCAAACTTCTTTCCTCTGTCGTCATTATTGTATAATGATGGGCACGGGATGAGTCTTTGCACGACTGAAAACTTTTTAATTATTAATAAAACATCTAATTAGTCAACTTTGTAGGTAATGGCTAGACTATGGTATTATAGTAGATGAAAGGGCGAAGCGCCAAGAGAAGGTATAGTATAGAGGGAGTTGGCCACACCTATTATTAAGTAGACGAACACTGTATTCCTCTCTGGTGTATTGTTTTACAATAACAATGCATGTGGAATTTAGCACGTACTTGGGGCCTCCGTAAAGGATGGTTAAGCCACATCCTTCGCCATATAAGGATCTGCTTTCGTGTTGGTTTAGCTGTTTTACGAGCTGTGCTGTTTGTTTTGGACTGAATGAGTCTCATTCCAAAAGGCAACAGTCTCATTTTCAGAATTGATTAATTGTTTCTTGATTTGTCTAATGCGTTTGTTCATAAAATCATTAATAATAGTTAATCCAAGGTTGCTTTATAATTCACAGCTTGCCTAAAGACAACGAGCCTTTAACTTTCATAATCTTCATAGCTTCAAGGTGTCAAAATTCCAACCATCGAAGTTTTACATTTTTATCTCTTCGCCAACTACTTTTCTCCGCTAATACAAAGGAAGTACAAGCAGTTTCCTCTAAATGTTAATCAATCTGCAAGAATCCGTGGAATAATTTGAACCTAACATAGTTTGAGGCAATACCACTTCAGGTTAGTTTATCGACACAGTTTATTTGGGCTTCAAAGTATCAAACGTTTAGTCAGTCACTAGCTTACAAGTTGCTTTTTTTGCAACCACCAACTTTTTTGCTTAGCAGTTTCTTGTAATATCGCGCATTCCGCGAAAAGGTTAACAAAAAAAAGGTAACACAAATTACAATTGCCGCAGCCAAACTGCGATGATAATGGCTTATTTGTTATACTTTTATGCAAAAATGTGTAGAATAGGATGAAAACTGTCATTCAGTGCATGTAATTACGGGGGTGGTTAAAGGTAATAATGTCAGTAAGTTTATTGTTAAATTGCAGTTCATTGCAATTCATAAAAAAATTAAAAGAAATTGTGTCTGAACATCAATAATAATATTGAATGAAATCTGCAGTTTTTGGCATGTCACAGTACGTAACACAAGTGACATTATACGTACCTCCTTGAATATCTAATTTGACCATTAAGGACATCTTAAAACAAAACCGTATGTATGGCATTGTTTTTGGTGTTTTCTCTAAAATTGTATAATTAATGAACTCGTAAAGTTTTTTATGAATAGTTCGCAGAACCATTGCAAAACTTATAATTACATACCTAGTATTTCATGTCTCCATTTTGTCACTTGTACGTAACGCACGTTTTAGCTTGATAGGTACGTAAACGGCATCAGATATAAAAAAAATCCAAATGTATTTTTATTAAGAGCAAAAAAATGCATCAAACTAAAAGTTTAGTTGGTTAAAAATCATTTTTGGGGATTCGCTAATCATAAAAATGTGTCGGAATGCATCACGGTACGTAACCTTAAAAACTGTTAAAATCTTTTTTAACGAAGAGGTGCTCAGAACAGCTTCTTTGAAGGAGATGTTGAAATCCAATTGAACCTAAGGAACGAGGATCGTCTCGCTACTGAAATAGGTGTACTAATTTTGGGAAATATGTCGGGGATACACGGGAATAAAGACTATAATCGAAAGAACTGACCTGTTAAAATAAAAACAAACATAACCAAAACAAATAATTTTATTCTTTACAGCATAATTTGAAAATTTAACAATTCTGAATGCTATATTTATAAGCACTATGTTTAACAGTTCATAAGCGTTTGCCTCGAAAAATTTCTCACTTTAGATTTAACATTCTTCATTATTTTGCACATCACTTCAGTCTGGTTACGGCATTCCATTTTTGTTTAAATTAATCAATGGAATTTGCGGCCTGATTCGTTTTCTGAAGTCTGTTTTTGATCAAAGTCCAGTATCTTCCGATTGGTCTTAGCGTAGGAGTATTTTCACACCATTTACGCAATATTTCTTTGCGTGCGTCAACTCTTTTGCGATCCATTTTTCACTGACAGCAAAACAAAATCAACTGTTATTCTAATGTTTAAAGCAAAGGCTACTTGATATCAGAAAATAATCAGGGATTAGCTTGTAGATTAAATTTAAAATCTTGAATGAAAGAACAGGTCAGTTCTTTCGATTACAGTTCTTATATAAAGAATAATCGGAAATACACGACAATACCTTTGAAATACTCAGGAATACTTGGGAATGCTCGCGAATAATCGGGAATGTTTAGGGAATATACGGAAATAACGGCAATACTTGAGGAATCCTCGGGAATATTACTGAAATACATGAAAATTTGGGAGTGGTGTACAACGAACTCTGATGCTATTTTGGGAATACATTCGGAAATACCGCAAATCAATTCAGGAATACGAGATAACCGCAGATATTTCCGTAAACCGGTAATAGGTTTACAAAATTTAGTTAGTAAGATCCTCCGAGGGGCGTCTCACTACTAGAATAGGTTTACAAATTTTCGGGAATATATTGGAAATACACGGGAATATACAGAGAATAATCGGGAATACACGGCAATCCTGAGAAATAGTCAGGAATACTAGGAAATAATCAGTTTTAATACCACGAGAGCAAACGAAAATAATCGATTATACCTACCGAGCGACGAGACGTATTCTGCGAAACACCACGACAGCGTAGCTGGAGTGGTGTTTTAAGGAATACGTCGTGTCGCGAGGTAGGTATAAGATTATTTTCGGTTGCTCTAGTGGTATTCGATACGATTATATAACAAATAAAATTTAGAATCAACTATTACGGTGACAAAACGAAGCGATGCTTTTTTGACAGATTAATTTAATTTATTGCATGCACAGGTATGTCGATGACTTCAAAATAATTGTTACTCTGACAACGATTGCTTGAACCAATAGTGTTGCAGGCTTGGAAATACCGAAACGATTATACAACGTCGTGAAGCGTATATTCACTTATCTATATGTGGTAACTAGGATAATTCGCAACTACTATTGGCTAATTTTATTATGAGTTGTATAATCGAGAATATTTGGAGTATACACGAAATGTTACGGAAATACATGGAAATTTAGGAGTGGGGTACAACGAACTGTCATGCTATTTTATTAAGTTTTGGTTAGGAAATCCGATAATACATTTTGTAACACCGGAGATTGATTCAGGAATACGGAGATAACCGCATATATTTCCGTAAACTGGAAGTAGGTTTACAAAATCTATTTAGTAATGCTCCGAGGGGCGTCTCACTACTGGAATAGGTTTACAAATTTTTGGAAATATATTGGATATACACGGGAATATACAGAGAATAATCGGGAATACACGGCAATGTCTGAGAAATAGTCAGGAATACTAGGGAATACACGGTAATACTTGAGGAATACTCGGGAATCAGAATGTTACGGAAATACATGGAAATAAGTCAGAAAAACGACATTTCGTAACTCGATACACAACATACTTTTGCTGCCGCGCGCCGGCACTAAAAGTAATTCCTATCAAATCAAATTTCTCAAAGGGTAATCAGATTAACGCTCTTCAAAGTTAGCTAAATTAATCGTTCTAACTTCCAGTAATTAAAAAAATACTAATTATTCTTTACGTTTAATTTGTTTTTGACGTTTGAAGAAAAAAATTTGTGATTTTTTGTGGATCGTCTTATATTAATATGTATCAAGATAAATAACTAGAACGTAAGAAATGTTTTGGAATTCACATGTTACAAAGTATTTTTAGGATTATCTAAAAAACCACATATCGTCCATACTTTTATGTAATCTTCTCGACGAAAATATCGAGAATAACATTATATTTTGTATTGAATTGCATTTTCTCATTTTTAAAATAAATTTACAACTTTTGGAAATTAAAAATGATATTCTCTTTCATTAAATGATTTGCAATCTACGTGCTTTGGTTTATACGAGGATGGTCTGAAAAGTTTCCGGCCTTAACGTGAAGATGGCAGCACTCGTCAATAAAAGCTAGGGAATGTAGTTGTGCATCTTTTGACAGGTACTCACCAAAATTTCAGCCATTTTGGACGCGCAGTTGTTATTTGACAATCGTTTGAGTGAGTCGATGTGAGTGTTTTTGTGAAAATTGGAAAAAATCGAGTATCGAGCTGTCATTACGCTGTCATTAGCTGTCAAAACGTGTTCGAATGAACATTTCCAACGCTCTGTTGGCGCAGTTTAGGCGCAATAAATTAGAGTTTTGGCGCCGATTAATTACTGTAGATGAAACTTGGATACACCATTATACGCAAGAAAAAAAAATACAGTCAAAACAGTGGACTGCGAAGGTGAATCGGCTCCAAAAAAGCAAAAACTGTTATGTCGGCTGGGAAAGTGATAGCGACTGTTTTTTGGGATAGTCATGGAGTTATCTTAATCGATTATCTTCAAACAGGAAAAACCATTACAGGAGCATACTAGACATCATTACTTGACAAGCTGAAGGCAGAAATTGCGGAAAAACGGCCACATTTGCAGAAAAATAAAATCCTGTTTCACCAAGACAATGCGCCGTCTCACACCTCCGCGGTTGCCATGGCGAAAATCCACTAATTACGGTTTGAACTGCTTGACCATCCTCCTTACTCACCAGATCTAGCCCCAAGCGACTTTTTTTTGTTCCCTCATCTAAAGATTGCGCTCGGAGGACAGAGATTTTCGTCAAATGAGGAGGCAATCACCTTCGTGAACAATTATTTTGCAGAGAAAAACGCCGAGTACTATTTGGACGGGTTAAAGAGATGGGAGCATCGCTGGGAGAAGTGTGTAGACTTACAAGGAGACTATGTAGAAAAATAAAAATAAATTTAAAGAAAAAATGTCTTGTATCTTTGTTAGGTCGGAAACTTTTCAGACCACCCTCGTATGTACTGGACCACGCCATAAATTTTGTTTTTAATTTGAGTTTGCCATTTTATATTTCCTGTTGAATTGATGTATATGTTGCTAATATCATGCACAATGCACAAAATATAATCGTTTAATCACTGATAATTATTTGTTGAACGATAAACATTAATTACAGAAACATACAGTGGTCCCATTCATGTGAGACAGTGCTCGTATAACGCAACATTTGCGACGACTCATTTAATTCCATAGGTAAAAATAAAAAGTATGAATACTAGCTAATTAGGTACAACCTGCAAAGCACGTTCAGTGATTGTTCAGCTTGATTGTAGCCCTTACTTTAAATCAGAGCAGTTCCGATTGCTCTCGCCACCTGTTATTTCCCGACAAGACTTAAGCATGTGTGTAGATGGTAGCATTTTTTACATATTAAGTATGTACCCTGAGCGAGTTTTTTGCGAGCGCCCATGCACTCAGAATATGAGAAATGAAGCCAGGAAAGGCCAGCCCGGCCGGCTAGAACTGCCATAACCAAACCCTCACATAACAGTAAAAGAATCTAAGTATTTGTAAAGGTCATCAGAAACATAACAAAATAAATAAAACCTGAAAATCAGGTTCTTTTTTTTAATAAATAACACAATTAGCTACAGTTGGAGTTAAAAGGCCCCGATTTATTACAATTGACTTTGCCGAAGCTGATTGAAACGGTGGAGCTTTCGCTAACGTCCCAGCTAAAGCAGTAATAGTAATCAACAGTGTCGGTACTGCCTGTTAAAGAGCTCGGACGATCGCCCCATAATTTTAGTTGTTCACCCAAAATGAGTTCAGTTTGTGGAAGATGCAATATCTACTACATCCATAATTTCAAATTGTGTTTACCCCTCCTAGAACCGAAGTTTTCTTGTGGTGATAGAAAACAACTACTTCATACATCTGTTTCCTCATAAAAACGTAAACTTCAAATTTTCAGCAAAGCGTGGGTAGAACGCCTTGCCATCAACCTGTGGAGACAATGGAAATCCTATCCATCGATTCTATGGTGTCCTTTGACATTTACTGAGCAAAACCATCCAGGGCTGACTTGAGTTCGAAACTACCCTAGGATCGAGCTCATAGAACCTACACGATCTAAGATTCGACTTCATTGATTAGGCCTTGGTCACGAATTCCCACCAAATCAATTTGTTAACGGATTTGAATGCTACAGTTATTTAAAACTTTCGTGGCCCATTTATAAATTCTCACGAAATCTTTATAAACTGTGCTAGTATTGGTATCTGAAATCACGGATATCAAAATGATTTCTACTAGTTATTGAAAAGCAATTATACCCTAATTTATAATGAGAATAATTACTGTTGCAATTGTATTCAATTGTCATAAATTGTGATTGATAATCCAATGTTTTCGAACAGTAGGTGTGTCTTCATTAAACATACTGTAATTTCTTGCATTGACATTAATTGCTAACAATGTTATCTGTATGTTAAAATTGTTTTAACCTGATAAATATTGTTATCTTTGATGAAAAGAACACACATTAATGTTACAGAACACCTTCATAGTGAAACATTTCAGAATCTGAAGGAAATTTTTTATATTTATTGCAACATCTTTTACAAAACCTTGAAGCAAGAACCAAGTAAAAAAAGAAATGCTTCTTCGTGAGGAAAATGCAAGATGATGTGAATATTCAGAAATTACTATATTCTAGTTACCATTTTAATAGACATTAATGATAAAATGTATGCACACATTCATGGAGGTTAAAGGTTTCCAACGTACTCCAGCTTGTTATCAGTAAAACATGAAATGCTCATACACTTCTCATAATTGCATCACTAAACGAATACGATTATAATGACAAATATGATAATATCCTTTTATTATATCTGCGATTCGTAGAATTTCTCTCATCATAATAATAATAACAATAATAATGTCAAGAGCATTTGAACGGAAATGTCAGCGTAATCGGCTATATTTAGAAAGTTAGTGCTCCATTTGGTTTTGGTCCACACAAACAATATGGTTTATAAGTTATAAACGAGTCTACTTATTCTGGATAGCCGTCACAGATTTTATGGATGTATCGTAAATATTTTTCATTTGATTTGCAAAAACGAAATATATTCAATTTTGATTACTATCTACCGTTAATCTGCCAAGTAAAAGAATTGAGAATCAAATAAAACGTTCCTGATAAAATAAGAAATTTCTTACCCTACTATATAAGAATGCTGAACAGGTGAATACTTTTTTCTATAAATAATGTACAGTAATTAATTTCTCTACAATTCACTTCTGAAAACTTCTATGTTAAAACCCTAGAAAATGAAGTCGCACAAAAGAAACCAATTTGCAAAATTAGTCATCATCTCTTGTTTCTTATTTAAATGGTCGACGGTTTGGGTTTTTGTTGTACTGTAGAACTAATTCGGAATTCAGAAATTCAAATTTCCCGATTTAGTGCCGAAATGCGCCCAAGGTGACGTTTTCAAGATTTTCTGAATTTTCTGGTTACGGGATTGTACGGGCCTAGGACGAGTACGTCAGTACCAAATTTGTATACATACAAATTTGTTCAAATTATACCTTCAAATTTTGATAACATTAAATTAAAAAAGAAAAACAGACTCTGTCCTTATGATCAACGAAAGCTTATTGCTAACGATTTTGAGAATTGGGCAACATTTTGTCAATGGGTACAAAACAAAACGAAGAAAATATATTTTCAAACATTATTTACTAACGAATCAGCGCTTTGGAAAAACAAACGGTTCCTTAAATGAACTTTTTTTTGGATGGAAATGGACTGGAATTTTTTTATGCTAGCAAAAACCTCAAGCTGTTTAAGATTTGAATTTTCAGCGCAAGTGGTCGCTCAATGTTTATGGTAGGTATAATTCATGATTATATAATTGGACCATTTTCATTTTGACAATTAAGCTATATTTTTTTGATATGGGAGATAATTTTTGCGATTTTTACAACAAGATCCAAGCTCCACCAGAAGTTAAGAAAGATGTGTAGTTTCGGCCTGATGGTGCTCCTGCACGTTTTCATTGGGAGTACGGTTCATCATGATCAAGCTTTTGCTTGATGAAGCAAGCTATTACCTGCATTGTAATAATTTAATAAAATAGTTAAAGATTTGACAACACCGCACCTGACGAAGAAAATATTGTATCAAGTACTAATCGAAGTTTTAATTGTCGTTAAAACATAAAGGGTGTTCCAT
Source organism: Agrypnus murinus (assembly GCA_929113105.1). NCBI lineage: Eukaryota > Metazoa > Arthropoda > Insecta > Coleoptera > Elateridae > Agrypnus > Agrypnus murinus. The sequence goes on along the minus strand of OV816030.1, from coordinate 70,505,071 downwards.
TTGAAAAAACTTTAGTAAATTTTAGTTAATGTTATAAAAATTTGAAGGCATGATTTGAACACCCTGTACATAAAGAAAATTTGGAAACATTTTAATAGTGTTTATAGGACCCAGATTATTTATAACTAAACGTGGATTTGATTAAGTTCTCTACAGATAAAAATAATGAACAATGTCGTGTTTCTTTCGCCCCAATATGGCGTCGTTTGCGATACTCTGATCCACCAGTTTCTATAGGGGAGGAGGACTCTGTATATATATATATATATATATATATATATATATATATATATATATATATATATATATATATATATATATATATATATATATATATATATATATATATATATATATATATATATATATATATATATATATATATATATATATATATATATATATATATATATATATATATATATATATATATATATATATATATATATATATATATATATATATATATATATATATATATATATATATATATATATATATATATATATATATATATATATATATATATATATATATATATATATATATATATATATATATATATATATAGTAGTACAACTATTTACAAACAATAGTTGCCTTATTTGATATAGTAAAATGAAAGATATTGACAAAAATTTCGATCAGATGTTTGAATGTGTGTTGATTACGCGCATAAACTTACAATTATTGCTCTATTTGATATGTGTTTTAAAAGAAATGTACCAGCTTGGGCGATTCGATTGTTCATTGTTTCTTTATAATATTTTTAAAATGTTACTTTGCGTAACGCATTGCACAACCACAATTACTGTAGTGGAAGGTTAAAGTACTGATTATCCGAGGAAAACCAAACGAACTTTTTTGAAGTAGTATGTACGGAGTTATCACTCATTAGAAAAGAGTCTTTCATATATATATGGGTAGATATTTCGGTAAATGGGAGCAAATACTTTAATTTACAATTGATTAATCTTTCTTTCGACATTTAATGTCTAATAATGTACTTTATTTTGAAGTCAGTTTATTCGTAGACAGACAAAAGATATGTTACGTGCTAATTTCGTAGCACCCTGTATAGCTATGCTTTTGTGTTAGTTTGTATAGCGTTTAGGGATTTTCGCATTTTCTCTCCGTTTAGTTGCCATTTTGTTTGGAACTAACTTCCTGTTGTTAATACGAGACTTCACTTCGTTTTCGTTCGATTGGAAAATCGAACTACTTCTTCAAAAAAGAACTAGTGGAAAAATCCCATATGGTTACCAATAAACTTGGAAATCCTCATCAAAAATTAATTATCGATCTGCACAAATGCAATTCCCATATCACAATGTAAAGGAGAAACTAATTTAACGGTGATGCCACTAAAATATTCTTTAAAGAATGTTCTTCACACGAACGATCAAAACGAAGTGACAAAATCTCATCAACAACAGGAAGTTAGTTCCAAACAAAATGGCAACTAAAAGGAGAAAATGCGAAAATCCCTAAACGCTATACAAACTAACACAAAAGCATAGCTATACAGGGTGCTACGAAACTAGCACGTAACAGATAGATAACATATGCATATTTTGAGTGCGAAGAATTAATGTCGAAATTCCATAGCCTTCTTATGTCAAAGACAAGCGTCAACAAACATTCTTTTGATGTTCTTAAAGTTTTGGATTATTGTTGAACTGTATATGTACGCTAGGATTAGCTTAGGATTATTTACAGCATTAGACTCATATATACGAGGGCGCAACTTATAGAGTGCACTCCAAGTTGATAAGTTCTACAAATACATCCACAACAACTAAAATGCAGTACCAGACACAAGGAAGCGTGGTCACATCTTCGATTAATTCCGTTAGAAAACTAGAAAAATCAAAACCGCCAGAAAAAAAGAGCCATGCGATCCTAGATAATAAGTGTACGAACAGACCGAACTATTGGGAGCAATAGACCAGACCTAATACCTTAAAGCAGAAGAAAACAACTGATCTGGTAGAAGTGGCAGTACCTAACTCTCATAATGAGCAGACCACATTATGGAAAAAATACAAAAATACATAGAGCTAGTTATTGAGATAGAAAGGATCTGGAAGGAACAAACCTTTAAAATTGTTACTCAACTCTTGTAATATTGTCCGCAAACACCTGAGATAATAGTTGCTACTACCCATTACCTGGAGAACCAGACCCCAGAACTATGAAACTAGTGCGGAAGGGAGGGGCGATTATTAGTATTATTATTACGCAAGTCCATCGTGCGGCTGCAGCCGACTTACACATGGTATAGCACAAATCCCACATTTGTTTTACAGCTAAGGAAAACTGCAGAAAACCTTAACCAATGCAACCGTACAAAAGATCGCTTTGTTGGAAAGTGGAGAAAGTACCAGAATCTAAAATGAACACGAGCGTAACGCAAACTTCAGATAAAGAGGCGTAGCTTGTAGCACCCAGTCTTGGATCAATAGCAACGGTGAGAAAATTATACGCCTCCGAAACAATTATCCTTAATTTTTGAACATCTAATCCAATATTTTCTGCACAGAAGCGTCAGGAAACTACCCTTGACATGGGGTACATAGCATCAGGTCTCTATCCAAGCATGAATACGATGCGTTCTTTCTTTTATGAGAGATGTGGAAGTTATGGTTGAGAATGGCAAACTCCTGAAACATAAAGCCTGGCAAATGGGCCAATGTAATGTAGTCTTAAATAGAAACTAGATGGAGAGAAACACGTAATGGACTATCAAAAAAACTGAAAAAAATATTAATGACACAGTTTGCTGGGTAAGAATTCAAGTCGCCATTGTTACAGACTCTCTTCTCTTATTCTTCATACTTCTTATTTGAGATTTCTAGGTTGCACCGTGTGTACCAAGTGCTTAATCGGTTTGGTACCCATGGGAGAACTTTCAATATTAAATCTTTAGCCATGGCCATAAATAAGCCAATATTGAAAATTGAAAATCCTCCCATGCATCAAGCCTACGGTTACCAAATTGATTCAGCACTCGATATCTTGTGGGGTTTTAAATATTTAACATCGGATATTCACCATGAAAACAGAAACTCTTTGAATTTAAAATGTCAGGAATAACAAGGCACTAAATCCAGTAAAAATTAAACTGGTTTTGTGGTTCAACCCAAGCATCATCTAAGTAGCAGTAACTGAGATCGGAACTTTGATTGAGTAGTTGTTACGTAACTACAACTAAATTTATGACTTTGTAGGTTTAATTACTTCAGTTTGGAACTTGTACTCTATTATTTATTGGAACTATGTAGTTGCATTACTTCTGAGTAACTTTTAAAGTATGTGGAACGGTATTGCCACTTAATATATTTAATTACTTTAAAGTCGTTGCAACTTCAAAGTGGTACTATGATTGTAGCAGTAACTTGCCCAAAGCTACTTTAAAAGTTTTTAAAACTTTAAAGTAGCACTGAAAGTTTCTGCCACTTGTCTAAAACTACTGCTTAACCCTTTAAAGTAACGGAATCTTACAGTAGTATTGAAAGTAAAACTTGCGTTTTTGTTACCCAGGAGAATCAGTTTAAAGTGATTTTTCGTAAACTACTCCATCTCCATATTTACTTGTAAAATGTTGGAGGTCATTAATCATTTTTTTATGATTGTTAATAGATGTTTTACTATATAACCTTAAATAAAAAAATAACAAATTGGTCCCAAATTGTGAGTTAGGAATAATATAAAAATGGTTTCTATCATGTGTATCGACTTATTTTTGTCATGTTTTATTAAAGAAATTTTTTATTAAAAAATATATTTAAAGAAGCCGCGTTGTTATTTTTCGGTCTCTCATCATCACATTTAACAGAAAAGTTGCAGTGGTTTATAATTTTGGTATACTGGAATGACAACACAATCAAACATTTCATTGCTCTTTGTATTATTAGGTACGTATTACCAAATAAAATAGTCACGATCGCTGATCAATGATAGAATATTTGTTAAGTTGCAAGAGTAAGAGAGAGCAACCACGCGACACGATGTGTCAAAGAGAAGTTCCACGGAAGTAGCAATTACTACGCCGTCACGTAACTGGACAAGTTCCAGAGAGCTTACTGCAACGTATCTGCTAACCAAAAATTGTTCCCCATTTTGGTTACAGGCACGTAATAAAACCAGAGCAATTACGTGCTTGTGATTAGTGGAAAAAACTTAATAGTTCCACCGGCAGTTGCTGGTATGTAGCGGTGACTAAAAATGCTGCTTGGGAAAGCTACTATTACATAAGTGTCTTGATAGGCATTAAGTGCTTTTCCAACTCAAATCCTGATGAATGATTCCGAATGATTATATCGAATTTTTTACTTACTGAAACTTTTGTTATGCAATTGATTAAAAACAAGAGAAATATACCAGAATTCGAACGTATTGAATGCATATCAAATACACCTATGAAGTATATCTGGACCACAGAACTGCTTTAATTCTTACTGCAACTATTTTCTTTTTATTTCTGACCCTGTAGATTCAAAGTGCTCTTGCTGTCTTCTAAAAGGCCATATAATCCGAACATTCTGCATCTGAAAGCAAGTCAAAAAGTCCCACAACAGTAAATAATTTGATGACTTTCTCTGCCAAAGAAGTCTAGATGCTCTACTACTCTTATATGAAATTCTACACGTTGTCTAAAGTTGTGACTTAGATGGTCTGATTCAGTTTCTGAAGTTCTTAACATTACAATTCTGAATTTGTGAAACTTTGAAGTGTGTTCATTTGGCCAGTTTGTAAATAAGTTGTAACTCTTTGTTAGATTACCTAAAAAGGTACCATTCAGATAAAATGCATCATAGCCAAAAGACGTAAACTGATTTCCTTCATTTGTCACTCCAATTAGTTATGGTCGAGTTCACCTCCTTAAATAATATTTGGCGATTAATTTAGAGAGAAAATTTTACCCATGCGCCAACAGGAATCGGAATTCCTGTTGGCGCATGGGTAAAATTTTGGCAAGTTTCCAAATCAAACTCCATCCTTCACTAAAGTGCTAACGACTTAACAATGAATAGATTAGCTTGATTATGCCCTAGTATCTTTTTAACTGGCATTGCACACTTCACAGGTCCATCTTAAAATCGTTCAAAAATAAAACTCGCATTGAGAAGATTCTTTCCGTCTAAAAATAATTTCCTCAAATTCCTTTATTGCAATAAAATTTCGTCTCGCCAGTAAATTCTTAAATTTCGCATTTCAACATGAAAGACTACAATCAAAAGCTTAACTATGAGAATGGGAATTAAGTAACGAATAGTAAACAACAGTGGAATAGCTGAAGAGCGCTGCTATCTCTCAACGGTTTTTCGTTCAAAGGCCTCCTTTTAATGATTTAATTGAATATTACGTCAGCTTTAATGTTGAGAAACTCCCAAGAAAATAAGCTTCTTTTTGTGTATAAAAAAAGAAGAGCCTAAAAAGCTCTCTTTGTGTGGATCGTTATGAATCAAGGCAAATTTTATTAACAGTTCGCTTTTCGCGAGTTTTTTTTGTTTGTTCCATGGCAAACTTGACTGTGGGGGATTAGTTTTTTCAATCAAGTCTGCTAATGGGTATGAGTAATAGTATCACTAATACGATTAATTAAGTTTTTATTGTGCGTAAGCAATAATTAAATTAATAATAAAACTAATTATATTTATTTATACGTAATATAAATACTGTATTCATTTGATATAAAGTAATATGTCTCATGTTTTCTCTTTTATCATTTTAGCGATGACATCATGGGAAATTGTGAAGTTGAACATGTCGTTGCTATTTTAGAGGGGTATGACTAAAGCTGTTCTGGCTACAACCCTGAATATATTTTCTACACAGGAATTCTGATTTTATCTTTATTTCTCCTCAGAAGTGCTTTTTTGTTTCATGTAAAAGGGGATTTGTAGATATGTATATAATATGTATGTATAATAAGAGCATGAAGTAAAACCAGGGCAGCTGTTTTTCTTTCAATTGCACATGTTGTGGTTGGTGTCGTGCTGAAGAAATATATTCAGTTTATATTTTCAATTGAAGTTGTGTTTCTGTAAGTAGTTCAGGAATGTACACGAAGCTGGTGCTTAATCTACATTTAGCAGTACGTGCGAGAATTTAGGTACCTATAAATTTGATGATCTTTTACACAATCTAAAAATTGTTTGCTGCATAGAAAGATGTGAAGCCTTTAGATATACATGAAACTGGTTTGGCCTGAAAATCCAATAATTGATATATCTGGAAATGTTCAGATAGAATACCAAAGCAATACTTTAAAGGTTTCCATAATCATAAATCAATTACATGACGATGAGTTTGATTGGGTTACTTTCAACAAGATGTGGCCACTGCACATTAATTATGAACATTCTTAACCACAAATACATTTGTTAACCTGAGAATTGCCTGAACGGTCGCTCAGTGAAATTCTAAATAGCATCTTTGTGTTTTTTTGCTCATATGCATTACATGTAGAATTGGTCTGGAGAACGACCCGGAACGTCTACGAGTAGTAGGGAATAATTTTATTTATTGATATATAGAAATTATTAAAAATAGTTATGCTAGTAGGTATAAGAAAAAACTTATTTCAATGTTGCTAAAAAAATAGCAATCTATTTATATTTCAGAATAGCACCCTGCTTTATTACCCGGAAAAGCTTTTATATGATCTGTAATATACATTATTATCGTTTAATAAAAGGGAAAATCTGCAGTTGCCAGGAAATCAATACTAAACTTGTGCTAATATTCATAGAATTTCCCCTATTTTATGATTTAATTGAGGTTTTCACTCAACATTCCGCAAAATTTAGTTCATCTTCTTGGAAGGATGTATTAAATTATAACAAACGTTTATAATAATAATAATTAATTGTACAGTAACCAATTCTAAAGCTGTATAATGATGTCATCTAGTGTCATTGTTTTATGTTTATCAACGCCCATCTACGGATGTAATCCTTTTAAAGTCTATGGTTTTATAAATGGGTACTAAAAAAAAAGCCAATGGAATTTGTCACTTTACTTAATAGTTTGCGTTATGTTTAAAATGTTTATAACTACGGATCTTTATGTTTTGCTACATATGGTGGTTGAATACTTATTACTTATTAGAGTTACATAAAAGTACACTTTAAAAAAGCAAATATGTACGGCAACACTGAACAGCAGAACGTTTGTTGTAGCTTAAACCATTGTTTACGATTAAACAAATCCTATAACTTACAAGCATAGTTTACAGGTGAAAGGTCGCCAATTTTTTTTTTGTGAAAGTAGAGCGAAAATAAGGAAACACGTGTCTAGACTTATCTTAGGAAATAACAAACTCTAATTAACGTATGGGCAAAGAAATCCGTACAAAACTAAAAAAAAAGCAGTAAATATTTTAAAAACGAACTACCATATATGACCACCAAAAGTGAAGGCTTTTATTGATAAGTGCCACAAAGGCAAAAATGTATTATTTGTATGTATTAAGGTACCACAGCTCTAAACTGCGTAATAACGGAGCTAGAACCGATTGCCTGGATCCGTCTCGTTTAACAGACTACTCTCAATTATTCGGCGAGCTTCTGGGTATGCCAATGAAATTTTTGCATATTTCGATCTTTAAATTTCCGAAATCAGTACTATTTTAGAAGAGAGAAAGAACTCATTTTAGAACATTTGCTAGTACATGATATACGAACAACATAAAGCACGATAAAATCATCACGGGCGAAATGAGCTCTAGTACCGCGTGGTACTATATTCCGCTATTTCAGTTTTTCATTTTCCTAACCTAAAGTATGAGATTACAGAAAATTCGAATTTTAAATCATTTTTTTTGACGCAAATGACGTTGCTTATTGCGTTCTTTTATGTCTTTTGAGCTAGGAAATTTTTGTGGGCCAAAATCGCGTACCCAAAACTACCCGGGTATTTCAGGGGCTTCGTTCTTGTAAAGTTTCTTGTTACAAAATTTTTGTTTAAAATGGATCACAATATATTTTGTAAAATTAAAAACTACTGCAAAACTATTGTGATCCTAGCACAAAAGTGCTCCTGAGTGCTTATTTAAAAAAAATCTCGACAGCGTCATATCCGGTACTAGCAAATGTTCTAAAATGGGTTCTAATATTGATTTCGTAAACTAGAGGTCGAAAAGTCCTTTTAATTCCATTGCTATAGCCAGAAGCTTGCCCGACTGTTAAACGGGCAGAACCAGTTAATTTGCTCTGGTTTCGTTGTTATATACATTTTAGACATGTAGTACCTTAATAGTAAAAATCCTGAAGACGTCATATCCGGTACGGGATTTTGTTTCTTGTTACAAAATTTCGGTTTTAAAATGTACCACGTTATTTTTTATAAAATTAAAAGCTCTGCAAAACTATTGTGATCCTAACACAAATGTGCTCCTGAGTGCTTATTTAAAAAAAACCGACGGCGTCATATCCGGTACCAGCAAATGTTCTCAAATGGGTTCTAATATTGATTTCCTAAACTAGAGGTCGAAAAGTCCTTTTAATTCCATTGCTATAGCCAGAAGCTTGCCCGACTGTTAAACGGGCAGAACCAGTTAATTTGCTCTGGTTTCGTTGTTATATACATTTTAGACATGTAGTACCTTAATAGTAAAAATCCTGAAGACGCCATATCCGGTACGGGATTTTGTTTCTTGTTACAAATTTTCGGTTTTACAATGTACCACGTTATTTTTTATAAAATTAAAAGCTACTGCAAAACTATTGTGATCCTAACACAAATGTGCTCCTGAGTGCTTATTTAAAAAAACCGACGGCGTCATATCCGGTACCAGCAAATGTTCTAAAATGGGTTCTAATATTGATTTCGTAAACTAGAGGTCGAAAAGTCCTTTTAATTCCATTGCTATAGCCAGAAGCTTGCTTGCCCGACTGTTAAACGGACAGAACCAGTTAATTTGCTCTGGCTTCGTTGTTATATACATTTTAGACATGTAGTACCTTAATAGTAAAAATCCTGAAGACGCCATATCCGGTACGAGATTTTGTTTCTTGTAACAAAATTTCGGTTTTAAAATGTACCACGTTATTTTTTATAAAATTAAAAGCTACTGCAAAACTATTGTGATCCTAACACAAATGTGCTCCTGAGTGCTTATTTAAAAAAACCGACGGCGTCATATCCGGTACCAGCAAATGTTCTAAAATGGGTTCTAATATTGATTTCGTAAACTAGAGGTCGAAAAGTCCTTTTAATTCCATTGCTATAGCCAGAAGCTTGCCCGACTGTTAAACGGACAGAACCAGTTAATTTTCTCTGACTTCGTTGTTATATACATTTTAGACATGTAGTACCTTAATAGTAAAAATCCTGAAGACGCCATATCCGGTACGGGATTTTGTTTCTTGTTACAAAATTTCGGTTTTAAAATGTACCACGTTATTTTTTATAAAATTAAAAGCTACTGCAAAACTATTGTGATCCTAACACAAATGTGCTCCTGAGTGCTTATTTAAAAAAAACCGACGGCGTCATATCCGGTACCAGCAAATGTTCTAAAATGGGTTCTAATATTGATTTCGTAAACTAGAGGTCGAAAAGTCCTTTTAATTCTATTGCTATAGCCAGAAGCTTGCCCCACTGTTAAACGGACAGAACCAGTTAATTTGCTCTGGTTTCGTTGTTATATACATTTTAGACATGTAGGACCTTAATAGTAAAAATCCTGAAGACGCCATATCCGGTACGGGATTTTGTTTCTTGTTACAAAATTTCGGTTTTAAAATGTACCACGTTATTTTTTATAAAATTAAAAGCTACTGCAAAACTATTGTGATCCTAACACAAATGTGCTCCTGAGTGCTTATTTAAAAAAAACCGACGGCGTCATATCCGGTACCAGCAAATGTTCTAAAATGGGTTCTAATATTGATTTCGTAAACTAGAGGTCGAAAAGTCCTTTTAATTCTATTGCTATAGCCAGAAGCTTGCCCCACTGTTAAACGGACAGAACCAGTTAATTTGCTCTGGTTTCGTTGTTATATACATTTTAGACATGTAGGACCTTAATAGTAAAAATCCTGAAGACGCCATATCCGGTACGGGATTTTGTTTCTTGTTACAAAATTTCGGTTTTAAAATGTACCACGTTATTTTTTATAAAATTAAAAGTACTGCAAAACTATTGTGATCCTAACACAAATGTGCTCCTGAGTGCGTATTTAAAAAAAACCGACGGCGTCATACCCGGTACCAGCAAATGTTCTAAAATGGGTTTTAATATTGATTTCGTAAAGTAGAGGTCGAAAAGTCCTTTTAATTCCATTGCTATAACCAGAAGCTTGCCTAACTGTTAAACGGACAGAACCAGTTAATTGGCTTTGGCTTCGTTGTATACATTTTAGACAGGCAGTACCTTAATAGTAAAAATCCTGATGACGTCATATCCGGTAACAGAAATTGTTCTAAAATTGGTTTTCATACTGATTTCGTAAACTAGAAGCCAACATATACCAAGTTCTTTTAATTTTGCTTCTAGCTCTTGCTCGAATGATTGGGTGTAGACTGTTAAAGGGGACACTCTGTGTATTACATAACAAACTAAAATTATAATCTGTGTTTTATTTTCGTTTTTATTTTGTATGGATTGTTTTGTACGTACGTTATTGACTTGCAACAACAAATTGACCTAAGGCTATGTGGTTCATTGGTATGATCACTTTGCAACCAGCAGGCTCGGGTTCGGTTCCCTCTGGCGCCACTTCTTTATTCTTAATTATTAATTTTTAATAAATATATATCCTTTTTTAGAGTTGGATTTTGTACATAAATTTAAATAATTCAATTCAAAAACTTAGTATTAATATCGTCTATGGTGCGTAATACTCCGAAAATAACCTCAAATACCGAGACACGTATTTTCTTATTTTGGCTCTACTTTAACTCAAACACAAATAATGTACTAAAATTTGCAATCACTCGGCTGGCCGTCCCTTTTAGGTCCGTTTAATAAGTTAAACTGTTACGATTTTTCAAATTTTAGTTACTATTAGATTTTTAATAATAATAATGCTACTACTTGATTAAGATTTTTCTGAAAACTTTTGAAGTACGCGTTAGTAAATGAACAATTTATGAATAAATAATATCAATTTAATTGATACACCTTTTTTTACTATTTTTACTTAAAACTCTAATTTTTATTAATTTCTAAATGTATTAATATTTATTTTTTCTATTTCAGGTAAGTCTGCAACTTCATTTGAATTAGCGCCACTAGAACAGTAATGGTAAGAAGTTAATAAGTACCAGTTAGAAATTGTTGATTGTACCTACTTCACTTTTGTTTTTTACTCTAAAATTTCAATGAACATTCTGAGATCTCTGTACTCGACATCTTCTATAATAGATGAGTTAAAAAATCAATAGATATCTACCTGACTTCAAAGTGATTGGAGAGATGGTATTAGTATTGGATATGTATAGCATTTTATTAGTTCCTTTCTTTATTGCTTCATTTTGTGCTTTTCGATATTCACTACCAATCTCTCAAAACGTTGGATTTAAGTCATAGGCAAACCCTTATACATATAGATACTCCTACACAAAAGTTTTCCATTGATTGTTATTGCTTATATTGTTATAATATTTATTTACTCTTGCCTAGATGAATAGGAATAATTAATTGTTAAATAATAGAAGTAACATTAATCACAACATAGTTAATTATTATTTATAATAATTTTAATTAATTTTGTTTATTTGTTAATTTATCTTCAGTTTGCTCTTCAAGCTTTGAGATGAACAAATTTGTTACGTAGGGATATCAGAGTGTATGTTGTCTTGAAAACTTGTTTTGGGCAAATTGAGCTTACAAAAAGATATTTGGTTGTAAAATCCCTACCGATTTTGATTTTATATGCAACAGACACGGCCTACTAGATTAATATAAGCTTCGCTTATATACGGCCGTCTCATTTCCAGTTTTTTTCATTGTTGAAATTAGAGATTCCAAAATTACAGATTCGTACGTTAAGTAGCGCCCACTAACGGTCATCTTGCAACAAAGATGGTTTGTAGTCAGACTGCAGTTATTAATTTTTAGGTTATACGTCATGTCAGTAATTGTCACTTCCTATTGTGTAATAAAACTTCATTATTTATTAGTATTTGTACATACAGATTTGGATATAATGTGCATAAATATGCCAAAAATATGTTACGGTAGGAACTAGGAAACCAAAATATCCTACATAGTATAATAAAATTTAGAAAATTATACTAGGTTAACGCAATGTTTACTAATTCCCCAATAAGGCCTTTCGTTACAGAAATATTAGTGGCGCATGCGCCGCGCGAAAGTGAATTTTATGAATGTTTGCAGAAATGTGGCAACATTGGCGATTGCGATTAACTGACAACTGTCAAACGTATTAGGTTAAATGGTGAAAACGGTGAAAATAATAAAAATAATATTGCACTTGCTCTTGCACATGCATTAGTAATTCGCGATTCTCGGCAGTTACATAAGAAAAATGTGCATTAGTAATGTTTAATAAGAAGCAACAATTTCATACTAACCTCACAATCAGTTCGTTTTTATTTCCCCTTGTACAAACATTTCTACACTTTAAAAACCGTTGAAGCTGCAATTTTGTCAGTTCTGATGGTCTCTTATTTCCCAATGAAGCACCAGGCACGTCATTTTCATTTAAAGTAACACTATAAAAAGGCAAGGAAGTAGCCATCTTTTTGTTGTTGTGTTTGTTTCAAATGACAGTTGACGATGTCCTGCTGGACAATGTTGCCAGATCATTTTTTTGACTCAAACGCGCTCTATGAACCGTTTAGGTAACTATGCAGTTTCAACAACTGAGCATGCGCACTCGTTGCTACGAAAGGCCCTATTCTTAGACTAAAAACACTTAATAACTACATGATAGCCACAGTATAAGTAAGTACAATTTCATATTTCGCAAATTACAAATGCTCTTTTGGGTTTTGTAGCACTTATCACAGCATCACACAGCATATGATGTAAACACATAATGCTACGAACTGAAGCTATGATTAGAAGTATTAGAAGTAGGTATTCATGGAATGATGAATTCTCACTGCGGCAGTCATTACTAAAAATAAATATTTTTTAGGCATAAGAGCTGATAAAATCTACTTGAGTTTTAAGATCAATCGTTTCAGTAAAATAAATATAAAACTGACAAAATTTGTCTCATAAGGCATTACCTTTATATATAACTTGGTTTATATGATACAAGTCAAAAGCGATATCGGAGAAAGTATTTAGAAATTTTGAAGGGCGATTATTATTATTAAATAACGATTTTCGTGTCATGTCTTAACAGATTTTATAGTAAGAAGGTAAGAGGGAGTGTTCCAGGAAGAAGATGGAGTTTGAAACTTTTCTGAACTAACTGAATGCATGATCTAAACGGTATAGAATCAAGTCAATACTGTAACGTCCTTTTTTGATTGATGAGTCATACATGCAGGTGTTATCGATGAGTCATACAGTTGATGACTCATACATCTAGAATGTTTGATGACGTCATATGTGGGTTTACTATTCGTTACAATACTATTAAACTTAAACACTAACTTTTACACACATTAAAAACAGACGTATACAGGCTTTCGAGTTGTGGTGATATAGAAAAATGCTAAGGCGAGATAGATTGACCGAATATCGAGCAATGAAATACTAGAAAAAGTGCAAGAAGAAAGATAGTTAATGAAGAAGACCATGAGAAGCAGAAATAGATTAATATGACATACTTTAAGACATTCGGGTATTATCTAAAGATAATAATAGAAAGCATGATCGAAGGAAAGAACACCCTAGCTAGACCTAGACTGCGATTTATACTCCAAATAAAAGAAGACTTAGGCTGCTCCAGCTATAGAGAATTGACTATAGAGAAAAGACAGCATACCGGAAAAAATACCATAAAAATAGGTGTATTTGTAAAGTGGTTGTTAATAGTATATTATATACCAAGGTTGTGAAGAGTTTTTTCTAGAGCCGAGCATTATTAGATCCCGAGATGCGCAGCATCGAGGGATATAAGATGAGAGGCTCTAGAAAACACTTCACAACCGTGGTGTATATATTATTTTTTTCACTACTAGTACTTTTATTCCTTTTATTCTTCTCACATAAAAAACGTACTATCGCGATCACGGATTTTTTCCTGGATGCCAGTGTATAATGGGATGAATTTTTGCCCCGTGTTACACTAAAATCTGGATTATTGACTAGTAGTCAATAATAAAAAATTATTTACCACTAGGCAAGAAGGCTAACTTCACAAGGTGACAACAGACTAGATAATAGTATGTTTTAAAGCTAGTAGTGAAAAAAGTATGTTTTTTAGTTTTAATGTAACTTTTTTTAATAGTTTACCAATTTTATTTGGGGACTGGTAACCTTTTTTTTTATAAAAATAAAAACATCGAAAGAATAATAAATTAAAATAATAAATAAAATTTTTAATGTAACGTTTTGTAATGTAATATAATGTACCTATTGTTTTTAATGCATAATCTAATAATATTTGATCGTTGTTAATAAATTTATTATTAGTAATTACTGTTAATATTCGAGTAAACATTCTTTAATCAGAGGCAGTTTGACACAGCTGACATAAAGTATAACCTAAAAATTAACGACTGAGCTCTGACTTCAAATATCTTTGTTGTAAAATTACCGCCAGTGGGCGCCACTTAACGTACGAATCTGTAATAATTTTCAACAATGAAAAAACTTGAAATGAGACGGCCGTATATAAGCGAAGCTTATCTGAATCTAGTAGGCCGTGGCAACAGAATTATTAATGTGACATCTATTAGATGCCAATGGCACTATAGTTCATAGCAATCAACATATTTGGATCAGATCTCCGCTAATAACTTTTGATTCATCAGTGGGCGATTAATTCTATAATAATTAAGTGCAGTGATTGGGATAAAATCTGCCCTGGCCAATATTCTAGAAAACAACTTTCAGTATAACATTTATCATTGCACATGGTGTTTACGATAGTGTCACCACCAATGATCATTAATCCTAATGCAAACAAGATAGAAAAAAATATTATTCATATCGCATTGAATTTATTTTATAGGTTATTATAACACCTATGCTAAATATGTAAAATAGCTGTTGTGTGGTCTGTGTCTGTCTCTCGTGCTTAAAACATACATTTCTATTTCTATTATTATTAATTGGTGTTTGCTGCGACATTAGGTAAAAGCCAAACCCAGAATTGTTAGTATAACATCATTTTTTGACAATTAAATTGCAGCAATAAATTGCTTGGTCTGATTTCATGCAATTATTACAAATCCTTATTATATATTATTTTACGACATAAAATCAATTACATTATGACAGGAATTGTAAAATTATATATTGCTTAAGCTTATAAGAGAGTAGGCTATGGAAGGTATTGCAAATCAATTGTTTATTTCTTATACTGTTTTATCGGTCTGTTTACACCGTTACATTTAATAAACAAAAATTGGTACACATTGTAGACTTTTGTAGGTAGTAGAACAAACAATATCACAGCTAACTTTGCGCCTTCCTTCAATTGTTTATGTTTTACATAAGGGTCGGTCATTAAATGTTAAACAAATGAAGTTGAACGTCGTTGATAGATGCTTACGCCTACCATTAATCTTGTTGACAGTCCCCTTGCCGCAATTTATCGCCATATACCGTGTGTGAAATGACCCAGGACATATAAAAATTAACATGGGAAAAGATTAATAAGATCAGAGCTTGCTGTGGCTTATTATAAATATATCAAATTTTAACAAACTGACATTTATTACAAACAAAAGAATAAATTAAATATTACTCTAGAGTCAAAATTTTATTATTGTAATACAATAATTGTTGTTTACAGTGGCAAAGCAATTTAACAGTTTTTTAGAATTAAAAAAAAGTTGATTATGGTGACACGTATTAGTTTATCTTAATTTATTGGAGCAGTGAGAATTGGCATTTTTGAGAATAACATTACATCACTATTTTAAGTTAAGGAGACCACAGCAAACTCTGATCTTTTTAAATTTTTCTCATTTTAATTTCTGTATGTTCTGGGTGGCTTCAGATACCCTGTATATGTATAGTTGATTTATGAAAACATTTTTAGTATATTAAGTATCAAGAACAGTAAAATTGGTTACCGGTTGATATATTTAAATTGACTTGTCAAATATAGTGTGACATAACCTAATTCGGTATTTGTAATAATTAATAATGGAGCAGCTAATATTAGATGAGGATAATTTAAATTGTTAATATCAACGGTTTTTTCAGTAGAGATTGTAAAAATATATATTAAACACAACAAAATAAACGTCAAGGGGCGCTGTTGTAACCTCATTTTAATTGTACCGGTACGGTATGTAAACAAAAAGTATTTAAAATGTGGTGAGCAAAACAACTACCGGTGACTCTGTTGAATGCGCCCAATCTAAGTTTCATCAGAAAAGATCAAGTTTCGTAGCACTGATAGTTTACAACATTCTGTGATGATCTAGTCAATCTAGTGGCATCAGTATACAGGGTGTGGAACAGGGTTACGCACAATACAGATTACCGTGCATTTTTTTGCGCTTTTTTAGTTTTTCGCCTATAACTTCGTTCTGGTGCATCTTATCGCAAAAAAGTTATTTACCGACTTGTAGAGGACAAAATTTCCTACAAATTGAAATAAAGTGTTACGGAGTTACGCGATGTTAAGTGACAAGAAACTCAAAATTTTAGTAGGCAATTTTGCCTTTTTTGCGAGCTTCAAAGCTCTGTTGATATTCATCCTACACAACAACTTCACATAGCAAATTTGTAGCAAAATTTGTCTTCTACAAGTCGGCAGCGAACTTTTTTGCGCTAAGATGCACCAGGATGAAGTTATAGGCAAAAAACTAAACAAAAGTGCCTTTTTGGACGGTTTTTTCAACATGGCGCGGGGGGGGAGGGAGTGTGAAAACTTGGATTTTTTACTAACCTACCAATCTAAGTATACAACATATCAAAAATTTAGAA
Organism: Agrypnus murinus; assembly: GCA_929113105.1. Taxonomy (NCBI): domain Eukaryota; kingdom Metazoa; phylum Arthropoda; class Insecta; order Coleoptera; family Elateridae; genus Agrypnus; species Agrypnus murinus. The sequence continues at coordinate 70,488,030 of OV816030.1, read as the reverse complement.
CTACAGCTTTTGTAGGATAACCACTCTTTTTCGGCCTCTGTTTACTGGACTAATATTAAGCAATGCTATAAAGAAAAAAAAATACGAATCGAATGATACCTTTGGTTTCTGATTGCATTTGATTGTAACCGGAAACACTAAAGAAAATAAAACTTCCGTTTATGCAAAAATCAGTTGTGCCTTGGAAACATTGGAACTCTGAAGGGAAAATATTTAGTACTTAAATGTCATTTTTAAGGTTAGATTTAACTGCTTGACAGACAATATAACCTTAAAAATGACATTTAGGTAGCAAATGTTTTCCCTTGTTTCCAAACTGTTTCTAACGCATAACTGATTTTTGCTTAAACGAAAGTTTTCTTTTCTTTACTTTTTTCGGTTACTATCGAATGCAATCCGTAACCAAAGGCATAATTCATTTAGGGGAAATAATATTAAGGTTTGAAAAAATGCACGTAAAACTGCATTGCGCGTGAAGCGATTCTACATCCCTAGGTATAGATAGTCTTAATTTCTAAGGATGCACTCCTTAGCCATCTTAGTATTAATTTGATGACATGTTCCATACAGTTCATACATTCACCTACATCACTAAGGGCTTCCTCTGAACATGAGAATGGGTGACCATGGTTCCTTTTTGGTTTTCAGAGCCACTTCTTGTGTGAAATGTACATGATTGTATTTGCAGAAAATTGTCTAGTTTTTAGTTTAAAAAAACCGTTTCATTGTTATTCATTAATCTCGAAACAGTTCAAAGTATATTGACACTGATCTTATCTGCTGACTAACTATGTCTAAATATAACACAAAATATAATAAAAAAAGAAATCAATAATAAACATGAACAGAATTATTTTATCACGCGTTAAATTCGTTATTTTGCAGGTCAAAGTTGATGTTTATTGTAAAAAATTATAACGTTCATTGATGAAGGTCGTCTGAAAAACATTTGATTATTTCTTTTTTCTTATAATCTTAATTATTATTAACAATAACAAAGCGTTGCTGAATGAATGAATGTACTTAGCATATAGGCATTTCACTGGTATGAGTGATGGACGTTCCTTTTTGTACGTGATTCATAATAACCTTCGCGTGGTTGTGTTGGTAACACTATTATTAACCTATTTACATACTTTTTGAATGTGCGTATTCAAAGATGATCGTACTATTTATTCGTGGATCAATGAATTTGCACATCTCGATTAGTTAAAACAAAAATACACAGATGAATCTTAGAGGACCGAATGACATGTTTTAGTGAGGTTAGGTATACTCATTTTGGGTGTCGTTGCTTTTTATTTAGAAAAAAAAGTTAGTAACTTCCTATGATAATTGAAACAGTTGAGGTTTTTGATGAAATGAAGGTTGCCAAACTTAAATTGGTCTAAAGTTTGTTTATGATACACGTGTGTGCGTGCCTGCGTGTTTGCGTGCATGTGTGTAATTATATTCAGACAAGCAAACGGATTACTTTAAACAGATGCGAAGTCTTTTAAACAAAAGAATTGAGAAGTTTTTCTGTTAAAAATTTAGCGTTATTTATACTTAGGTTTCCCAACACACAATGTTGTGTCATATTTTCTCCTTTTCAATCTCATCAGAAAGGTTTACGTATTAATATTCTATACACACAATTCTGAAAATCTTATAAAGTTTTGGTCTCCCCACATCCTTTCTCCGTCATGTTACTCATAATAAGTGGCAACGCTGTAATTCAAGCCATCTCGTGGATTTTTATTTCAGCAGCTCAAAATAGTTTTTCCATTTAATTTTTAAGTTTATTATTCAGAATATTTCAACCTTGTCGTTTTTTGAGCTGGTCCTTTTCTACTCCATAAAAAGACGAAGAAAGAAGAATACTTACAACAAAATTATGTCTTACATGATTTGGTTGTATTCACATCAGACTAACACTTCTCCAGAATACGCTTCCTCTATCAAAGATCTTGAAGGCGTAAATATTACAGAAAAGGTGCTGTACTACAAAGCATGAAGTGATTACACTGCAAAATATCTTCAAAAGATAACTCCCGCATCAAAATTCTTATTCATCGCATCTACGGCCTTTAGCGCCGGTTGCATAACGCAATTTTTACTACATGATTATTTAGACGCGTTGTTAACACATGTGATTGGTTAATTCAAAGCAAGTGTTGTAGTGTGATTGGTTGTTTTAAATCCGTTGTTAAGTTTTATCCAATCAGGTTGTTTAACAGCATGATCAATTTAACAAAGTGGTTAACTATGCTTTATGCAACCGTCCCTAGACCGATTGATGTAACTGTACCGATAAAGTGGACAATATTTTTAGAATTTAAAATATTGGGCATTGCTAAAAGCTAGATTAAATTATCGGCGTTTCAGTTACAAATTACCAACAGTTCAAAAATTATAAAACTTTGAATGTATTAAGAGTATCTCTTTGAATTTTTTACTTTTTTTTTGAGAATTTTCGTTTTAAGTTTAAAGTTTCAGACTTTCAGGACATATTTGACGTGCTTGATGTTTCTGAGTGTCATAATTATTAAATCTTAGGATTTAGAATTATCTGGTCTATAGTTCCAAAATTTAAAAGATTTATCACTGTTTTATTTTACAGACTTCAGAAGTATTTCATAAGTTTGGGATTCCAATTTTCAACTTTAAAACCAATTCCCAATGGAATCCTCTCTAATTAAATGTATAACTATACCTAAACCGTAAATACAAGAAATGAGTAATCAGAAATCACCTGGGCGACAGCGGGTTGCTTCCAAAGCATTATTGTATTCCATCTCTTTTTATTGTGTAACGAATATATGAAAAAAAAAGTAAACAATAGAGAAAGAAAGATGGAATTCACTAAAGTTTTGGGAGTCTCCCATGGTTGCCCAGGTGATTTGTGATGACACATTTCTTGTAGTTATGGTTTAGGTATAGTATCAGTTCATCTACAAGGGGCCACTATTAGTGGCGTATTTAGGGGGAGGGGTTAACGGACTGGAGCCTCCCCCCTCGAGAATTCTTGAATACTCTAGGCCATTTATGTATAGTTACAATAGTTAGGATTGGTGAAGCGGACCACACTCCTATCCCAGGTTTGTCTGGGTAACGGTTATTTAGTAAACAAAGGCTTCTAGGTCCCCTGTCTAGGCCTTCCAGGATCAAATGTGTAAGAGAGAAACACGCAAGTGTTCTCGACGTTTATTCATAAACGATGCAGAGGAAACTCTGCTAACATGAGTACCGGTATGGGTGGATTTGATTCTTATCTGGGACAAGGACATCTATGGTCACCGTCAGGAACCCGCTGCTTGTCTGAATCCTAAGGAGGAGAGTTGAAGTGAGGTTTATCCCGAATCCAGGGAAACTGCATGCCACCAGGTGCAGAGCTCAGGATGCCATTCGGCTCATTCTATGACTTGTGACTAGTTCTAGTCCTATGATCCGAAGAGGCTCTAGAACCTGTACTTTAAAGGGAATAATGCGAGAAGGATACATAGCCTCTCACTCCCAAGACAACTTCGCTCGTAAGGGTCACCGGGGTTCTATAACGTGTAGACTTGAAAACAAAGCGCTGTCGAGGGCACACCAAGCTTATAATCTGGTAGATCGGGGTGGCAACACTATTAAAAACCAAGTCCAGCCACAACTGAGGTTGGATTCGATCGGGTAGTGGTCCCCAACTCTGAGAGTTGGGGGAAAGTCCGAAGCTGGACCATCTCAGAGGTACCATCTCATACGAGAGGGTGCCGACGGGTGAGCACGTTTATCGCTCCGGTACTAACCTGGAGAGCTAGTAGAGGATGGATACTAACCTCGCTCTCACCAGTGAGTTACTGGTAGCTTGCCCTAAGCAACGCGCGCTAATTGAGCATATCTCAATTCATGCCTAACAGACGGGAAGGAACACCCGAACGTTCATGCAAAGCCGAATGAAAATTACTAAAATATCAAATACGGCCTATTATAAAATTTATAAGGCGATATAGGCTATAAGTTACTGTTAGAGTGCACTCATGCGTTTGAAAAGTTGCTTGGATGGTTTTCCTGCTTCTTAGTAGAGCAATGAAATTCATTCGATAGAACAGTTAGTTAGTTACAGTAAACGAAACAAAAATCATAGGTCCTCGCAAAAACCCGAGAATTTAGTAGAAGTACCCCTCCCCCTAAAAAATTCTTAAAAACGCTACTGGCCACTGTACCAAAAGACGCTAATATGAGAAAGAGTCTTTCCAATTAACTATACAATGCTATTTTTATATGCATTCATTTATTTACTAGCAAAATTAATGCTTTCTAGTCGCGTCAGCCATCAATGAAGTAAAAAAAGAGATTACAAAACGCCGCCGGCAATCTGAGAGCATACTACTCCGCCATGCAATATCACCCCATCATTCGTAGGTGCACGCGCATCCTAATAATTACAATTAATTATGTCTCCCTAAAAGCTGATGGATTTCGACAATCACTGAATAGATTTAAATGCCGTTTTCACCATTCGATAGCTTGCTTCTTGGAGAATGCTTTTTATATAAAGATTATTTCGAAGGTCTTTTGAGAGTCGAGTAATGAGCAAAATGTAAAAGAAAAATAGTAAAAAAATAATAATTGTGCCAGGAAAATTGGCAAAACAAACAAAATGATCTACAAAAAAGTCCGTGATGGCTTATATGTATTTCTTACAGATTACTCACAATCAGGATTTTTCTAATAACTATTTTTTCGGAAAACTCTTCTTCTTCTGGAACGTTGTGTTACTCCGCCTCTGTATGAAACGCCAGTAATTACTGTACTTCTTTACCTTTAGAATTGCTTCAAGTATATTCTGTAAAAATTTGAAGCTTGTAGCTATCGCCATTCAAGAGATACATATATAGCCATAATGATTTTTAAGAAATTCTTCCCTCTGCGACCCCTTGGATTTTTCAGAATTAAAAATAGACTTAGGCCACCTGCCTGTAAAATCTCAACTTACTAAGTCTTGTAGTTTTCGAGATATCTTTTGGTGGACATCGGACATCTGAGCTGGCTATTATTATTATGTACATGTTTTGATATGTATTTTTTGTTTGCTATTTTGTTGTGGTTACACTAGTTCCTCTTTGCGATTTATTGATACGGTCAGGGATTCAAACTATTCAAAGTGAAAATTTTATACTATTTACGTGAAGCTTATGTAACACTGATTAGATCAGCGCAATCCATAAACACTTCTAATGTATTTTTCACATGCATCTAATGTTGTTGTCATATTTTGATTCTGTGCTGTCATGGCCAATTAAAAACCCATTTGCAAACCACTTCCCCGAATTCTATTTGTTGCGGTATAAAATAATAGATTACAGGCTGTGTTCTTCACTTCTTTCTATTTATTATCGTTGCGGTTGCTCAGGTCTTTTTAAGAGTAATTGCGTCAAAATAATGGCTAAAAATAGCTTTCATTAAGGACAATTTTGGTGTTTAATGAACGCTTCTGAAAATTGATTTACTTTTATAAACAAACAAGATGTGCATTATTAAAAAGGTCATTGAATTGTTTTCTTTTTAGTTTTTGCTTTCCATATTAGGGTATACAAGCGATTTTCTGTGTCGTGTGAAGAATTCTTAATTATGAAGGTTGACAGATTATATCCTTATTAAGTAAATACTGCTTAGACTTAAATTGGCCCGATCGCAGTCCTGAACTTAATTCTACGATTACATTAATGTAAGGTAGGTATGTTTTTTCTTCGAAAGACAGATAATTTCTCAAATGGGCAATTTTTCCTATTTTAGTCGATTCACTCAAATCTTCCTTTAGAGAAATTTTTGAAAACATCTTAGATACACAATCTCAAATTCTTATCTGAAATGTTATTCGACAGAATGCGTTTTCCAAGTTTTTATTGCTCTACAAATATGTTAGAAGAGAGATATTTAAGCAGTTAGAAATTCCTGTCTGCGATGTCATCGACTTCCCTCGTTTATTTTTCGTTCAATGCTCATGGTTTAAAAATATTATCCATACATACATACACTCACACTTGCAAATATTTAAGATTTTAATTATGTTAAGCACTCTCTTTACTTATACATAACCTTCAGATAAAAATAGGTACATATAAATATCATTATTCTTACAAAAACGGAATTATTTAGCACTAAGAGTCATCTCGTGCTGTGGTGGTAAAAACAACCACACACGGTTAGTAATGGAAAATTTCTTGAAAGAAGTGATCTAAATGTTATTGTTATTTAAACCTATTTAGCAAACTGCTCCAATTGGTTCACTTATGGAAAAAACTTGAACTTATGGAAAAAATATTAAACTGAAGTTTTGAACTTTTATTTATGGACAGAATTCATTCAGATTTAGTAAATCAATAATTAATTACTAGTCGTACTTTGGGATACTTAACGCCCTCTTTTATGAAAGGAGTGGTTTTTGTGGATTGAAAAAACCTTAAATTTAATCTTTGAGCACAAAAAATATTTTTAAAATCTCTTAAAATATTTTGAAAAATCGAACCCTTAATCCTTAAAGCTAAAAACATTTTTAAAAATTGAATTCCTATGCTCAAAAATTTTCGTTAATCTCAAAAAGTATTTTTAAGAATTTTTTTCCCAATTTTTAAAGAATCCGATTTTTAATTTCAAAAAATATTTTTCAACATTTAATCCGACTCAATCTCTTACACCTCAAAAAATATTTTGATAATTCCAATCCCCTCTCTCTAATACCAAAAAAATAGTTTATAAATAATATAATCCTCAAACCTTAATGCAAAAGAAATAGTTTTAAAAATTCAACCCTTAATCTCTAAGTACAAAGAATATTTTAAACAGATCTAATCTTTAGTCCCTAATCTCAAATATTTTTTAATCCCCAATCCCTAATCAGATAAAATATTTTGAAAAATCTCATGTTAAATCTCTAAGCCTAAAATATTTTTAAGAGATTAATTCCTAATTCCAGAAAACATTTTGAAACATCCAATCCTTTATCTCTAATCCTAAAAATTATCAGTAAAACTTCAATTCCTAATCCCAAAGAATATTTTTAAAAAATCAGATTCCTAATTCCAACAAATTTTCTAGAAATTCAATCCTCAATCTCTAGTCCCAAAAATACTATTAAAAATCTAATCGTAATTTCAAAGAAATATTTTTAAAAATTCAATCCTTGATTCCAAGTCTCAAAAAAACATTTTGGAAAAATTTAATCTTTAGTTCCTAATCCCAAGTATTTTTTAAAATCCCTAATCCCTTTAATCATTAATCCTAAAAAATATTTTCTAAAATTCAATTCCTAATTACAAAAAATATTTTTAAAAATCTAATTCTTCAAACTCAAAAACTATTTTTAAATCTTCAATCCCCAATCCCTATCCCAAAAATACTATTAAAAATACAATCTACAATCCCTAATTCCAAAAAATACTTTTAAGAATTCAATCTTTAATCCCTAATCTTAAAAAACATTTAAAAAAAATCTAACCCCATTCCCTAAGCCCAATTTTTGTTAAATCCAATTACCAATCACTATAATTGTTGGTGGAATTAAGCCGTAATGACAAATTCTTTTGAATATTTATTGATTATCTCGTGAGTTACTAGTTGAACACTTTTTCCTAGTGCAAATGAATTTTACAACAGAATGTAGGGCCCAGAATGGCTCGAGATGGACGCCTCAGTATTTGCCCGGTTACCCGTCGGGCTAATACAACACTATATAGGTATATTAAGATGGCACCTTCACTACAAGTAATTTTTTTAGCTTACGTGATAATTATGTGCTTTTTATGGGCTCTCGGCTGCCCCCAAAGGTAATTTTTGGGTTCATGCCAATTTTTCCTATTTTTCCCATAATTTATTTTATTGGCTTTTTTATAGGCTCTTCGAATATGTAAATCTCAATTTCTGAACTACCCTTTCGAGGTTAATTGCAAAAGTTTTAATATACCTCATAATTAACCATTTTTCATGTCTTCGTGAGTGGTTAGAGGCGTAGCCTAAAAGCCGTGTTGAGGCGCGTTCCAGAGCCTATAAATAGCCTGTAATTATTACGCAAGAAATTTTAATATACCTCAAAATTTACGATTTTTCATATATCTTCAAGGGTGGTTTTTCTTGTAGACGTGAAGCCTAAAAATCGTAATGAGGCGCGTTGTAGAGCATATAAATTGCCTGTAATTATCACGTAAGAAATTTTAATATACCTACCTCAAAATTAACGATTTTTCATATGTCTTCGAGGGTGATCTTTTTTTTAGGAGTGTAGCCTAAAAATCGTGATGAGGCGCGTTGTAGAGCCTATAAACAGCCTGTAATTATTACGCAAGACATTTTAATATACCTCAAAATTTACGATTTTTCATATGTCTTCAAGGGTGGATTTGCTTTTAGGGGTGTAGCCTAAAAATTGTCATGAGGCGCGATGTAGAGCCTAAAATAGCCTGTAATTATCACGCAAGAAATTTTAATATACCTCAAAATTAACGATTTTTCATATGTCTTCGAGGGTGATCTTTTTTTTAGGAGTGTAGCCTAAAAATCGTGATGAGGCGCGTTGTAGAGCCTATAAACAGCCTGTAATTATTACGTAAGAAATTTTAATATACCTCAAAATTAACGATTTTTCATATGTCTTCAAGGGTGGATTTGCTTTTAGGGGTGTAGCCTAAAAATTGTCATGAGGCGCGATGTAGAGCCTAAAATAGCCTGTAATTATCACGCAAGAAATTTTAATATACCTCAAAATTAACGATTTTTCATATGTCTTCGAGGGTGATCTTTTTTTTAGGAGTGTAGCCTAAAAATCGTGATGAGGCGCGTTGTAGAGCCTATAAACAGCCTGTAATTATTACGCAAGACATTTTAATATACCTCAAAATTTACGATTTTTCATATGTCTTCAAGGGTGGATTTGCTTTTAGGGGTGTAGCCTAAAAATTGTCATGAGGCGCGATGTAGAGCCTAAAATAGCCTGTAATTATCACGCAAGAAATTTTAATATACCTCAAAATTAACGATTTTTCATATGTCTTCGAGGGTGATCTTTTTTTTAGGAGTGTAGCCTAAAAATCGTGATGAGGCGCGTTGTAGAGCCTATAAACAGCCTGTAATTATTACGTAAGAAATTTTAATATACCTCAAAATTAACGATTTTTCATATGTCTTCAAGGGTGGATTTGCTTTTAGGGGTGTAGCCTAAAAATTGTCATGAGGCGCGATGTAGAGCCTAAAATAGCCTGTAATTATCACGCAAGAAATTTTAATATACCTCAAAATTAACGATTTTTCATATGTCTTCGAGGGTGATCTTTTTTTTAGGAGTGTAGCCTAAAAATCGTGATGAGGCGCGTTGTAGAGCCTATAAACAGCCTGTAATTATTACGTAAGAAATTTTAATATACCTCAAAATTAACGATTTTTCATATGTCTTCAAGGGTGGATTTGCTTTTAGGGGTGTAGCCTAAAAATTGTCATGAGGCGCGATGTAGAGCCTAAAATAGCCTGTAATTATCACGCAAGAAATTTTAATATACCTCAAAATTAACGATTTTTCATATGTCTTCGAGGGTGATCTTTTTTTTAGGAGTGTAGCCTAAAAATCGTGATGAGGCGCGTTGTAGAGCCTATAAACAGCCTGTAATTATTACGTAAGAAATTTTAATATACCTCAAAATTAACGATTTTTCATATGTCTTCAAGGGTGGATTTGCTTTTAGGGGTGTAGCCTAAAAATTGTCATGAGGCGCGATGTAGAGCCTAAAATAGCCTGTAATTATCACGCAAGAAATTTTAATATACCTCAAAATTAACGATTAAGTGTGGTTTCGGAATCGGCATGAGCTCAAAAATTATTAAATTGCATGTGATAGTTTTTTTAGGTTAGATTAAACATTTTCACGAATTAAATTGTAAATATACTGGAATTTTGTGTTGAATCTATTTTGTAGGCACGACATTAATTAAAACATAAGTTAATGAAAGGCGTGCAAAATAATGGAAAATGGGATAGTTTTTGGATTAATTACGCAAATTGGAAAGAATAACAAACTGAAAATATTTATTATTGTAGATTTTCAATATAGCAAAAGCACATTAATTTAATTTTAGCAATGATCCATGTGATGCGTGGGTATGATATTTTTGTTTATTACTCTTATGCCGTGGAGTAATAGTGTGGATGACTAATAAAACGGTAATTAAAATGGATTATGATTGCTTTGAAATCCTAGATTTTACGATTTTTCATAACCATGGTTGTTCACAGATGTGTGCATTAATATTCATTTCTAATAAATGCATTTGTAAGCTTTCATGAGATATGTTCGTTAGCATCAATTCCACATATGTATATGCGATTAATTAATTAGAAATGCTCTTTTGACATCTGCATCTTGTATCCGATGATCTACTTTTTAAGAACATGCAGTTTAAATAAAATTATTATTAATGTTTAATCGATAAAGAGATAACTGACACCTTTAAATAGCTTTATATGTTCATATTTACCTAATTAGCAATATAATCATGCTTGCACATTTATACTAGTTATATTTGCACTAGGTTAGGTGGTTTATACCTAATTTAGCAATTAATTGGCACGAGTAAGATCGGATTAAATTAGCATGTCTAATAGGGCTCTGGATATTACTGTCTTAGCAAGAATTGGTTGTTTTGGTTCAATAACCTAATTAACTTACCCTAGCCTAGCCTAACCTAACCTAACCTAATGTAACCCTAATCTAGCCTAATCTACGAGGTGACAAGTAGGAGCCCGTGACTGGTTCACTAGCTGCCTATTTTCAGATTTGCTTGACAAATTTTAAATGGAAACATTACTACGAGCAATCTTTAAAACTAGAGTTATTTTCTATACGTTACCTTTGTCATACAACTTAATATTACTAATATTCTTCGTCACAACTTTAGATAAATTTAGTATAGACCAGTGGTATCGCATGATTTATTCTATGCGGTTCATATTCCATGCTAAGATTATATATTAATAGTAAAAGCACCACATCTGGTACCGGAAGACCTGGTTAAGGTTTTCTACAGTTTTCTTTAACTGTAACATAAATTTGTGCTATACCATCTGTAAGTCGGCTGCAGCTGCACGATGGGCCTGCGTAATAATAATCCCCCCTTTCTCCTGCACAAACTTCATAGCTTCTGGAGCCTGGTTCGCCAGGCAATGGGTAGTAGCAATTATTATTATCTATTGGAATTGGCGTGCTTATTCTTGGCTGGTGTTAACAAATGAGGTGTACCACAAACTGAGTACTCTTCTGGGATTAGCACATGTTTTTAAGGAAGTACGGATGCTGTCGGCTAGGCGACTTTAATTCTTACTAGTACAGCAATATTAGTAAAAAATCTGCCCAAACCGAGAAACAATATCGTGTTCAGAATTCCATACTATATAAACAGTACTATATCTAAAAGCCAAAGGCTGTGGTAGCCGTCACGTCCTGGGGGTCCTAGAAGTTAATCAAGTGCCCAGTCATGTACAGAGTGGTGGCCGTCCATGCTGAATCAGTCAATTAAATTCAATCAATTTTGCTAGAAACGAACGCGAACGGGGGAATTAGAAACGTGGGACGCCTCGTTCATGCCATATCGACAATCTACAGTTTTCCATGTGAAAAGCCGCGACCCGAACTTCTTCCCTGATTATATTGGCTGCCGCCTTCAAGAAACGTGTACGTTCATCGCTAGAGTTTTTATCCTTTTTACTCATTACGTCAGCTCTCGTTGAGAACTTATCCGCTGTCCTACGGAAGCAAAAAACACTATTGCGTCCGACACAGTCACTGAAATGAGCTGCTCATTGTACATTTTCTCTTCACTTAATGTTTTACATAAAAAGATGAAGGAAAAATAAAACAAGGTGTATGTATTGAACCGATTGAACATGGTTTACGTTTTACCTGATTTCATGCATATTCTTTACCTGTTCCGAGAGGGAGAGAGAAGACACTCATTGTCGCGGTTCAACGCTTTCATGAAAGCTCTATGTTTGACAGTGTCCTGGGGCGGCCACAAAAATGGAGACCGTGATATTTGCAGTGTGTCGAAAGCCAAGTCGTTCATGGTACGCCCCTTTACAGTGTTGTAAGGTTCGTCCTAGGAGGTTCTTCTACCTTAAGGGGCACCATTTCACTTCCCTTATACTTCGCATTTTGCTAAGTGGCTTCCTTGGCACAGTGTCTCCTGCTATAGCCATGGAGCGAACAGCGTAGGCTAGATGAAGCTATTACTATAAAATTATTTGTCTATGTTACTTAGGCGACCCATTATAAGATACTGCCCTCTGGGGACTGATAAACTCAGAACACTTCCACAAATTTTGTGCCAATGAAACTGTTAAACTTTGAAATCCTCGACAACTTTAATACCTTAAAAATTTGGTCTTTAACAGTTTATTATTATTAACCCTGGCACACTAGACTATGGCTGGAAATCACGATATTCTGGCCTAAGATCTAATTCTCTATCTAATAAAAATATTATATTCAAAGGGTTCGTATACGATGCACGAGCCTTTGATAAATGAAAGGCACAAAATAAACTCCAAATTAAAGAATAACACCTCGGTAATTCGAACTAAATTTATACCGGGTGCGTTTTTTAACTTGGAACGTCAAAGTATCTCAAGAAATACACATTGTACAAAAAAAATGTTTTAAATAAACCCTCGATATTCTCAAGGTAACCGTTCACCTGTGCTGAGTAGCTTTTGTCCGAAACATTTTTTTCGGTTCGTGCTAGATGGCGCTGTAATCATTTAAAATAATATTTCTCGCAATAGAAGGCAAGCAGAGAAGATTCAAGACACTCATTGCCTTGAACAAAGGCAATGAGCCCCTTGGGGTGGGGGGTGAGACTGTTTTTGTCGAGGAATCGGGGTGGCGGAGCGTCTCTCGTACTTTATGACACTGATTGCGATGATCATATGGCCAACCCTATTAGAGAATTTGAAAAACATCGCATTCGCGGTTTTTCTTCCTTATCCTAAAACAATATTTTTTAATCTTTTCCCGCTATGAAAACTTTTCTGCTCGTACGAGATCGAACCTGCGACTCTTGCATATTATGAAGAAAAGATGCTAACCACTAATCCACCGAAGCTGACCAATAACTAATGAATTTATACATCATCCTTTGCATATTGTAATACTAATCCATTTAGTCCAACACATGATTGACGCAAAAATATTTGTAAGGTTAGAAAAATTATGTAGTAAGAAAATTTATTTTTGGTTAGAAAATTGCGATTTTCGGTCATTGTGCACTATGATGTGGAGCAAAACTCTTAGGGTCGGTTGCATAAAGCATTGTTAACTATTTGGCTGGCAACTATTTCGACATGTTGTTAACATATGTGATTGGTTAATTCAAAGTAAGTATTGTAGTGTGATTGGTGCTTTGAAACCCGTTGATAAGTTATATCCAATCAGGTTGCTTAACAGCGTGATCTTTTGATTCTAAAAGTTCAAATTCATAAAGAACATTATTGACGTTTGAGTTTTATGTTCTTAACGTTTAGATTGGTCTCCGGTGCCTCGAATTGCTGGACCCTTGAGGTGTTGTCCAGACGCTGAAACTTAAAAAGTGCAATTGAGACTTTGAAACTTATGTCACATATGAGCCAGCAGAAGCGTGATAAATTTATTATGTTACTTAGAGACCCTTCAATTAGAGTTTGGCCAATGCGTTGCCACGGTGCCCGCCATTTTATATTGCATATTTTTGATATAATATTTGGATTTTGACGTCCTAATTTTAATGTTAAATAATGTTTTATGTACACAACCCACTGTTTCGTGTTTTTTTAATGGAGTCAAATACCGTTCACATGCGTGCCAATATTTGGCCGTATAACCATTTCTGTACTTTTCAAATTTGACGCCACGTGTTGTGATATAAAATAGCTGCCTTGGCCAGACTCTAATTGAAGGGTCTCTAAGACAGGTTCATCTATCATAGTCTACAATTTTTATATTGTATAGCAACTGCATGACTTTTAACAACTCTGATACCTAGGCGTCTGTGAAAGATTCAGGAATGCTGATTATACAGTATCTTGGATGCTGTGACAATTGACGCCTATGACATCTTCAATATAATTTAATCGGACTTGATATTATAATGAAACAAACATGTGCTTGATTACTTCTTAATTTTACCTACAATTTGGGGTTTGGAATGGAGATTGCTGGGGGCGCATTGGAGATTGCGAAATCGCCTGCCCTTAAATGAAACGTTAGGTAATTCTAACATAACGAATTTTATGCTCTGTTGGATCTTGATGTTTATAGTCGTTATAAGTAATAACAATTCACAATTTCTTTTAAGGCGATAGGACACGCTTATCCCACATTAAACGATCATTACAAGGCGCGTAGTGCGTCGTGACTACTTCTACTAACGTCCATATACGATACATCGACATATACGATACATACAATAACAATAACCAAATTAAATTAAAAAGCTGCAGTTATTAGGCAAATGCACTATCTTTGTCGCAGAGTGTCGAATTCTAGATGTGAATTTATCGCATGGTTAAAATTTACAATCATCCTTATAACATCAAAATAATAACGTCGCTCATTTCTTATAATAACATAGTTGTGCAACTGATTATGTTTTTCGGATCAATTTCGTGGCCGGCGTGCGGGCTTCGGTTGCCGCCGTTGCCGGTTGCAGTCGAGTGCCTTCTCTGTTCGATTAGGTAACGCACGGTAGGATATTCTTTACTATAGATGTTTTTCGGAGAAATAGAATAAGGAATACGTTAAGATGAATTAATTTAAAATGAGGTCGCGTCTTATGCTCTTACGGCGCTACTAGTTATTCGCTCGCGGCGCTTACTCAAGTAGAAATTTGCATGGAACCCTTTAATAGGGACAACTTTTTGCCATTATAAATATAAAAGCTTGTTTGTTGTCCTAAATAATTACGGTGTAAAGGATGTACAGAACAGAAAATCTCGAGAATAAATTATATTTGTGTTATAAATCAAAGATAAATCCTAATGGCAACTTGAGCACAGTAGTTATTTAGACACCCGATAGTTATCTATCGGGTGTTTAACAACTAAATGTTTCATTAACCTTCTAAATTAATGAAAACGGGGAAAATTGCTAACATCGTTCGATATACCACACGGAGGTAGAATGTACATACCCATTATTATTTTAATTAAATAGTTTACTTAATTAGTTAGATAAGTCACGCCTCACGGACTCATTATTATATATTTTTTTTTACTGTAATCAACACTAAAACCTCGCCCCAGCAGCTCAACATATATATATATATATATATATTTTTTTATTTAACTTTTTTTAATACATCCTCCAGGTACTACTCAGGGAATCCATCCCTCGCCCTTGCGTCTATATCTGTTAATTATTTAAGTGATGGCAATATTTTCGTCATACAAAACGCACACTTTATGTCCAATTAAATTAAAATTTTGGCGAGTAATAAAAATTATAACTGCAATGCATATTTAATTGAGATTCAGATTTAAATTACTAATTGCCTATATGGGCAATTAAACCGGAGGTTGAGTTGCGAATTGAATTACAAATTACAGATTTTCTGCTAGTAAAATTACTACTGCTGGTGTATATTGGGGGAAATAGGCAATTACTAGTAGAGTAAATCGAATTTTAAATCGTCCTACATTCAGTAATTGGACGTTGGATGTCTGTGCACCACATTCATTTTTAACCAGCTTATTGTATTTTCACCGGCTTTCCACATTTTCAGCGCTAGTGGAAAATTTTGTAGTTAGCCCCAGCTGACTGGTTTCTTTAAACAGTGAGAACGAAATTCGCCGACTTGCTGGAAATAGAAGTTAATTAAGTGACGTTTTAATAGTAATTAAATTACCAAAATTTGAATGTTGTTTTATTTAAAAGTTTGTGAAGTTGTTTAATTGGCTGAATCATAAGCATTTCTTTCTTCTGGCGTGCACACTTCGTTGATGAATGCGCCCACGAGAACATCAGATTTTATTAGTCTTCAGTAATAAAAATTAAATTTTAAATTTCAAAATAGCAATTTTATTGTTTAGAGCTGATTGTTATTCTTATTTTTTAGTAATAATAAAATGAGGACCAATTAGTTACCTTTACGTGGAGCGCTGACCGTAATATTACAGAGTTAACAGATTGTGTATGCAGCAGCGTTGAAGGTGATTAAATTAACCTTAAACTTTAAATACCATAGACGCAAGTAAAAGTGTGTGTATTTTCACATGGAATTTATTTTTAACCAGAAACTAACTTAAATTAGATAAGGTTCAGACATTAAAAAGAATTTCTGCCTTTGAGAAACATCCTAAGGCTCTGAAATAACTATTACTTCTAGCCCTACTTACTCCCCTACTAGTACAAAAAAATAATAAATATTACCTGTTGATATTTAAACTTCTATTGAAATTATCCGTATTAAAGCAAAA
Source organism: Agrypnus murinus (assembly GCA_929113105.1). NCBI lineage: Eukaryota > Metazoa > Arthropoda > Insecta > Coleoptera > Elateridae > Agrypnus > Agrypnus murinus. The sequence continues at coordinate 70,471,577 of OV816030.1, read as the reverse complement.
TATCACGTTACACAATACAACTAAATTTATTTGAAACCAAAAAGAAAGATTCTGTAAGTTTCTCTGACGTATCTGTGATGAGGGTTATATACTCCAAAGAATTATTTTGCAGCTTTTTACTACCAAATTGAAGCCAATACAAATGGCGGGATACACTTGAATTCTAAGAGAAGGCGCTTCTAGTCAATTTAAAATTCTATTCAAGTGGTAAATCTTTCCTAGCAGTGAGCAGAATAATACTTCTAAAACAAATGAGAATAATGTGAAATTAATTAAAGGAAACGAAGAGTGGGTTGTTTATACCTGTTGAAAACCTTGAAGAAAGTTAATAAAAATTCATTAATTGAGTTCTCAAATATTTCTCATATTTATACGAAAATTGTCATTTGCACATCAAGAAATCCTCTGTAACAAAATTATGAGAAATCAGAATATCGAGCGATCTGAGCCGAGTCGAATAAAAAAATGGCTAACAGAGATTATATGTAAAGGAAAATAGCCAGGACTAAAATACAGCTATCTACCACTACTGGACCATTTTTACTCTTCGGCTTTCCTTGTGCAGTTTAATTTAAGCACAACCGCTAGAGGCAGGAGTTCTAGATTTTTAAACTTTTGTGGTTTAAGGGTTTAGAAGGGATTAGATTGAAAACGATAAATTTGTAATCATTGACCTGTTGTAAAGAACTTGACATCTTTTCCTGGCACTAGCAATAAATACAGTAAAACCTCATTATTATAGACACCCATGGGGATCGACCTATGGTGTCTCTTATATCGAGGTGTCTCTAACACCAGGGTTAACCTTCAACTGAGCGATTATTATGGGCCTATAACTTTATTTCGAAGATTTTTAAGATGCTTTCTTCTGATATCAAATGGCTTGACATATTAACATTTTGAAATTTTAAATTTGTTGGCGATTTTTCTTACTATCGAAGTAGGCTTTTTGTTTACACTTTATTCCATTCATTTTCTCAAAAATTGATTTCGAAGTGATGGCATTGTAAGATTTTTATCTACAAGAATTGTAGCAAATTAAAGACTTACAAGATTATCTCCGTTTTTAGAAATATCCTAATCGTCTAATCCACCCTTCATTGGTGTGTGCGGAGCAGACCACACGGGGTGCACCCATACAACTGGTGACGGCCTATCCAATCCCAGGTATCTGGGCAACGGATTACTCAATGCCAGGATAAATGTGTGGTAGAGTTATACGCAAGTGCCACTTGACGAATACTCATAAACATTGCATAAGGTCGGCTAACATGAGGACCGGTGTGGGTGAACTAAATTCTTACCTAAGACAAGGTCCTTTATGGTGCAACGCGTCCGCTGACTGGCTGAATCTTACGGAGGGGAAATTAAATTAGATTTATCCCGACTGGAAGGGGTGAATTCTGGCCAATGAGAAACTGCATGCCTCCAAAAAGCTATTCGAAAGCTATGCAGATCACCCTATGACTCGTTGACTGCAGTCGGAGTCCTGCTACCTGAAGAAGAACCTCTAGAACCATAACTCTTAAGGGGAGTTGAAGCTAAAATGTAGCCTCTCACTCTCGAGATAACTTCACCCTAACGGGTACATATGAGGAGTCTAGAGCGTGTAGACTTATAAACGCTGTCAAGAGCACACCAGGTCTATAATTTGGGAGGTCGGGGTGGTAAAACCATAAAACCAAGTTCTGCCACATTGGGGTTGGATGAGATCGGGCAGTGGTCCGGGGCATAGTTCAAAGCTGGACCAGGGGTCATCTCCTCGAAGAAGGTTCTGACGCGTGAGCACGTTTATAGCTCCAGTACTAGCCTGGAGAGCTAATACAGGGTGGATAGTAACCTCGTACTGGTAACATTGAGCGCGCTAATTGAGCGTATCTCAATTCGTGTCTTCGGACAGGAAGTGAACACCTGGAAGTTCAAACAAATAAACAAATCAAATACGTCAGTATGAATAGGGCCTAGATGATAGGCGATGAGGAGGAATGCACAAAAAATTTATACATACAATCCACCCTTTATATAAGAAATTCCTTTTCAGAAAGAACATTAAGAAAATTACGTGTAAAATCCCAAATCCATCTACAATACGTATAAAAAGAATTAAGTTTTTGACTGAAACTGTCTTAATACTATAAAGAGAAACAAGCTTTTACCTGGAACAGCTGGCACTGTCTTAACAATGAGGTATTTTTGTAATGAGTTCCACTTACATTTTTGTGTCCACGTCTATTATATAGAATGTCCTTAATATGGAGGTGTCTATAAATACATTTTAAATGGCACCACTAAGTCAGGACCGGTCGTAAGTGTCTCTAATATAGAGGTGCCTGTAAAACGATGTTTTACTGTATTATGTAAATAGCAGACCGATTTTGACGAAAATTCTTTCTTAGAAGAAAGGTATCAGGCTTTCTCTAAATCAATATGACTGAAGGCAAGGCTAATCAAGGAAGAAAAACTCATCGAGATGGGTTTACAAATAATTGACATAAAAGAAAAAAGCCACTGATGATGATTCAGCTTTCTCTCCACTACTTGATTTTGAATTTTTTGATGGAAATATGATGTCAAGTCGAAAATGGAAATTAAAAAACCACAGACCTTAGAACATCCAAAAAATCTAGTTGTTTAGTCTTTTTTTCATGGATCATTATGAGGAGCGTGGAGAGTCGAGTTGTACATGTAAAGAAACAGAAACAGAACACAGTGACGCAACATTCTAACTTTTCCTACAAGCTTGCACATTTCTATTTGTGATCGATTCGTATGTATCTTTTGGAGGGCATCTTTTGATGATAGCAAGTTGCCGAGGAAAGGCCAAAAATTGAATTCTAAATACTTTTTTCGCTATTTGATTCGTTGGAAGGACACATCATTTTCTATCCATTTCTACTACTACGACGTCGACTTCTTAGATGTCTAGGACAATCAGCGAACAAGATTGTCTTCAGGTCGACTCGGAAATGAGGAACGTTTGCAGCACGTTCGGGAAGTGCATACTTATAGAAGTGGTACGTAAAAGTAGCAGTCATAAAATGATATTTTCACAGCCGCCCTGCAACTGTTACGGCCGCTAAATGCAATCAATGTTTATATTTGAGGTGGATTTAGTACAGGAAGTACTTTCAGAAGTAGATGTATCGAAGCTGTAACCATTCGTGATTTTCTAGCAATTTCGATCTTGTTATTCAGGGAATCATTCACGTGTTATTAGTATATCAACTGTGTTATTGGGCTGAAAATTCATTAAAAGGATTAAATTATTAAACAGTCACTTTTAATTCGATGAACGCATACTTTTTACCTATTAACACATACTTTAAACGTTTTTTAAATCGGTTGGAGAATAGTTATTTATACAAGGTCAATTTTCTGAAAAGAATGAAGACAGTTTTTTAATGCATTTTTGATTCCTTAAAGCAAGAGAGTGAGAAAAGTACCTATAGATCGCCAACTTTCACGCTCGATCAGCAATCTATCCACACAAACAGCTATTTTCTATAACATCCTACGGAAACTGCAATTTTCGTCGTTTTTTGAAAGCGGAAAGTTAACCAATTTTGAGCGAGCGTTTATGATATTTCACTTTCACCGTTCGTTACTATGGGAAACGAGCACCAAGTATTTTGTTTCTTGCTTGTGTAAAACAACAACAATGGTAATTTTTATTGAGTTTATTGATTCTAACCTGACTTACCTTATTGAAACTCCATAATCAAAAAATAATTGACGTCTCTTTCAATGCAGACCAAATGCGTCTTTCCTGTGGAGCACATCCCGATCCACATCATAACTGATGCCGGAAAATGACTGCGGTTGACAATTTTTGTAGAAGCACGATTTCTGCTGTCCTTTCTTGAGCAATTGGCGATGATTCTGACGATTGTCAGCACCTTCGACGGTCAAAATCTTCTCGTCAGTGAAAAGCTACTTTTTGGAATCAACCACCAACCGAAGCATTCGACGCGACTTGGCTAACCTCTTTTTCTTCATTGCGTCGTTTAGGAAATGTACCCCATGTACCAGTTTGTAGCTACGTATTTACTGACGTGCCGGACTATCACCCAGGCGGCCCGGGGTCGACTCCCGGTGCCGGCAGATCTGGTTAAGGTTTTCTGCAGTTTTCCTTAGCTGTGACACAAATGTGGGATTTGCGCTGTTCCATCTGTAAGTCGGCTGCAGCCGCACATAGGGCTTACGTAATAATAATAATAATCGCCCCCTCCCTCCCGCACAAGCTTTAAGCTTTAAGCAGGCCCCAGAAGCTATTCTGGGGCCTGGTTTCCAGGTTATGGGTTGTAGCAATTATTATTATTATTATATTCTCAGATTTCTTCTGATGATATTGCGAACGCTGAACTCACTGATTCCAATCTCTTTCGCCATTTTATTGACATTGTCCAATGTTGTTGCAGTTGCAGGACGGCCACTTCTAGAGTGATTGGAAGTCTCCTAATTACTGGAATCGTTTGACTGCATCCTAGACTGCGATGCTTGTTTAATAGTCTTGGTATTGTAAAAAAATACTGCGTTATTCGAACGTAAAGTTGGTAGATTACTGCTTGAGAGAGAAAGTTTACGCAAAACGGAGTGTGGCGGTCATAACTATTATCTCATATTATGTCGTATTTTGTTGTTTACATTATAGTGATTTCAGTCCGCTAAAACGCTATATTGCAGTACGTACTGAGTCTGGTAAAGTAGTTGCTATAGGACTTACCCGCACTAAGTAATCTAAGTGGCGCGTTTACCGAACTGAAATCATGAATACATGTCTGATAACCGATTCTTCACATTACTCGTTTCGGAATTCCGAATTCGCATCCTTTGTCGCCTCATCAAGTAAACATAGTTAACTCGTACTGTAAAATTCACTTACCACCAAACTTATAACGTAAATAACTATACCGTGCGGTTAATTTTACAGAGCTCAGTCAACATATCATCAAAACAACAAACAAATCAACACAACATCAAAACAACAATTGCTAACAATTCAACATAAAGCCAATATAATACATTGGTCAACAATCACAATTCAAACATCTCACATTGCCGAATGATAACGACAACAACCAGTTAACCAGCACTTATAAAAGTGCTGTATCACAAACACGGTAAATTAGCAGTAAGTAACTGTTCCTTATTGCTAAAATAAAGTATTGCTTCTGCACCTACTCCATGTCACGTTTTTTTTTAAATTTTACTAAAGCAGGGATCCCTCTTACCGCCTCTTTGCCGTCCACAGACTGTTCGGAATTGAAGGGGCGGCGTGAGGAAACCATTCGATAGAAGTTCATGAAACCTAACATGGAATAAGTGCAAAGACGGTACAGCTACAAGAAACAGCTACTATGTATATCAGAAAAAAATGCGGGGCATGCTTTAAATAGCAAAGCTAGAGTGTGCGAACATCATTGAGACGGGGCTCGTATATTTAAGCTAATCGATTCATTTAAATTTTTCAGATGTAATTTTAATTTTAATAGGTCATAGACCATAAGCAGTAGACCTTAGACAATAGACAACAGACCATAGACCATAGGCAATAGACCATAGACAACAGACCATAGACAACAGATCATAGACGACAGACCATGGACGACAGACTATAGATAACAGACCATAGACAACAGACCGTAGACTTTTAGACCATAGACAATAGACCTTAGTCAATTAGACCATAGACAATAGTCCATAGGCAATAAATCATAGACAATAGATTATAGACAATAGACCATAGACAATAGACCATAGACAATAGACCATAGACAATAGACCATAGACAATCGACCATAGACGATAGACCATAGACGATAGACCATAGACGATAGATCATAGACGATAGACCATAGACGATAGACCATAGACGATAGACAATAGACGATAGACCATAGACAACAGACCATAGACTTTTAGTCCATAGATAGTAGACCATAGACAATAGACCATAGCCTTTCGACTATAGACAGTAGACCATAGACAATAGACTTTAGTCAATAGACCATAGACAATAGATAGTAAACCATAGATAGTAAACCATAAACAGTAGACCATAGACAATAGTCCATAGACAATAAACCATACACAATAGATTATAGACAATAGACCATAGACAATAGACCATAGACAATAGATCATAGACAATTGACCATAGACAATCGACCATAGACGATAGACCATAGACGATAGATCATAGACGATAGACCATAGACGATAGACCATATACCATAGACAACAGACCATAGACTTTTAGTCCATAGACAGTAGACCATAGACAATAGACTTTAGTCAATAGACCATGGACAATAGATAGTAAACCATAGATAGTAAACCATAGATAGTAAACCATAGATAGTAAACCATAAACAGTAGACCATAGACAATACACCATAATAAATTAAAAGTAATACTGAGTAGATACTGTAAAGTGTAGGTTGCAAATAATATAGTATAGCTATAAATAATAGACTAGAAACTATACACTGCATATCACAAAGAATAAGCAACATACAACCGGTTATACACACAAGTTGAAGTTGTGGCTTTCAAACCATAGACTACAGGTACAGAATTAAAGATAAAAAGGATGACGATAAAAGTAATATTCAAAATTGTTGCATATGTAGTACACTACTTTCTCACAATTAGTATTTCTGAACTGTTTTGCAATATTATAGTGTCCCAACTCAAATTAGCATTACGCATCTGCGATTTTGGTCTCAATACACGCACTACACTCGACACCGCTTAAGGCCTTTTACGTTCGAAGCCAACCGTTCGCCTAACATCCCTATAACACAACTGCCTGTCTCGCATATCACCGACCGATAACCTAATTTTTGTATATTTTTGAATATGTGTTCCTACAGCTTCAGAGGGTGGGTCCTAACGTCAGAAGGGTTACTAATTTATTACCATACATTCCTTCCTATTTCTTAAAATACATTTGGAGTTGTTTACAAAGAATCCAAAACTGTACTTATCTAAGACTAAGATTAGCTATTATCATTTACTTAATCAATCACTAAAGATGGTAAATTCACATACTGAAAATAAATGTCCCACAAGACTAGTATCTAATAAAACTTATTTAAAACGTACAATCTTGCTAAATGTATCGGAAGAGTTAGAATAATATTTCTGTTAAAAATATGAAGACCAGTAAGAATCTTTTAGATATATTCTGATCGCATGTTTAGCAAAAAAAGAATATAATATTTACGACCAGGCACTGAAATATCAAACTGAAAACCCAATAAAGTTTTTCAATTTAATTTAGATTTTTTCCTACCACCATATCGTTTTAAATAGAATATGAGTCGGCAATCCTGCAAAAAAATACTTTCTGTAAACATAAATCAGACATGCATATCTCCTGCGCTGACACATTCATGAAAATGCTTTTCTGTAAGCGATATTCTTGGCATCATGGTGGTGGCTTCTCTTTACTTATTTCTGTGTTATTTATATCTTCACATGAGAGGATGGTTTTTCTTTTTAATGCTAATTTACATTAACTTTGATTTTTAATTAAAATTCTTATAAATAGCCATTTCGTTCTTATTAGAACTCGTCAGCGCGCTATACTTAATTTTTTTACAATTTTCTGGATAATAACCTAAAAGCATCTTATTAATAGATCAATTGCTCAGTAATGATTTAAAAATAGAAATGAAAATCATTTTTTGAAACTGTGATAACATTGTGTTAGCGAAATTTAATTAAAAAATTATAGCGTCATGGAAGTTCATGACTTTTATATACGAGCGAGCTATTTCTAGACATAGATGCTCATACCATAATGTCAGAGTCAGACGTGTGCAAGGCTATTGGGATCATATCTAAAGAATAGTAATAAACATAATAACAGTGAATGAATGACTTGAACCTGATTTAATCGAGAATCAAGTTCAGAGTGTACATAATTCTAGACCATTCTCTTTTTTAGGTCGATTGTGTTGAGCGTATAATTCCAGTGAAAAGCTCAATTGGATCTGTGTGCAATTATTATTATTTATTATTATTATTTTTAATTCTGTTGAAACTTTCAGCAATGTCCATTCGCTTTCTTACTACAAAGTGGTATAATACAAAGTTTATATCGCAATTTTCATCTAAATTCGTCTCGAGTTGAGGTTAGATAGAAAATCGTGCTGATGGAATTTAGATAGGTGAAGATCCGCATGCTAAGACCTGAAAACTGCAGAGTTTTTTCAAAATATTAGTAATAGAGGCTTGCCAACACCTATTTTATATTTTCAAGAAGCGTTACTACCCCATTTGTTGGTTTACAAATTCATTTAAGTTTAGTGATGGGTAACGTATGAAGTATCCAAACGAAACTATCTACATAGAAATTAATTTATAAATATACAGCGTGCTTATTTGAAATCTTCCCACCATGAATATCTCTTAAACTATACAAAATACTATCATTTAATGGCATTTAAATATAGCATTGTCAAGATTTTGCATCTCATAAGAGCCATCCGGACCTATCACCCTTATGGGATTTCCAATGTAACATTCTAACATCATAGCAAATATTCTAATAAAAATGTAATAATAAAATTTATACAGTTCTAAAGAGAATAATAAATTCTACAAAATGGCTTGAATTTGCAAACTTGAAATAGAAAAACGGTGATAACAAATTGGGAAAAATTAAAGAATTAAAAATTAAAATTAAAAATTAAAGTTCTAAAGTTCGTACGGTCATTTTAGTCGGAGTTTCGATAGAAAATATCTTTTTGGAAAGGAAAATAGCGTTTTGATAAAAAAAAATTAATTACTAACGTAACCACGATGTTAGAAAGATTTATCCGATTTATCGACTGTAATTACACGAGAGGTCTTTTTTTGTCCGGATAAAATTGATTTTTTTAACGATAATTTAATTCATGTATAAGAAATCCCATAAGCCGCGATACATTTGTCACTTTGACATCGGATAAAGTTAGCCCTAACTTTGCATCTGGATAAAATGTGTTTAAACTTCCATGGCTAACTTTCTCGAACCTGATTATTGTTTTTAATAATTGTTTTACGAGAGGTCTTTTTTTCTCCGGGATAAAATTGATTTTTTAAACTCTAATTTGGTTTCTTTTTGGTAAACTGACTCTACAAACCACCAGATAAAAAAACTCGTCCTTCGGACTCGTTTTTTTATCGTAGGTGGTTTGTATCGTCAATTTACCAAGCAACCAAATTATCGACTGTAATTACACGAGAGGTCTTTTTTTGTCCGGATAAAATTGATTTTTTTAACGATAATTTGGTTGCTTGGTAAATTGACGATACAAACCACCTACGATAAAAAAACGAGTCCGAAGGACGAGTTTTTTCATCTGGTGGTTTGTAGAGTCAGTTTACCAAAAAGAAACCAAATTAGAGTTTAAAAAATCAATTTTATCCCGGAGAAAAAAACCTCGAGCGTAATTCGATGAGATAATTTAATGAATAATAAAAAGGAATAACTAGGTAATTATGAAGAAGTCAAGAACACATTTATTAACTTGAAAATGACAATAATTATTAAAAACAATAATCAGGTTCGAGAAAGTGTGCCATGGAAGTTTAAACACATTTTATCCAGATGCAAAGTTAGGGCTAACTTTATCCGATGTCAAAGTGACAAATGTATCGCGGCTTATGGGATTTTTTATACATGAATTAAATTATCGAAACAATCCGATTTATTTAACTAGGTACCTGCTCTTTCAAACTATAACTTATGGACAAGGGTTCGAAGCTACTGTTTACGACACTTTATTGCTTTATTACTGTCAATGTGACAAGCGGTGTAAGAGTTCCGATTTTCAAGGCCAGTTTGGGTACGGAATCCTCTTAACACAACATACACCACACTGACATAATTGTTGTTGGTTGACAGTTGTAGGTTGATGACGTGAAAACTGCTCTTGTCAGGACCACCCTCGAAATATGGCTTTCGGAGTGTCTTTAAGTGGTATCAAGCCATGAGTCGATTCCACTGTGGTTAAGGAGCCCCCTTTTCGGAATATAACTGCCACCCGGGATGGGAAGCGAGGAAATGGGGACAGGCAGTTGAAAGACAGTGGTAGCTCTTCCGAGCCCTTCGATTCTCGAAAGGAGTTACCAGTCATCTCGCTGACTAACAACTGCTTGGAGAAAAAGAGGGTGACGGTTCACTTGGTGACGCATCGGCGCCCTTACCCTGGACCACTAACAGGACTAAGGGACGCCGGAAATGGAGTGCACTAGGCTGAAGGGAGGAAAGAGAGCTGCTTCCTAGACACCTTTGGCGGCTGTACAGTGGCCGCATAGATAGCACTTCTACTCGGGTTCGCGGCGCCTTTCGAGGTACTAACCACACGTATGTTCACTCCACAGACACCAAGCAAACACCGTGCCCTTTTTAAGAAAGACTCATTGTTTTCATAATTCCAAATAGTCAGAACCAGTACACCCTGCATGTAAACATCTTTACCAACCCCTCTGTTTTATCTAATACACCTTGTACCAATTTAGACCACCGCAGTCAATGAACCTAGGGTATGTATCATTGGATTAACTACTCATAATAAACCTAAGGTGACAAAGTTGACTATGTTCTTTGATGTTACTGTTAATGACGAGTGTACATTACAGAAAAGAGTGTCGCTCCAAAACAGTAATTATTTATTCCAAAACCGGGACAACTTTTTGAATATACGCCATGCTTTTTGGGGTCGCTGATCACGAATTCGGTGTCAAAAATGACTTTTGACGATTGACCACTGTCAAATTCGTTAAAAACAACACCTATTTATACGCAATGTTCATCCGTCAAAAGTTACTTCAGGCACCGAATTAGTGTTCAGCGACCCTCAAAACCATAGTGTACAAGTTTTCAAGTCAAAACGCTAAAAATCCAAAAAATTATGCCTTTAAAACTGCTAAAATCCCATTTAAAATATATACCTTCTATTGGCACGGGTATAAAATCTTAACTATGCCAAAATAACGACCATCCTAATACACATCGCCTAAACCGAAATACTAACTGATGTTACAATACCAGAGATTTCGAATGCCTGAAATGTGGTACTTCAAAGTACTAAAAGTACGAAATTGTGCGTGAAAATCTGAAAAACTAACTAAAGAACTAAAGTCCTGAATTTTCCAATCTCGAGAGTTCTGAAAGTTAAATTGCATTAAAATCGAATTCACTTAAAATGTTTTGTAACTATAAATTGAAAACGGTACCCTACAATTCTGAATTCTGCGAATTTTGAAAATTAATTTGCTTTAAATCTGAAACTCTTGACTGAAAACCAGAGACTCAGACATTTACATATTTTCAATTTGAAATTTCAGTATTTGCAAATTTTGAAACGCTTATAAACTAAGCCTTTGTATTATAAAGTTCTGAACAAGAGTAAAAATTCTGAAACTGCACAGAAAGCTTATTCTATTAAGCGATACATTGAACTTCAATGAAATTTAAGAACTCGTGGAAACATTGGAAAAGAGTTTCGCCTTTAGAATTTTAGAGCCTCGGATCAAAACCTAAATTGAGGCTATAATATCTGGAAATTGTAGACTTCTGACGAATTTCCAAATTTCATAGTTTTCTGAAGTTTTACACGTGTTGTATTCGATATGGATCAAAGATAAACAATAATAAAAGAACATGTTTCAGAAGTGATGAGCATGTGCTTTAATATCACTAATAAAATCTAAGGAGTAAAAGCTAACTCTTTAGCTCCTTAAGGCACTATTCTTTTCTGTCAAAAAATGGATTTTTTGTACGATTTATTGTACGAACTCTATGTATGTACTAGAGACTCCTTGTATATTGATGATTAGATCATACGATCTAATCATCGTATATCAAACGGGGCAAAGAGAATTTTGCTACGCAAGTAACATCACCCCACGTGTGCAAACCTGCGATAGCACTGATCCAAGTCAGATACGGGCATGGGCTTCAAGTGGCTAGTCTAAGAGTTTTTACTTTGAATTTTTGTTGCCTTGACATCATGGTCATAAATCAGTTGAATCAGTGATAAATTCATGTTGACCTTTGGTGACTCCTCATGGTCAAGATCGTTCAAGCTCCAATACAAACACTAGGTTTTGGCGAGTGGAACTAAGTTTTATCAAAATACATCGCGCTCAGTCTAACTCGTAACGGAACAGTTTTTAGTTTTGGGTATTCAGTTAGAAAAAAAATCGATTGAATCACTTGGAAAAAATCATATTTTTTAGATTTTGTTTTGTTGAGATACCTGTTAATTATACATTGTTCCAAAATTAGGCGGAGTAGCTGTAGCTGAGACAGACAGATTTGATAATAGTACTGCTGATTTCAAATAAATTTCGGACAAGTCTCGAGAGTAAGTTTTGCGATTTTGCCAACGTGCGAACCAGGCTTTAAATTATATTTTCGTAGGTAAAGTTATTCAACATTAGGAAAGAGAAAACGCAACATTTACACTATGGAATACTGGCTGTCCTAAATTCATTTGAAATCAGCTGTATATACAACACACCGTTACATACAGTACAGATTACACATAGTGAGATCAGAGTAAAAAATTGTTGGCAGCCCTTCAAAAAGTGACCAATAAAAATTCATTATCGTCACTAAGGATAAATTTTGGAATATAAAAACACGAAATGTAAATAAAACAGCCGCAGAATAAATCTCAAATTATTGAATTATAATCAATGCTCAAAATGTAATTCCTTGTTTTCAATGCAAACATTAAACATTTATTAATGATTTGAAAAACACAAAATAAAACATTATAACCTCAAAAACGTCACTATATGTCACAATAATGCGTCACTGGTTTATTCAGTATAGCCCAATATGAAAGTATTCGAATTATTTAATATATGGAGTTCAAAAACATTTGCTGCCAATGTACGCGTTGCTAGACTACATTTTAAAACCTTCATGTAAACAAAATTACCAAAGGACCCCGCACATTCCTTATGGAAAATGGCTCCCGGTCAAATTGTTTCAAATTTGGATATTTTGTACCTGATATCATGCTGATCAAAAGTTTTCATGGGCACAAAATGCGAAAGTTGATATTTTCGAGTTAAGGTTGATTCACACATATAGGACTGTGTCGACTGTGCGTCGACTGTTCGTCGATTGTGCACGGACCGTCATGTATCGTGAGATTTCATACATAACTTACCAGACCGTGCACATGCTGTGCTGTGTTTCAATACAGTATTGTGGAATTTCGGAGGTGCTGCATAAATATAATTTAAAAATTTTAAAATGATCAAATAGAAGAGAACGTTGTAATAGCTTGCGGAATATGTATATTCCACCATGAATATGTCACTTCATGAAGAAGAAACTAGGGAAAAGAACCAAAGAAAATATTGGATACGTTACGGAACGTTTTCAGAGCAAGAGAAGATGATGGCGAGTTTCATACAATTTTTAATTTCCTCAAAACTTTTTAAATACTTTAGGATGAGTTTTCTAGTCAATACGACTTGCAAGTAACCACACGGCGGCCGGTTCTAATTCACTCATAAGAGACTGGGCATAAACTGTACTGTGTTGCGATCTTAAGAAATCGCTCAAGAAGTGGCCCATGACTGCACGGTCGCAGTGCAGTCGGTGCATGGTCCCTTATGTGTGAACTAAAAATAATTTTTTAACAGAATTGAAATGGAAACTACCTCTTCGGGATTTTTAGTAAAACAGCATGGTCTGCGCACAGTCGACACAGTCCTATATGTGTGAATCAACGTTTACAGGGCAAAAAACTGACGAAAAAATTAATTTCGTATTTGCCTGGGAGAATTTCAATATCTCTTCATTTGTATGTTCCAGTGGCGTGCGGTCCATGGAAGCAAAAGAAGCAATGCTTCCCTTAAGAATTTATTAAAATTAAAAACAATGCTAACAAAAATAGTTTTATAAAATTGTGGTTATCGTTTATTTAAATTTGTAATGTTTAATCAATTTAAAGTTCAATACCGTACAGCAAAAAGTATAATTATTTAGAGTACTATTTTAAATTAGGCTCATTAAACTTGCGCAGAAAGGTAATACCGATTCAAATGTGTTAGTTACACTTCATATAAGCACGGATTTCGTTGCTTCCTGCACTTCTTACTTTCGGTAGCGGGCGAGTCGCGGGTGCGTTGTGGGCTACAGTTAACATCCTATAAGGTCGAGTTATTTTTATTAGCGTACTCCGTGTTCAGATGTTTATTATAATTTCGTTATTTGTTCGATTTTTCGTGTTTGTTAAATGTTATTTAAGCAATGTCAATCTGCGAATGAGACTGTATTTTGGAACATTTCATTATTTCAGTTTAAATAAGTTGGGATTTTTTTAAAGACAAATAATTCTATTTCATTTGTTCTGTATGCAACATTTAAACTTGCTTTATCGTCATGACGTCATGACTGCAAATTCAGCTGCTTCGGTGGAAGGTTCGAGTACGTCCGAACAGCCGAATCGCAACGATTTTGTTGTTCAATTTGTATTATTATTTGATAAAAAATTTCCTTCGTTCAGTTTCGGAGGGAATTATTGAGAAAGGCAGATCAAAACCAGAACTTTTAAATTTAACAACAAAGATTAAAACCTGCACCAGGTATTTTGCTAAAAAGACCGGAAAATCGAGTTGCATTATAAATAAATAGTAGTACTTTTTTTTAAATAAAGAATAATAGTCAACAAATTCCATAAGTATAAAAGACGTATTCTTTTGCACATTGTGATTAAATCTAAACAATAATAAAAATTTGAAAATGCTTTGTCACAAAAGAACGTTGGCAATAGTTACAAGTTTCGTCACAGCACTTTTTATGCTTCAATCATGCCAATCACAGAATTTCTACGATTCAAAGGGGTAAGGGGATTACCAATCATGCTAAAAATATCTTACTAGGTGGGGGTTAATCAGTATTCAAAAGAACGAGATGTGCTAAAAAATTACCAATCCGATTAATCATTATAGAGTAAAAGAATACTACTGAAGTGTAAAAGTTCTTCTTTAAAAGACTTTTAAGCTTAATAATTATACCACTGTTTTTTATTGTACCTAGGTGTATTAAGATTTAAATCGTGGTTGCTTCCCTAGCCTAAATTCTCACCGCACGCCACTGGTATGTTCTTACACTTTTACATATATTTGTAAATATATTTCTTTGGGAACAAAATCTAAAAGTTGATATTTTTTGCGTTACAGAGCAAAAACTGACGAAAAATATATTTCCATATGCAAAAGTGCACGTAAGAACACACAAATGTAGAGATATTGAAATTCTCCCAGATAAACAGGAAATCCATTTTTTTGTCAGTTTTTGCCCTGTCAGTCAAAAAATAGAACCTTTTGGACTTTGTGTCCATAAGAACTTTTGATCAGCATGATATTAGCTAAAAATGATCAAAATTTGAAACAATTTGAACGGGAGTCATTCGTGGAATGTGCGTAGTTCTTTACGCGGTTTCAACTTGGCTTTATGAGAACCAATCACAGCAGCGCTTTTTTGCGGTATTAATTCGAATCACTTTTCCTAATTTTTAGACAACGTATAGCTAGATTTTATCCCATAAACACATTTTGGCTGTTGGTTACTACATTCTTGATATCCTTCCAGGAGGTACTGCAAATTGAAAGTTAAATTTATTAATCTTTATGCAGAACTATATGAATTATGCCGATTAATGGTTTTATGGGCGGCACTTCTATAGAGCCCCGCTATTTCTCGATAATTAAGCGGTTTTATCTTTTTCATTAATTAAGTAATTGTGTTGAAAATTAATTAAAATTTCAAGAATCGTATGCTTGGAACACAACTTTTACATTTTAAACTCAATTAAAAGAAAAGAAGGATTCTAGGTTATAAATTTGAGTCATTATAAACTTCATAAAACCCATAAACCTCATTTATGAATATAATTTCCTGTTATCTTCATCAAAGACATATTGTGTGTTATATTAACCAAATTTCTTGTGCTTGCTCTAAGTAGATCAAAAAAAATTACGTAAAATAAGTCTTTTTTTTAATTAGATTTAAGTTAGAAAATCTAACTCTTAAGATATAATCAATCTTGGATATATAAGATAGAATCACGTTTGCAATTAATTATCTAAATGCAATGGAGCACAGCCCCATCATAGCAGGCTAAAATCATATTCTCATCTCGGTCATGATAGTGAGCAGGCAATTGGAGCATAGCCACTGTAAAATGCAGTGTACAAGACCATGGACGATCGCGATCACTTTAGGTAGGTCCGTCCGAGTTGATTCTCCGGAAGAGGACTGCAAGCCGGAGTCGTGAGATCTTCCCTAGTTAATTGCAGTGATAGTATAGAATGTTTTCGATTAAACTAAAAAATACCCTATATCAAGATAATAACCGTATTAAATAGATCACTACTTCTATGTGACCATTAGAAACGATTGCCACCTGCAGACCGTCTACAAACGGCCAGTGACTGACTGTAGGAGGTCGACGAACTGCTTCCCTTCACGGGCGATGAGCTTTCGCCACGATTGCTACTCACACCTCGGTGCCTCGCACCTTCTTCGACTTACTGTTCTAGTATTACCGTGCAATTTAATCTTTTAATAATTAGTAGACTTGTTATGTATGCATCGGTAACGAGATCGCCTTGTAATATTCTGACATTTTCTATTTTTGTTCCAGACGATATCGATTCCATAAGTCAACGTCTCGTTCAGTTGGCCAAACAACAGAGTTCTTGTGATAACATCTCTGTAATCGTAGTCTTCCTTCGTGAAACGTCCAAAGTAGCTGCGGAGGCCCATTGGGCAACCCGCAACAACTTAATCATGGATACACTTGATAATGCCAACACCACCAGCAACCCGTTTGTAGTAAATTCTAATAATCCCGACATATTGGCTCAAAAAGAAGGGTTCGTCCTTAATTTAGCGGACGGCTTCAAACAACAGAACGGAACAGAAAAATCACCGACATCCGATTTGGATTTCCTAAGCAGACCCACAAACGGTAAACGCTCAGCTGATGAGTTCGACGACGATGACGAGGATTTGGGACCGGAAACAGACGTAGACGCTGTTGATGATGTCCTGCTCTCACCTGCAATTACAGCAGCGAAAAATTTAGCAGAAGGGATAATAAATAACAACCCTGCGAATATATTCGACCCTTTTTGCGAAAAGGAAGAAAAAGCGACTTTGGAAACTGATTCTGAATTACAAAAGCAGCAGACGAGCGAGTTCGATTCCGCTTTGAAGTCGCCACGAGAAGAAACGCCTACACCGCCAGCAGATTCAGGTAAGGGCTTTTTTGTTTTTAGCTTGTTTATTATTTATTATATTATTGAAGTGCTTGGGTTTATCGCAGTAGTCTATAAATCTATCTCGCTGTACTATTGTGTGAGGAGGTCGTGGGATTTGCAGACGGGTTAATGGACGTTAATCGTCCTGAACTTTGACGTATTCTGTGACTGTATCACACTTAGCTGCTAGTACCTCTCTTCCGAGTTTGTACTTAACGTGGAGGCGACGAAAATTAATTATGTAAGGCTTTCAATCGTGTATGCATTGTTAATGTCTTTAGCACGATCGGCACAATATTTTAAAATATCTGTTTAACTATGTTCTATCTTACCATAATTTATTACCTTATTGAAATACATAGATAAAATGCTGCAGGATCTAGTTTGTGTTGAAAATAGATTAAAAAAGGAAGGTTATACAGGGTGCCTGTTCTTTGTATCCAATAAAAAACTTCTAAATAAATTATTTATTATAAACACATTATTACATATGTGCATTATTGCATTTTTTCTAAGCACGGACGACAACGAGCGAGTTATTATTAATTTGCGTCAATGCGCATCGAGTTTAGCACAAAGTTTTTTTAAGCGGAACAATAAAAAAAACATAATTAACCAAAAACTGTAATACTGTTTCGAATTCAAAGTAAACATAAAATCAAATAGGCATTATCATTCTCTTGTTGCCAATAGATGGCGCTCGCACATTTGTCAGTGTAGAGTCGCTACATCTAGTCACCTAGGCTGCGCTGGTCGATCAGAGTAACGTACAACGCCGTCATATGGGGGCAGAGAAGGATGATTTTTAATAATGAACAAATTAAAACTACGTTTACGTATTTGACAATTTGACATATTAGAAGTTTGCTCTTTCAGAATAAGAAAAACCTGTTAAAGTAAACGTGGATTTGATTAAATGCAACCAGATACAAATAATGAACAATTTTGTGCTTCTTTTGCCCCAATATGGCAGCGTTTTGCGGTACTCTGATCTACCAGTGCGGCCTAGGTGACTAGATGTAGTGACTATGTCAGTGGTATTATTAGCGATTTATTGTGATTTTTTAATACCCAAAAGGAAAAATGGCATTATCTAAATTAAACTTTAGGTATAATTTTAAAGAATTTCTCCAACAAACATTTTTTGACTAAACTAGTGTCATTTTAACGAAAATTGTATGCTAATTCTGAATATATAAGTTATTTTTGGGGCGAACGCCCACAGCCCCCAAATTTGGAAATCAAAAGTAAAAAATGCTTAATCTCCATGACAATGAATAATATAGTTATTTGTGTATCTAGTGCGCGAAATGCTACTTTGATGGTCTTGAATGAGTTTTTCATAAAAATACCTAACACAAATTTTTATTTTAGCGCAAAGTGGACAGTTTCGTTGTTGCTACGGAAACGAAATTAGTCAAATATGCATAAATCGCATAAATGAAAAAATGTCATCATTCTTTGACAGTTGTACGAGAGTGGTCCCAGAAGTACCCGACCCAACAAAGAAAACACAAAAATTTTGGAAAAAGATTTATTTATTTTTCAACGTAATCTCCTTTCAGCTCTATACACTTTTCCCAGCGGTGTTCAAAAGTTCGATACCCTTTTTATAATAAGAACTGTCTTGCTCCTCAAAATAGCCATTAACTGCTGACATCACTTCTTCATCGTTGGAAAATCTTTGACCACTGAGTTATTTTTTCAAGTTTGGGAACAGAAAATAATCCGAGGGGGCTAAATCTGGCGAATATGGTGCATGAGGTAGCAATTCAAACTTTAATTGATTAATTTTGGCCATTGCAATAACGGATTTGTGAGCTGGCGCGTTGTCGTGATGAAACAACACTTTCTTTTTAGCCAAATGCGGCCGTTTTTGCTTGATTTCTTCCCTCAAACGTTGCAATAAGTTTGCATAATACTGGCCGTTGATAGTTTTTCCTTTTTCGAGATAGTCAATAAAAATTATTCCACGTGCATCCCAAAAAACCGACGTTATAACCTTGCCTGCAGATGAAACGGTCTTCGCCTTCTTTGGAGCCGGTTCTCCCTTTTGAGTCCATTGTTTCGATTGTTCTTTTGTCTCGGGTGTGAAATGATAGACCCATGTTTCATCCATTGTTACGAAACGGCGCGAAAATTCTGCTTTGTTGCTGTGAAACTTCGCTAAACACTCAATTGAAACATTTTCACGACACTGTTTTTGCTCGAGTGTGAGCAAACGCGGCACCCATCTTGCACACAGCTTTCTCATGTCCAAATTTTCAGATAATATGCGATGTACCGCACTTTTTGAAATGCCCGTAATGTCTGCTAGCTCGCGCATTTTCAGTCGACGATCATCAAGTACCGCTTTGTGGATTTTCTTCCCCATTTCTGGAGTCGTCACCTCATTTGGTCGACCACTGTGATGCTCGTCTTGGCAGCTCGTACGGCCTCGTTTAAACTCAGCTACCCAAAATTTAACTGTTGTAAACGAAGGAGCAGACTCACCCAGAGTAGAATCCAGTTCAGCTTTTATATTGGTTGGGCTGAGGCCTTTCAAATAAAAGTATTGTATCACATAACGATGACCAATTTTCTCCATTTTCACAAATTCACTGACAACGTTCACTATTGATGGCTGCCAAACA
Source organism: Agrypnus murinus (assembly GCA_929113105.1). Classification (NCBI taxonomy): domain Eukaryota; kingdom Metazoa; phylum Arthropoda; class Insecta; order Coleoptera; family Elateridae; genus Agrypnus; species Agrypnus murinus. The sequence goes on along the minus strand of OV816030.1, from coordinate 70,451,655 downwards.
AATACTGAACAACGTGGCGCTTTCAAACTTGAAACATATGCTTTATAGACTGCGTACTTTCCAATACAGTGATATTTTCAAACAACTACCGCCACCTCTTGGTCAGGTCGGGTACTTCTGGGACCACCCTCGTAGAAAAATTATATAGAGTGATTATAAACTGTCGACATCTCGGTTGCTGTAAAAAATAGAACGTAGGAACTTTATGTAGTATGCTAGCACACTATACTGACATTATTGACAATATAATTTATTTGACGTTCAAAAAATATTGTTGTGGAATAATAAAACACATATGATACGAAATTTCACAGCACCTGAGACGTCGAGGGTTTATAATCACCCGTTATTAAATTTCTATGATTACCAAATTGTGTAATTTACAATTACACAATTTAGTTAGGTTAGGTTCAGTTAGGTTAGGTTAGGTTAGGTTAGGTTCGGTTAGGTTAGGTTAGGTTAGGTTAGGTTAGGTTAAAAAAAATTCAAATTTGCTTTTGCATAGCGTTTTGGTTAGGTAGTGGCGTTTTTGTGGAGATTAGGTTATTCTATATAATTATTTCTCTGGCTTTTTTCGTTGCAAAGTTTTTAATTACGTCATCAAAACTTACGTAGGTTGCATGGTGGGAGTTTGCTTTACTTTTAATTTGACACGGAATTAATTGAATTGAATTTTAAACAGTAAGAGATAAGTTTGACAAAGAGCTTATCAAACGTTGACCACGCGGGCAGCCTCTGGATTCAGTTCCAGACGTTCAAAGACTTAAGTTCCATCGTTTTGAACAAATTCTGGACCACTTTGAAAAGATTTGACATTATTCGTGTTCTATTTTGGGGTTGATTTCCAAAACTGATTGTATATCATTGAATGGTCTTTAAATAGTTCAAAATTAAGACATCAATTTTATTTACAACAATTTTTTATTTAGGGGTTGATTTCAGTAGTTCAAAATTATGGCCTAATTAAAGTAGATTTATTAGTTATTTATTAGTTATTATTATTATTTATATGGGAGTGGGGGGGTACTAGTTTGAGCTCAAATAAGGGCCCACTTTAAAATGTTCAGTTCTGATAAATAGGGGCTGGCCTAATCTTTTTTGAATTGGTTCAGATTTAGTCCAAAATTATGAGCTAGATTAAATAGATTTTTTATGCACTGTTGTCGGAGTTTTTTTTTATATAATTCTGTCACATTACTCATGGGGGTTGGTTTACCAATTTCGGGAATGATTTCAAAAATAAGTTATCTGTCGATAAATAGTCTTTAATTATTCCATAGCTATGGCTCGGTTATTCAAAATTTTACTTAACTTCATGATACTATTTATGGGGAGTGACAGTTTAGGGGATGATGTCAAAAATGGCGTTTGAGACAATGAATACTCTTTAATTAGTTTAAGATTACAGCACAGTTTCTTCAGACACTTACATATTTAATTTCGTAGCATTATTCATGAGGGTAGCAGTGATTTACCATATTAGGGGATGATTTCAAAAATGAATTATATACCAATTAATTAGTATTTCATTAATCCAAAATTATGGTATGATTTTTTTTTCTAATTTTTATTATCTTTAATTCCCGACATTATTCATGGTGGGGGGTACCAATTTAAGGAATGGTTTTACAAATGAGTGGTCTACCAATCAATAGTCTTGAATTAATGCACGGTTGAAACGATTTTTTCCTGAATTTTTATCGTTTATATTTATATAGCGGGGGTGCGAGTTTAGCTCAGGTCAGCAGTCCCACATTAAAATTTTCATTTCTGAGGATTAGAGGTTGGTTAGTTAGTTAGTTATAAATTAGTGCCATATTATGGCACTAAAATCTTTGAAAAACGACAAGTGAGAGTGCTAACTTTACTGACGTTAGTTCCAGAGGACAAGATCGCGGTCCCGATGGTTCCCGAAGCCATATTAAACTGTAGACCCTCGTTGTCTAAAGCATAAAAACTACTCGCTTAAATAAAGGCACAGAGACAGTCACTAACTTTGAGGCCTGTATATAGTACATGCCTTTTACTTTTTGGTTGTAATGTAATCTGTAGCCTTTTATGTTTTTCTACTATTAAAAGGGGCTATTGGTTACAGACAAATATGCATTATATGCATATTCTGCCATAATTAGTACAGGGTGAATTTGAAACGCTGGTCATAAATTTCAAATTCATTATGTATAATAAATCTGTACAGGTTTGAATCTGGTCATGGGCATGGAAAGGGACGAACAAAAACCGATGACCGAGTTTCAAAAATCGAAAGAGTAATCGAATAGTCATTCGGTTTATCTCGCGTCACCAAGTTGTTTAAGAAGGCGCCCGGGCGTAATCTGCGAAGACCTCAAGGGGTCAGTATTGATTCTGATCATGGGATATGAACATGGATAAACAAAGAATCAATCGAGTGTCCATGTGGCAAAGTGGTTTAAGATAGCGACATATATAAAATCTTTGAAGGCATTAAAAGGAGTCTTAGTTGATTTTATAATTTAAGACAATAAATATTAATTAAAACAGTCTCAAAGATTGTCCGTACTTATTTCTCTAATTTTTATCTTGGACCTTTTTAACTCCCTCACGGACTCAATAAAAAGTGTATGGTGAGGATGAAGTACAGTTTTAATGTACGAGGGAAGATTAAAATGAAATTACCTAACCTGGGCCCGTATTCTTGAGTTTCGCATACGAGATGACGTAATTCTCTATTACCTTCTAACATTTGATTGGCTAAGCCGCATCTTATGACGTAAAAATTACGTCATTGGTGTATGCGAAACTTGTTCGCATGAGTTCAAGAATACGGGCCCAGGAAAGAAAACATGTAGAGAAAGAACACAATTTTATTTTTCGACATATGAACCTTTAACAGTTACACACTTAGTCCAACGCGATATCCTCAAAAATATTTTGTTAACTGCTCAAAAACTCGGAAATAATCTCTTCTTTTAGTTCTTCATCTGAAGTAAATCGATGTCCTCGCAAGTATTTCTTCAGCTTAGGAAAGAGGTCATAGTAAGACGGGGCTAGATCAGGGCTGCAAGGGGGTGTCGTAACTCAACCCGCAGTTTTCTTCGTGAACCTTGTGAGCCTTGAGAACTCGGCAGTTGTCGTGCAGCAATAAAGTTTTTGGTCAAAATTATAGGGCCTCTTTTGGCGTATGGCAACTTTTAAATTTTTAATTGTTTCTTTGTAGACATCTGCAGTAATTGCAGACCCCTTCTGCATATACTCAATCCAAAGAATGTCCTCATTATCCCAAAAAACTGTTATCAGCTTCCCTGCAGATGATTGCATATTTGCTTTTTTGGGTAATGGAGATCCTTTATCAGTGTCAGCAACCATTCCATTGATTTTTGTGTTTTTGGGGGATCCCAGTGGAATACCCACGTTTTATCGCCCGTTACAATTTTGGGAAAAAAGGTCTTGGTTACGAACTAGAGCTAGTTTTTTCGCAAATTTCTTGCCTGCACGACTTCTGTTCAGGATTCAGGATTCTCGGAATCCAGCGCGCTGACAATTTATTCATCCCCAAATCTTCATGCAAAATTGGCAACACGGATGCTTCACAGATTTCTATTTCATGAGCGATAGTCGAAACACATGACAGCGGGTTTGTTTCATGGCTAGGTAGATTTCATTTTAATTTTCCCTCGTATTTACACCACAGTTTGAGTTTTTCTTTGTTTTTTCAATTGACCCGTTGAATTAATATCCTTAAAAAGGGGGACGATCTCGAGAAATGAGATAAAAAATGGGACACTCTGTAATTTTCGCAAGCTTTCAGTCATTCATAGTAAAATTACTTTAATATTAAAGAAAATTGGAAATACATGTTTAGAAACGATCTGTATTAAAAATTAACCTCGAAAAAATTCAGTGATTTTCAGCTAACGAAATTATTGATGTTTCAATTAAAAGTGCGCTTGTACAAAGGGATCGACCCTTCGGGGAATATAAAAGTTTGAAGTTGATTTTTACGCCCCGTTGAAATTCTTCTGTTTAAGGTCAGTTCTATCACATTTGTTTATGGATGCTTTCATCAATTTGATACAATCAGTGGTGATAGATAAACATGCAAAAAGTTAATTAAAATATTTGCCTCGAACGTTTTTGTAAGTTCATGTAAAACGAATACCTACCTTACGTTTTTGTTGTACATTTAACTACTTTAGTTTTGGATTGGGCCTACATAATAATAATAATCGCCCCCTCCCTCCCGCACAAGCTTATAGCTTCTGGGGCCTTGGTTTAGGTTATGGGTTGTAGTAGTTATTATTATTATTATTATTATTAAACTAACCGTAATCTTCTTTTAGGAATTTCTCATCTTTCTTATACATTATTTGATGGTTAATTCCTCACTGATATCCATTGAAACCCAATTTTTGTTGAAACTATTGTGCCCATAGCAATCAGTTGTTAAATAAAAGAAAACTCTAGAAAGACCATACATAAAAAATGACTTTCAAATAGATGTACAGCGTGGAAATAAATGATTTTCATCAAGTGCCCTTTGGAATTTTTTCACATGTAAATTTTTCTGTACCGCTCTACTCTTTTTGATTTAGTACTAAATTAATTAGTTCTGTCAATAAATGAAATCAATCTGTCAAACAATTCATAGAATTTATTGAATTAATTTATTTTGAGGTTATGGTACTGCCTTCTCTATTTTCGTAGAGCGGCACGTCGTGCTTTTACATGGGGAATGCAATGGTAACTTGATGAAAATCATTTATTTCCACCCAGTATTTGTTTTCTATTCGAAGTTTCATTTTCTGTTACTGGCTGATTCACTAATGTATAAATTTAAAAATAACTGAATTACTACAATTTTAGACCTCTAAATTTCATATTGCGTGCAACTTTCAAACTAAAAACCTGAGTAGCTTTTGAAATCTAATTCTCAAAAACAGAAAATTTCAGTCTTTATTAACCCAGATCATGGGTTTTAAAAGGTTTAAACTTGAGACCTAGAAATTTTGACATTTTCAATTTTTAACACGTCTGAATTTTCAATTTGAAATCTTGCAATGTTTGAATCTCAGATTTAACTTGCAAGACAGAAACCACCACCACCATCAAATTTGAGATCTTGGGCTTCAATCTTTAAAGCCTTCAAAGATTCGAAATCTGAAACTGTAATAAATAAAACTAACATTACTAAAACTTACTACTATCTAGTATCTTTTAACCGATGAAATTTTGAAACCTATTTAATCTGAAGCTGACGCTTTAAAAATTTCAAAACTTCATTCTGTTCAGACATGTTCTTTGAGACTACTAATTTATTTAGTTTCTAAATTTTAGATATCAAGGTTTGAGATTCAAAATAGTTCAAAGTATGAATTTCAGAATATGAAACTTTGAATCTTTGTTTTTTTTTATAACGTCGTCCAGATCTTATACACGAATTTCCAAGAACACGAAATATTGATTCGACGAATTCTGATCAATTCAGAGTGCATAATGGATGTATGTCTGGAGCCTAAATCTCCAACCTCAATTGCTCTGCAGAAAGAATGTCACTCTGACAGGACTAACTCATTGAGTTGTTGTTTTGTGTTTTGTTCTAAACGTGTTTTGACGACAGGCTAAGTTATTCATTTACTGTCAAGTTAGTATGCTGCTTATCAGTTGACTCTCTTTGAAAACTTTGTATAACTTCGTGCTTATTTCAGAAACTGTGGCATAATAAACCTACCCACCTATAGTTGCTTGCAAAGGTTCTAAATGATGAATTAATATAATGCACTTACCTTAATCGACCTGCTGTTTTTTACTGAATATAATTAAAAAATAAATAAAATAAATTGCGGTTTTGAATATACCCAGAATAACTGGGTTTCTTTTGTTCGGGGTAGCTGTGGAGAGAGAAGAAACTAGTTGGCCACAAACGTTGTTTTTATTCAGAAACAACTGCGATTAATTTTTTCTTGACTCATTTGACTTCTACTAATTGATATTAGAACTACAAACGTTCTGAAACCTTTTAGAAACTGAAACAGATTCGTCCACAGATATTTCCGCTAATACTAACATAATTTTGCCAAAATAATAAAAAGTGGTTTGAGTGATGGTTTTCTGATAATGATTTTAATTTTCTTGTCTTACGTCACGTCTTGGTCTTGCTTGTTTTTGCCGGCTATGACATATTCCGTACGAGCCCCGAATGGATTTATTATTTATTTTTGGCCAGGAATCGGGGTGGCAGAGCTTCTTTTGTAGCTCATGGCACCGATTGCTATGATCATTTGAACGATCCTACTAGGATTTAGCCGAATCTGTGGGAATTCCAGCCCCAGTAAGGATTTTTATCGTACCAAATACCACATTGACACGGGACCTATGGTTTTACTTCCTATCCGAAGGTATGTTTTTAAATTTTTCTCCGCTATGAAAAATTACCAGCTCGGCCGTGGAGAGAACCTGCGACCCTTGGATTATGAAACAAAGATACAAACCACTAATCCATCGAGGCTGGCGTTATTTATTAATTTAATCATAAATGCTTTTCTTTTTTTATGTTTTTTACTACAGCATTATTCTTTCGTAAAACGTCCTTCGTCTATAGAGTTTTAGACTATAGACCACGGAGTGTAGACCATAAACCTGGGGTATCGATCACGTAATGATTTTTGCCCATCGCCAATAAAATGTATCCATATTTTTTAGGCTCAGTTTTTAATGTATAAGTAAGTCCGACATGGGGCGACATTGCACTCAAGTCATTTTTATGAGCACTACAAGTTGGATGGCCACACTATGGAGTGTTAGGTTTGAGTTGGATTATAAACTATGTGCGATGGATTGTGGACTATGAACTAAAACTTCGTAGATTGCAGATACTGACTATATAGTCAGTATCTGCAATCTACGAAGTTTTAGTTTTAGGTTACATGAAATCGCAAGTTTCAATCGATATTCATATGAATATCAATTGAAACTTGCGATTTCATGGCCTATGGGCTCTGGTTACGGAGTATGGATTATATACCTCTCACTAAACTATTAAAAAAATTATTTTCCAAAACAACAAAAAAAAACACCCTTTTTATTTTAAACTATACCAAGTATACTAAGATGATTCTATAAAAAAGTGTCAAAAGGGTGATAGTTGTAGTACATGAGCAATGTCAAAATTTGTAAAAACACTCAAATTTGCCTTCGGAGCCTGCTACTTTTTTACTGTGCAATGTTTTTGCACGTTTCTTGATATACTCTGAAAGATCCAAGAACTAGCTTTAATCTGACGCACCGATGAGCCATATAACTCAAAAAATAAGGAAGTTATGACAAGTTCAGTTAGATGATGTAGAGTGACGGGTAGCAAAATTTGCCAAAAATCGAAATTTTCAAAAACTTATACTTCGGCCATTTTTAATCCAAAAATCTGGAAAAAATAATTTAATGGCATTTCATGTGTATCTATGTAAGGACAAAATTTGAACGAAATCTGAGACAATGAAATACAACTCTAGTCGATTTGTCATGAAATTAGCCTACTATAAATTATGGGCTGGAACTTGTAAAGCATCTTTAAGTTAGATTTCGAAAATAAAATATGAAAACTCACAGAAAAACTGATATCAAAATATATCAGAATCTACAGTGTGTCGCATTTAAGATGAATACACTCCCGTAGTTTCGTTATTTTAAGGAATAAAAATTTGAATGTTGGCACAGTGATACACATTCATGGTTTGTATTTTTTGAGGTACTCAACTTAAATGTGAACTAAAAATCCCGCCTACCACGACTCTTCAAAGAGGGCCAATTCTCCATATTTCGCTTCGCGTTGGAGATATCTAAAAAAGATATCTAAATTCAATTTTGATTCTTAGCTTAGTTCCATGACAAAATTCACATATTTAATTACTAAGTATTTTAGCGTTGTCTGCACACAGTTACAAGTTTTTACCTTATACCTACCAAAATTAAATGTATATTTTGTCAGATTGACATTTCGTTCAATCAAATTTTATTTTCCATAACACTCGATTGAATTACAAAGTAAACTTGTAACTGTGCGCAGACTTAACGCTAACATACTCAACAATTAAAAATGCGAATTTTGTCATGAAACTTGGTACTACGGATAATAATTAAATTCTAAACAACTTTTTCTAATAACTTTTTTAGATATCTCCAACGCGAAGCAAAATATTGAGAATTAGCCCTGTTTGAAGGGTCGTGGTAGGCTGGGTTTACAGTTCACATTTAAATTGAGTACCTCAAAAAATGCAATTCGTGAATATATATCACTGTGTCAACATTCAAATTTTTACTCCTTAAAATAACGAAACTACGGAAGTGTATTCATTTTAAGTGCGACACACTGTATGTATCCAGTTAGAAATACTATACAGGATACAGGGTGTTCCAATTAGAACTTTACACAGTTACAACTCCTTAGGAATTGTTTCAAAACTATTGCATCACTTCATTTTGTTCTATTAAATACTAAGCAAATACTAATATTATTTACTGTCTGCTATTTCCTGTTTAGTCATCAGATTTCAAGGAATTGCGTCATACTATACAGATATCAGTCAAAACAACAATTATGCGTATTAGAGGTTACAAATAATAATTTTCTCAATAAAATTATTACATAAATAAATCCAATTTTCTCGAATGCACACAGTAATAAATAATTTATTATTATAGCATGGATTTAAAAGTTATCAAATTGTATACCAAATACGAGGTTAGAATCCGGTAACCATGGATACGTGTATACCAGACGTTATATCTAGACGGTTCCATTCGATGGATATTACACGGTCGAATGATTTCATAAAGAATTTTCCTTTTAGGCATAGTATAAAATTTTTAAGATCAAAGCTATAACCGCTTTCCTTTTTAATATATCAATTTTGCAGGACTAGTGTACATTTTTATGGTCCGCTGAAGAGCACATTTGCGTATGCATATGAGAGAAAGGGAAAATATCTGTTCTTGTGTATAGGATTTCCTGAGTTTTTCTAACCTCTAATTAACATCACGAACAGCGAACTATAATTAAATACGCATTAGCATTACCTTTCCATATAGATATACTATAACACGTGCGATAATCAATAAACAAAACAAAGAAAGAAAATTTAACTAGCATCATCTACTTTTTGTAATATAAGTAGTAATAGTTAATAGATTGCGTGATTATTAGAACGTGTGATTATTATTGATTACATAAAATGTGATTTTATTAACTAATCAGAATTTCTCTGAAATGGGTATTTAGAAATAAAAATGCAAACAGACAAAAAGACAATGGAGGGTTCTTGGGGTCGAGTCCCAGCAGAGTCGATACATTTTTTCATAAATATAATTTAATGTAAAATCATTAATCAACTTAATAAAAATTAACTTCAATCTAAATAGTATATACGCTATTTTTTGCACGTCCTAAAGGACTTAATCGCAAAAATTCAAAATTTCAAAAATTTTTTCCGAAAATTTCGTTACAGTCATTCTGACAATTGAACTCTGCAAACGCCAAAATCACATAGTTTCAGGATAATAAATCGTAACATGTACGATTTATTATCATTAAACGTGATTACTATTTTTTGTTGTTTACTTGTTGTTGTTGTCATGGAAACACTTTACTCCCTCAGGGAGTAAAAGTGCTACTTTACTCCCTCTTTTGGGGGACTAAAGTAGAGCCTTATATATAGGACGTGCAAAAAATATATTTTTGTCTATACTTCGAACTTTTTAAAATGTCAACGACTTTACCCGTGGCTTCACCTACATGGACATTTCATTTACTGTTTGTTTGTTTTAAAAATGTATCTGCAACTAATTTATGTAATAGTGAGTTAAGACATATCTTCCATATTTTGCAAATAAGTTGTTCTTCTGCAAATTAAATTAGATTCAATGGCGCTTACTGGTTAATTCAATTTTTACTGCAAAGGATATTTACAATAAAAAAAATTAAATTTTCAATTTTAAATTCAACTGCACCTACCCAAAAAGTACTTGCAGAAATCGTAATAAATGTGTATTTCCAACTACAAATGCTGAAATTGCTAAAATCTATATTAACTTACTAATAGCAGTGAATCGTTTGAAAAATTTGATAGTTCTAATAAGAAAGTGAGTCATTTCTAAGTGCATCAATGCTCAAAGCAATACGTTTGTCTTGCTTCTTCTGTGGAAAACGGCAAACACTTCACCTTTGAACATACTAAATTTTAAGTAAGAAGCACTCAAAGTGATAACGAGTCGAGCAAAATAACCCACCTTTATCTTCAATACTTGCTTCAATATTGGATGCCACGAACTGAATTCAACAAAGAACAGCCGCATCTAGGTCGATCCATAGCTATGAATGCTCACTTTTTGACGCTTGATGACTCACCTCTGTTGTTTCAAACACTGCGGCTGACGAGCTAAGACTTTCACAGAACCTTACCGATTGCCAATAAATTTGCAAATAACGAAAATAAGTACGCAATCTTTATGACTTTTTAAGTTAATTGAGTTTGGTTTATTAAGGGTTTATTGGAATCATCCTAGAGTGCTGAGTAAGATAAACCGGCGGTATCAGTCGAAAATGATACTGTACATGGCAGCTAGAGCGGATCAACCGATAAAGGACTTGTCGATTATCTAGAGAATGGTTAAGAGATATCGAGGTGCTTTTACAAGACCGTCCTGATATATGTTACACATCCAAATTCCTTATAGGTAGTTATCTTAATTACGATACTAACAATTCAGCTTAGTGGGAGGAGGGGTTTTTACGGAGTACTACCAACATAATCACTTTTCCATTATCTAGAGAATGGTTAAGAGATATCGAGGTGAACATTTTGGATGCTTTTACAAGACCGTCCCACACTGGTCTAGAATGCAAAAAACGTGATCGAAAATCAAAACTCCAACTTTCATGTACATGTTTCAAATTGTTATAGAGTGAAGTTAAATGTATGAACTACGATGTTTCACGTTCAAAATGCATTTTACTTTTTATAAAAATCACAAAACGCGTTCAAAGATGTACAAAAATAGCAAATTTTATGAACATAATTTTTTCTCAAAAACTCGTATCTTTGAGTGTAAAGTATAAACTTATACAGAGTCGTAAAACAAAGTACATAAAGAATAATTATTGTTCAGTATTTAAGCTACAAGATCACATGAATTCAATCGATTAGGGTTACAATAACATTTTTAAACAACCCTTACTTGAGAGTCTGCACTTCCATCTCCCCAACAGCAAATGTAGGGCTACAAATCGGAGGAACCATCAGGAATAAATTAACTAGACGTTTTCATAATTTACAAACATTGTGGAAAATAATCATCTTTGAAATTCTTGCAACTACTTGCAACTTATTCCTCAAGATTGATTTATGCGTTGTTAGTTAGTAAGAGTGGTATTTGAGCTATGGGCGCCTTTAGCAAGCAAAAGTCTAATGAGGCTATAGTTGCAGTGACCATTAAAGAAAATATTCGTAGTGTTGTTAAGGTTATCTTCAAATCTACCTGCGTATTGAAAAAAATGAGTAATTTCAGAATATTTTAAAAGGTATAAATGAGTAAAAGCAAAACACATGTAGCAAGTAATTTTAACAGGTATCCACCACAATGTATTGTAAGGTTCTTTTGTATTCATCGCAGTTTCGGTACATTTTGAAGATTTTTTCCAAAAAATTAAATGCAGATGTTTTATTATATCTTTGTCCAATGCACTTAAGTGTTGTAAAACTAGACATAAAAAATAAATGTTATGGATCAGCTCAGTTATCATCGTTATTTTAAATGCACTTCAATGTTGTACTGTGAGTTGATTCATTTTTCTTCATTATTTCGTGCATTCTTTTAATTTTCGTGTAGTTCGTGTATTATTGTATCTTGTTATTTGTTTGTCTTTGTTTTCATTATGAGTGTAAATATTACACGACTAGACCTTCATGAAAAAATTATAGGGCTTGGTAAAGCACTCGTGAAGCTAAAAAACAGCATGTCATTAATTTGTACATAATACAGTAGAAACTGCCTAAAGTGACCACCTTTGGGACTGACCCAAAATGGTCAATTTAAGCAGGTGATCACTTTTTAAAAGTGTGAATTTTTTATACACAACAATTTTTATTTTCATGCGATATTCATTACATTGGTAGGTATTTTGAGTTTTTGTGCTTATAGTAAATGCTAAAAAAATGTATATGTACAATATATATTTATTCAACAGAGTCCTTACCCTACTTATTACATGCGAAAGATATGTGTTATGTACATATTTATTTAAAAATCATGTAAAGTAGATTGTCTCAAGATCATATGTTTAGCACAGATTAGTTCATTAATATTATTTTTAGCATGGTACAGTTCTGCTAGGATTCCAAGGCAGTTCTGAATAGTAAAATGTTCCGCTGTTTTTCTTTCATTGTGGTTTTCTAAAAACTAACACCTTTTGTTTTTCTTTCAAATTTAATTCTTTGTAAACTTCTTTGAAGTCATCTTGATCGCACTAATTAACACAAGGGTTTCAATCAATAGGCGAAACAAGACTGATTTTATAAAACAATTTTAAAACTATCCAAGGGTTACTAATGTGAAAGTTTGCAGGTAATGAATTTCCCAGAAGCATAAATAAAGTCTTAAAACTTGGAAATACCTGAACCCAACTGGTCACTATTAAGGGATTAGATGCATTCTTAGAAATTCTTTGAATGCAATTTACATGTACATGCCTATTTAAACTTTTAGAAGATTAGTTATTAACTGTAAGTAAAGTAATCCCTTGGCTAATGGTCACATTACACAAACATGTTTAAACAAATATTTGAGGTAAATGTGATCAATGGTCACAAAAGACAAGTGGTCAGTTTATACAGTATAAATTACATTAAAGTAATGGGATTTTTGCAGGGACTGAGAAAAAGTGGTCAATATGACCAGAGGGTCAGTTTAAACAGGTGGTTAGATTTACAGGTTTCACTGTATCTTTAAAATTAAGGGTGACCAGCAAGCATCCAAAGCTTTAACAATATGTATCAGAGAAAGGTTTTTTTCGCCTTATTTTACATTTTGGGATTCCTGTAAACGAAAAAAATCATTATTCTTATTGAAATAAGGAACGTGGTTGAAAAATGGTTTTGCTATATCGAGTTTAGGTAAATGAATGATGTTAACAACATATTGGTACTTCGTATGAAAATGTTGTTGGAATTTTCAGTTAAGGCAGAATCTTAAATATACCTACTTTACAACAATATCTATGATATAATTACTGTTGAATTTCCTACACATTTCCCAAGTTTTATAATCATATTTGATATGGTATTTCCATGATAGGCTTTCACGTGCACAGCGTATTACATTACAATACAGTTAACAGCGAATACGCTTGGAATTATACACACTTTAGAGCATTAATTCGAATATAAAACTTAAAAATACTATCATATTCGGATTTAGCGACCCCAAAAACATAAAATGGCATTGTTTCAACTAACATTAGTCCAATAATCATTCTGCTATGATTTTCGATCACGTTTTTTGCATTCTAGACCAGTGTGCCGTCCTGATATACACATTCAAATTCCTCATAATTGTCTTAATTACGATACTAACAATTCAGCTTAGTGAGGGGAGGGATTTCTACGGAGTAATACCAACATACATCACTGATAACTGTAAAAGGGGTATACTCAGGAATACCGACTAGAGTACAATTTGATAAATACCAATGTTGGCATCATTCGACTTGTGACAATAATATTTCGTTAACCTCAACCTATACATATGAAAATGACAGCACAGACGAATGGCAGTATCAAAATTAACGTGGCTTAAGGTAGACTTTGGATGCACGGGACAGACTCCTCTCGTTGCAGCAGGCCACGCTATTTGTGCACTATTATTTTATATGGGCGTACTTCCGACGCTACGGTGAACGGGAGACCACATGACGTTCACCCATAAAACTGGCTGTCTTCTAACCAATCCCTGGTACCTGGATACGGGGCATGGAAACATGACGGGGCAACGGATGAAGCAGTCAGGTCAAGTGTGTGGTAGAGAAATTCCTGAGAATTCTCGACGGTTACTCATACCGATCAGGAGGAGCCCTGGTAATATGAGACCGGTGTGGGCGGATTTGAGTCTCGCCTTCGACAAGGTGACTTATGGTCACCGTAAGGAACCCGCTGTTTGACTGAATCTTAAGGAGGATAAGCGAAGTGAGGTTAATCCCGGCGTGAAGGAGTAAATTCATGCCTATGAGAAACTGCATGCCGCCAGGTAACTGAGCTTAGGATGCTATCCAGACCACCCTATGATCCAGACTGCAACTGTGATCAGGAGAAGCTCTAAAAGCCATTACTCTTAAGGGGAGTTGAAGCGAATATACAGCCTCTCGCACTCAAGACAACTTCACCTCACTGAGGTACATACTGGGAGTCTATAACGTGTAGACTACAAACGAAGCTCTGTAGAGGGCTCACCAAGCCTATAATTTGGTAGATCGGGGTGGCAAAACCTTTTAAAAACCCAGTCCTGCCACAGTTGAGGTTGAATTCGATCGGGCAGTGGCTCCCAACAGCTTGGGACAGCGTGTTAGGGGAATAGTCCGAAGCTGGACGAGGTGAAATCTCCTTGGTCGTGTGATACGTCCCTCACATCCTCCTTGGAGATGGAGCCGACGGGTGAGCACGTTTATCGCTCCGGTACTAGCCTAGAAAGCTAGTAGAGTATGGAGACTATCTCGCTCCCACCAGTGAGTTACTGGTAGCATTGTGAAGTGTAGGCAATGCGCGCTAATTGAGTGTAATCTCAATTCATTCTTCGACATGCCTAAAAGGCGGGAAGGAACTCCCAAAAGTTCAGAAAAATACATAAAATCAATTACCTAAAGTGCAATACTACGGCCTATTGTATAATTTAAAGGTAATAGGCTATACGTTAACTGTAGAAGGGACTAAATGCTCCTTTCAGCAGACAGTAAGCATCACTTCCGATGCTACCTGTGAAGTGTGCCCATATAAAATAACAGTTGAAAATGGTGTCGTCTGCTGCTGCAATGGGTGTCGTCGTCATCTGTCTACCTTTAATGCGTTTGCCAGTTAAAACTGATAAAAGCCGACATTCTACCGCTCGTCAAATTCGAACGGGCATAGGACAGTATTTCTGGTTTACATGGTTTAAAAAGAAATATGTCAGAATCACTGTCACAAGATGCATGCATCACGAATGCATTCTAATAAATGGCTTTAGTTCTTTCTTAACTGAGATATGGTGGCGATAAAGAAAGCATACAGCAATACAGCATTATTTGTAAAGGAAAAAGGTAGAAGAACATACAAAATACTTATGCAATAAACAATTCACACTATTATAGAACATGGGATTACTATGAGTTCCAAAGTCTTTAAAGTTTTAAAATTGAGGTTATGTAGTTTATATGCACATTTCGTGACAGTGAGAACAGCCAATGGAAATATCTCATTACAAAACCGGAAACACCTACTCCGCCATATTGAGACCCCATTCCTGTCGTATGTGGTAGATGGTTATATTCCTTCCTACAGTTTTATGTTCTAAGGTATGGACATAATACTGTAATGGCCATAATATAAGTATACTTAATATACCTACGTAGAGAGAACTGATATGTTCCATGTGTATTCGGTGACAATTTGTAGAAGAAGGTAAAATTTTAAATTAGATCCGCCATCCGCAGTTGCACATACTATTTGTATACCATTCTACGAGTCTCATCGAGCTGAACAATAGTGTCCATAGTGAAATTTGGGGGAGGTCAATAGTTTTCTAAATAATCGCCAAAAGCTTTTTTGGAGGTGGAGCCATAGACTTACACGTTAATTCTCCTACCTTACCTGAAAATGCATATTTTGATGCGCATGCGACCTAACCTAACCTATAACCTAATCTACAACCTCCTAACCTATAACCTCCTAACCTATAACCTAACCGATAACCTAACCCATAAGCTAAACCATAACCTAAAGCATATCCTAACCCCCTAACCTAACCCGTAACCTAACACGTAACCTAACCCGTAACCTAACCCAAACCTAACCGGCAACCTAACCCACAATCTAACCCATAACCTAACCCATAGCCTAACCTATGACCTAACTTGAACCTATAGCCTAACTTAGGTTTAATTAAAGTTTAGTAAAATGAGTTTAGGTTTGCGTTAATCAGTGTGTTCATACGTGTTTTAATTGAGTTTTGGTTAGGTTAGGTTAGGCGGGGTTAGGTTAGGTTACGCCAGGTCAGGTCAGGTCAGGTCAGGTCACATCAAAACATTCATTTTCAGGTAGGGTGGGGAATTATAATTCCTTCCAAAAAAAGCTTGTGGCGATTAGGTCGAAAACTACTGCCCTCACCCCCCCAGTTTCACTATGGACAGATGGCCACTATTGTTCAACTCGATGAGACGCATCGAATGGTACCTATACAGTATGTGTGGCTGCGAGTGGCGTATCTATAGATCATTCGGTCAACCAGAGGTCTTACGTCATTAGTCACGTGACTTACTTTGTAAACATGTTAAGATGAAAATGCCAATAGTTTCTGACATTTCATTTTCAAAATTAGGTAGGTTAGGAGTGTTTGTGAAATGGTGTGTATTTTGGCTACGTAAACTAATTAATTAAAGAGGCGAGTTTTTCGATTGCAAACTAAATGGTTTTGGCAGGGCAAAAGAACAAGGTAAAAAATAATATTAGCTCTCTAATAAGCTGTCTGACGTTTCAACTTGCCAAGATGACAAACTATTTACATTGATATAACAATGGACAATTTTTTCGTTTCAAAGGTGAAAATAAACGTAGTAATCGTAATACCAACATAAATTCTTAAGCGTGAAAGTATTGGAATATTTGCGAATTTACGTTGGTACCAGATTATCGCGTAAGACTTTCTGGTTGACCGAATGATCTATAAACTGAAGAACGTACCTAAAAATTAGGTCACAGCCATTTACATGCCCCCCCCCCCCCTTTAGGCAGCTGGAGAACAGTTGGAATCTCAATAGGCGTTATGAAATATTTCAAGTAACATTCGTTAGCTCGAAAAATGACCGAGACTAAGACTGAAAGTGGTAGAAAAATGCTGATTTTTCAACACCCATAATAGTCAAAAAAGAAGATCTAATTAGAAGTTCTAAGAACTAAGAAACCAAAAAGTGGTCCTTTGAACCAGAATATGTTAGATGTAAGCCATGAGAAATAGGTTTATCCTAGCATTTGCTCCTTAGTTGCAGTTTTA